>JAJJWW010014068.1:0-310230 GCA_023531295.1 Papaver armeniacum
TGAAATTTATTTGAAACCTCCAAAAATGAACTTTCGGATGAAACACTTTGGATAAGCTTATAGAAGTCTTCTTTCGTTTTCCGGATCTATTTTTCTATCCTTTTTTTTATTTTCCATTTCTGCTTCTTTCTTCTAGAGGTTCTGAGTTCATGTCCCATCCAGTTTTTATTTTATTTTTATTTTTTTCCTTCTTTAACAAATTCTTTAGGTAAAAAAAAAAAACATATATAGGACAACATCAAGAAATAAAAATCAACAACATTAAATGTAAAATGACCAAAAAGAAAATAACTGAGCCAATTATTATAGTAGAAGTGGAGTGGAAACTAGTCTAGTCTATGAAAACTTGTTGTGTCCACTTTCACATCCCATTTGTTCTGTAATTTGAAATTAAAATCCTCTCCCAATGAATACTACAATCTCAACTCCAATCTTTCATCTTCTTCTGAAGAATGTTCTAGTACTCTTCGTCACGCTCGAGATGTGTAATCGTACCACTAGTGCGGAAAATCCCCAGGAGAGAGATCATAGTCGAGCCATATTTGTTTTTGGAGATTCCTTGGTTGATGTTGGTAACAATAACTACATTCCTCTTACAGTTGGGAAAAGTAACTACTTCCCTTATGGAATGGATTTTCCTGGCGTCATATCTCCTACCGGACGTTTTACCAATGGAAGAACAGTTGTTGACATCATAGGTAACTAACTAATTAGTTAAGATTATTTTGTTATTTTTCCGGGTTTGTATTAAAAATGAATTTGATTAAGTGATCATCGAGCTAATTGAGCAGGAGAAGAGTTGGGTTTAAAACATTACATTCCTCCTTATCTGGCTCCAACAACAGTTGGGGACGTCGTTCTTCGTGGAGTCAATTATGCATCTGGTGGTGCTGGAATACTTAATGATACAGGCGCTTTCTTGGTACGTAATTTAACTTCAAGTCTTCAACCACTGACTCTTTGATACGCATTAATGTAATCATTTTAGAGGCAATTGGTACTTGAGCAGTATTTGCTTATGCATATAGGGTGGCCGAATCAACATGGATTCACAGCTCGATAACTTTGCTAATACAAGGAACTATATAATCTCGAGTGCTAATGTTGGGGATTCAATGACCTCGGTTAATTCTTCTTCAAAAACACTTTTAGGGAGAGCTCTTTTCGTTGTGGTAATGGGTTCAAATGATTTCATTGGCAACTATTTCTCTCCGGTTCCCTTTGTACCTACGCAAAAATCAATGCCTCTAGAAGTGTTTGTTGAGTCATTGATCTCAAGATTCAGATTGCAACTAACAGTAAGATGAATTAGTCCTTTTCGATTTATTTGTTTTTCGATATACACATATGTAGTACCACCTAATGTCTAATGAATTTGTTTTCGTGGTCATGTAGAGATTGTATGAAATGGGTGCAAGAAAGATTGCTGTTGCAAATGTCGGACCTGTTGGCTGCACCCCATTAGAAGGAGCTTTGAATCCATCGTATAGGAAGGGTGATTCTTGCATCAGTTTCATTGATAATGCGGTGATTTTATTTAACAAGAAATTAAAGAGCCTACTCCTGGATTTGAACTCAAATCTTGTCGGATCCAAATTTTTACATGCTGATGTCTACAGCATTTTATCTCATCTTATCAGTAACTATCAATCTTACGGTATGTGCAATTGATGATTAGCGTCCGTAACTACTTGATTATAGAGATAAAACAATAACATTTATGTCTGTCTTTTTTTTTAACTAGGTTTTGAGAATTACAGTTCTTCATGTTGTAAAATACTTCCAAGAGCTTTTCAAGGTTTGTTACCGTGCAGTCCGACATCAATAGTTTGTAGTAACCGGTCCAAGTATGTGTTTTGGGATATGGCTCATCCAACTGATGCGACTAATGTGATTATTGCAAAGAAGCTGCTCTATGGCGATTCCAAAGCCATATATCCAATGAATATTCGGCAACTCTACTACGCATGAGCAATGAGCCGCTGCTCTCAACAATTATCATAGTGTCAAATCACCATTTTTTGTTGCTAAGAGCTCTTAGGCTCATCTTTAGTTTGATGTGTATGTAATGATTTGTTTTCAGTGGTTTGGTTTGTCATCATTCGCAATAGTTATTACATTAAAAGCAAACCGTGAATGAGTTGCCATTTTGGACTCCTGCAGGGCCATAACTCTATCCTGTCAAGACTAGCCTAAACTGTGATTACAAATTTGAAATTTGAAATTTGAAATTGAATTGAACTGAATACACTGCATTACCAGAATTGCCAATTTGAAATGAAAACACTTCTATTTTTTCTCACTGTTCAGATGATCAAAATGGAAAGAAACTGAATAATGCATGTTATCTTCATTGCATTATTATCCTAGGTTGGTGGATGAACAGTAATTTAAAATAATTCAATGCACCATTTATCTTGCCAACTACTACTTTGTTTTTCAAGCATCAAAGTTCAATCCATTAAGGCGTTGGTGCTATGCTAATTTTGAACTAGTTCATTAAATGAGCAAGAGTACTCTTGTGCAATGAAAATCACCTTTGTCTATCCACCTGACCTATTAGAAATTTGTTGATGGGCTTGGTGTGCAACTCTTTTCTAATACCCAACGTCATGAGAGTACAATGTTAAAGTTGTTGAGTGATGATACCAACGACCTGAGTACCAAACTTGCTAACATAAAATTCTTTATCGATCAATTTCTATTCAATTTTTGCAATTTTGATACAGTTATTTTTTTAATTTCTTATTTATTTGGGAGGTATATGCATTTGATCCCAATTATCATTTTGTATTTTCAATCAACAATGCTCAATAATGGAGCTTGTAAGTTATAACCACATTTTCAAAGCTAGTGATTTTCTTAGACATAATGAGCCAAATCTTATCAGCTTATCTCATTACTGATAATGAAGTTGCATCAGCACATGAATCAAGTGAGCTTTTAATTACATTCCTTAATAAGAAGTTAGAATCTTACGGCCATGCCCATGAAGTTGCAAGCTCAACAAGCATTTCTACACTTATTTTGCACAAAGTTGGTTCCCTTGCAATTTAGAAACTCTAGAATAGATTTAGTAACAACCAATAATGATATGGAACTATATAACGAATCTATGAAACTGAGTTTTATATTACACATTTGAACTTTGAAGTTATGGGTGGCAACACCAACACGTACTCTTATAGTTATCCATGTTTTCTTCTTAAGATTCATATCTTTGTGCTTATTAAGATTTGTTTAGCCTATAATAATAACAACGAAAGTAAGTGTCCAGCATTATTTGTATTTGGAGATTCTTTGGTTGAGGCTGGAAACGATAACACAAAATTGGTTAAAAAGACCAAAATCAATAATTCCTGCGTGAAAAAGATATTTAGATTTTGATACTGTTTAAATGGACAAAAATATAAAAATAACCAGGATGTAACAGGCCATCCTACCCATTTTCAAATTCTTTTTATTATTTTTAATTTACATCGGGATGCATCCAGTTTCATCCTCGCTATTTTTAAGTTTATGCCAGGATGAATCCAGTTTCATCCTTGCTATTTTTTTTGTCCATTTCACCCGTAATAATTTTTACTCGTCCATTTGAACCATATTTTAAAATTTTTTGGACAAATGACCCATTTTCCAAAACATTAACAGACTTGTTAACACCGCAAAATATAATGTGGAACCTAATGGAATTGATTTTCCAGGCAGGATACCTACTGGTCGATACACCAACGGAGAAACGGCTATTGATTTTGTAGGTATTGAAATAGCTACCACATGCATAAGTTTTCCCTGGGGAATTTAAGAGGATAGAAAGAGGTTGTTTTCCAAAATTTAAAATTTGTTGTTATTTTTATTTTTTTATTTTTTTTTTGTAGGTCAAGGATTGGGTTTCAAGAACTTCATTCCGCCTTTCAATGATCCAACTACGGCTGGAGAAGTTGTTTTTCATGGAGTCAATTATGCATCTGGTGGTAGTGGAATTCTTGATCACTCTGGTTATATATTTGTAAGTTACTAGCTTACTCTTTAATTAGCTAGTTACTAATTAAACTAGAAAACTAAATATTTGGTTACTAATTATAATTCAAATGTCTGATCGTCTAACAATTTGTAGGGAGATCGATTCAGTATGGATGAACAAATCGATAATTTTGCCAATACAAGGCAATACATAATCTCGAGTATCGGTAGTATTGCGGCTTCCGAGCTTTTCTCTAAAGCTCTCTTTAGTGTTGGTATGGGTTCAAATGATTTCGGTTTGAACTATTTCATCCCACTCATTTCAATACCTAAACAAAAGTTGATTCCTCTACAAGAGTTTGTAGATTCAATGATCTCAAAATATAGACTTCAGTTAACGGTAAGAATATAAAAATTACCTCACATTTTTCTGGTTTTTACTTTTTACCACTCAATCCTCTGTGCTACAACAAATTCGTGAATTTGTTATATGCAGAGACTATAAGAGTTTGGTGCTAGACAGTTTGTCATTCAAAACGTTCCACCTATTGGTTGCCTCTCAAACACAAGCGATGGAACGGGGATTCTTGTGTGGCACCCATAAATGATGCAGCAATGTTGTTCAACACAGAACTGAAGTCGTTGGTATTTGAGTTGAACTCCAATCTTGTTGGATCACAGTTTCTTTACGCGGATATATACTACATTGCTTGGGATCTCATCAATAATTATCAGTCTTACAGTACGCAAAATTATGGCATTACAACATGGGATACGATTTAGCAATTTATTAGATGGTTTTTTTCAGTAAATCCACACTTTTGTTGATTTTGACAATTTACATGTTAGGTTTTGAGAACAATGATTCTGCATGTTGTCGCGGATTGGGTTCTTATGGAGGGTTGGGATTGTGTCGTCCAACATCAGAAGTTTGCTCAGACCGGACCAAATACATATTTTGGGATCTGGCTCATCCCTCAGAGGCCGTCAACTTGCTCGTTGCCAAACGATTGCTCGACGGTGATTCCAAAGACATATACCCAATAAATATTCGTCAACTCTGTAACAGCTAAAGACCTTCATATAAAATAATTCGCGATAAACAATAATTTAGAATTTTAGAGGAATTAGTGAAGATGCTTTTCTTATCTTTTATATATAAGTGACAGATCCTAGCTTACCCAAGTCGCCTTCGATCGATACCCACAACTTGTGGATCCCTCCTTCATTGATATTCTTTCCTGTGATGCTAGCAGTTTTAGCTAGGACTGGCCAAGTCGTCATTCAGATTAGTACATGTATGGACCTGTGGTCCAGTGGTACCAACTCTATTGTCACTAGAAAATGAAAGAAGCCGATATCTTCTGTACCTAGAATTAAGTTCAGTATCAAGAATCTTGATTTATATCACAGATGCATAAGAAATTGGTGCAAGATTTATAGTTATCCTCAGACCTACAATTAATTCATATAGGGGCACGACCCCAAATTACACGTCTTTCACTTGGGTTCGCTTGGTAAGATGCTACATTTGAACTGCAAGCTGCAACACCTATATCACAACTTGCATTTGATCAAACTTCACTCTCCTGCTCTATGTAAGTGTAACCCAACAGGCAATAGCTCAACAGATACAAAGCCGATGAGAGACGATGTCAAGCATACAAATTACTAAGGAATACATTGGATTTTGAAGTTAATTGGTACCAACTTGGATGGTATTTTGTAGCGTACTTGATGAGAGATCAATCTAGTCTGGAATCACGTGCATCTTTAAACATTTGCATTAAATATTTGCATTTTTTGTTTTTTCAAGCAGAGATGTTTTTCGAAGATAGAACTTGGAAGTTCATCAAACACTAATGCAGAGGAAATAGACTGATGCTTTAAAGTTTAGCTGACTAAATGAAAAATGTGATATAATTGAACATGAAAGAGGACAATTTTGTAATATATTTCTCAATCAGATAAGTTTAGTACTCATCTGGCAGATCATCGATAATATATGTAACTCATGTACTACACATTCTTCACGTATTGATCAAGAGCTGTATTCAAAAGCTCACACCTGAAAACAAGAACCACAAGTACGGGTTAAGTTGCAAATCCAGATTTTTTGGAGGAAGGCAGAGAGCCCAATCAAAGAGATGAAAAACAAAAAACACAATATAGTTGGCCTCGATGGTATTTATCAAAGTTATAACTACAAACCTACAGTAATAACCTGAGTCATATGTTTCCCTAGCCGGATAATATTGCCAATGAACCAGATAACATAACAATGGTTCTTAAGATGAGTGATAGGTGGCATGAAAATCAAAACTATTTGCCAAATGCTCTTCTAGTCAGTCCAGTGGAATTTGCCAAATGCCGGCTAAGAATATGCAACCCATACTAATTTTAGTAATCTATCATACGAGCAACATATAAATTCTATATGTTGTATCTACTCAAACTTAAAGCAGCCATTTTCAAGTATATATGAGCTTCCACCATTTTCAAGTATATATGAGCTTCTGTGTGCCTATATTAGAAAATTTAGCCTCAGTGTTGTACATAAACTACATCTAATTTCATGGTCAGAATACATGAGATAGTGCAGGGTAGGATTAGTGTACAGTGATTTGTGAACAGTGTTTAGATATTTTCTCCCTATGAGGGTATAGTTGTAACTGTACAAAGCTAATATATAAAATGAGGGGTTTACCCTCTGAGTGGAACACACTCTTCCATTCACTCTCTCTTGATTTCCACACTAATATGCCGAGACTTAAGTTAATAACGTATAACAGTAGTATCCCACATGGACCTGTTATTACTGTTTGCTTGTACCAACAAGGGAAGCTGGTCTGTACTCTGTAGTGCTTCATCATTGCATCCAATTCTAGTCAACTGTAGTTGTTCCTAGAATGAAAAGGTCACTAGGTCCAGCATCTTAAATTAGTCCTAAAAAATCATGATTTGTGCCAACAAAAAAGTATAACATGATAACAGCTACCAGTTAACAAGTTCAAGAAGATAATCATAAAATAATTAAAAAATTACCTTATTTGAGTCCCTGGACTATAGAGGGGATTCTTGACAACATACTCCACATACAAACTATAAATGTGCTTTAGGGATTCCCGTAAATCGCCAGTTTTTGGATTTGTAACCAATATTATCTGCACAAATTAAATAAGCGTGATTAAATTACAAAAGCTCGTCCTCCTCTCTTCTTTAATCATAACAAAGACGTATAGATTCTCAATGTACCTTTATCCCTGAAGGGGTTTCCATTAAACTTAATTTGTAGGAGTTTGTACTGAAGCTATGGAATGAACATCCTTGACCTGGTAATTGAGGCACCCCAAGGTTTCCTTTCTCAACACTGAAATACAAACACATATATAGAATAAGAAACTGAGCCGAATGTTGTGCAAATGTTGAATGGTGCAGGTTTTGTCTACATTACCTTGAAGGATCCATCTTTGCAGTAAAAGAATTGAGTGAGAAAAGAAGTCCGAACATGAGCTTGTGATCTTGCTGGGAACTAAGGGTTCTGAGAGGTCTACTCCACTCTCTATAGAGCAAACACACACCATTCCTATTGAACACGTACATCATGTGAGCACGGTTCCCAGCACCACTGGGTGTGGGAGGTGATGGACTGACCTCGGAACCTCCAAAGAACTGCATCCCTCAGAAACCTCAAACAGATCTTGCAGCCGTCTCTTGTAGCCTGTCAAACTAAATTCATGAGCCTCAATGCCTAATGCTTAAATATGATAAGATTTCTATCTGGAAGAGCAAATAAGATGGACAATAGCAAGCTTAACAGAAACATAATACGACATCACAGATACAAACTAGAACAAAAGAAAGACATCGAGAGAAGCCGAATCAAGAGCCAAAAACCTGAACCCTTTCGGGCATGAAAGACATTCTGGAAAAGAAAAAAACTTGAAATCTAGTTTTAAGGTTGCAAAGTTAAAAGATTTGGTCGCATATAAACTTCAGACTTGTCAATTTATCAAATTAAAATGTATCAGGAAACAATTTTAGCTAAAAATAGAATCTTTACAGCTTACACCATCATCTTCTAACCTGAAAGGTCAAAAGGAAAGAAAAACTAACACCCCTTTTACAGAGCTCAAAACCCAAGTAATAGAGTGTTTGAAATTTGAATGAACAAAATATGCGAATTTCTGATTTTAAAGCTTCATATCCAAACTAGAAGTAGTTCCTTCAATAAACACTTTCTGAGATCTCCGTACAAAAAAAAATATATCTTAAGAAAACCCTATATTATTTGATGTGTCCAACATAGCTTACAAATTCAGATCTCTAGTAACAACAAATATTAATAATTTGATCCTAAATATGAAAACGTTAAAAATAAAAGATTCAAATATACCATAAAAACTATAGGTGAAATTCAATTTCAATCGGCAAAGTCACAAAAAATTTCTTATTTCTGTCAGCCTCACAAAACTGACAGGCAAATTTTTCTGAACCTGTCAAATTTTATAGTAAATTTTCAAATACATCACTTCCAACTTAATTTGCAAATTAACTTCAGTTCATCTCATCGTTAATTCTTCTCACCGAACAGATTTCAATTCTCGTTCACTGTCTCTGCTAGCAATTTTGTTGAACATGTACCATACTGATTCATAGTATAAGAGCTCAAACAATAAGCCAAGCAATTGCTATCGGTTTAAATCAAAATTTATCAACAAATGAAAGTAGACAACATCAGTTTTGCATCTGATAGAGTTCAAACATGACAACATCAGTTTTACAGCAAACCCATTCAATTATTTATCACTTGTCAAGACGCATGCGCGATGCCCATGCCATTTCCATTCCAAAACAAATCAAAATTTTCATTCAATAATTCTCGATCAAATATATTCATTTACACAAAAAAATTAAGGAGGAGGACTTCCTTATATACATCATTGTTCTAGAATGTGTCCTCCTAAAGGAACAACAAAAGTACCTTAAGGATAAAGCTTCCTTGTTTCACTTTGTATAAACAACAAATCTTGACTTTGATATTGCTTCGAGAATCATCATGGGCTTCTAAGAAGCTTCAAATATCAGTCTAATTGCTCTCTACTATTGCAGAAAAAGGATTAACAAAATATGTTCAAATCAAATCCCACATTTATATACAGCAATTTCGTACTTTCACAACATTTAAGGTCCGATATTATTAAATTATCCATGTCTAAAGACCAATGCACAAACAGGAAGAGAAAATAAAAAATAAGAACATCCAATACTATAAACTCATAGATTTTTTAACCGGGTTGTCCATCTACTGAACTTGTAACCACAAAGCTAACCCCGTTATCTGACAGTTTCCATTATTAAATTTTCAACAGGGAGGAAGTCCTCAATGCAGCATTGTAACAATCGACTTGAGCATGTATAAACAATGTATGACATTCTTACACAACAACAACATTACTAAATTATGTGCAGAAGCATTACTAAATTATGTGCAGCATTGTAGGTATCGACTTGAACATGTACGACAGAAGTATGACATTCTTAAGTTGTTTCAACCTAATGATCACTCAAATCTCAAAAGTTCAGCATATTTTTTTCACTTAATGAGCAAAATTGAGTTGTATCCTACATATACTAATTTGTGACTAACTGACGGGTGATGATACTGATTTCACTGAGACCCCTAACTGTTATTGATGGTGAGGGTTTTAATAGAAACAAACAGTGCTTCCAATTATCACCAAATATAATAACCTAATCATACAAACCCATCATTAAATTTTCAAAAAACAATATACATTTCTTTGAGTCACTTCATCAAACGCATTACAGAAAAGTAAAACTAAGCTATAACACTAACTGAACAACCCACCAAATGAAAAAAATCTCAAATTGCAAAGGCAGGGAAAAAAATAGAAGAACAAACCTTGATTGACAACACTACATGCGCCAAGATCAGAGAATTGACGATCTAGAAGTGAACCATCATATGAGTCAGCTGATTTTGATTTTACCCAAAAACAGAACTCGAGTGTTATCTGTGTTGGGGAAGAGATGTCAATAAAACTGAAGGTGTTAATGGATGAAGATGATAAAATTCCAGGAAGAAGAAGAAGAGCGAAGAGATTTTCGATGGAGAAGAATGGAATCGAGAAAAAATGGAAGAGATTTTTTCGATTTTAATTCAGAAGGAGTAATTTTCGATTTTGTTTTAGGAGTAATAATGGAGAACAGGTGTTTACCCCTGGGTTGAAGCAAATACATATTTTGGGATCTTGCTCATCCCTCAGAGGCCGTCCACTTGCTCGTTGCCAAACGATTGCTCGACGGTGATTCCAAAGACATATAGGCAATAAATATTCGACAACTCTGTGACAGCTAAAAACCTACGTATAAAATAATTAGTGAAACTGCTTTTCTTATCTTTATAAGTGACAGATTCTAGCTTACCCAAGTCGCCTTCGATCGATAGACACAACTTGTGAATCCCTTAATTGATATTCTTCCTGTGATGCTGGCAGTTTTAGCTAGGACTTGGATGTCGTCATTCAGAATAGTACGTGTATGGGGCTTGTGGTCCAGTGGTACTTACTCTTTCGTAAGATATCCCACTGGAAAATGAAAGAAGCCGATACCATCTGTACACAAAACCACATATATGGTGATGCTCAAATAGTCAAATGTCTTGGAATCGTTTCTGAGTCGTCATTTTTCTGCAGATTTTTTTTTTTTTTTGATCGGCGAAAATATATAGATTAAGGGAAGCCATCAGAAATGGCTAAAGAATACAAGGAAAGGAGACCGAAGGAACTTCAAAAACAAAGGCGACAAACCCAAACACAAAGGAAAAGCAATTAACCTGAAACTATAATGTTTTCCCAATTTACAACAATTTGATCCGACCTCAAACCTTGCACAGATTTTTCATTAAGACACCAGTAAAAAGCTTGCAACTTGACTTGGACGATGGATTGCTCTACGGTAGCCACTTTGTTGTTGAAAGCGATATCATTGCGAGCTTTCCACGCTGTCCAAGCTATAGTTGCTGGAATTCTTGCCCATAGTTGTTTTCCTGCAGCAGATAGAGATCTTCATTTCCATCTCTTGAGGATAGAATCGAAGCAGTTAGGCATCCTCCAATTAGCCCCCAATTATTAAGGAAATGTTGCCAAATTTGTTTAGTATAATCACAGTGGAGAATAAGATGGCAAGTAGTATCACTATTTTTAGCACAGAAATAGCAAACAAGCTGAGGGTTGGCAGCCTTTTGTGTAAGACCAGCCATAAGAAGAAGGCTATTTTATACGGCCACTTTGAAGACCAAATCCTAGGATTTGTGACAATTAGGGAACCTTCGTCTTCGATCATAGAATAACAAGATTGAACAGAAAATTCACCTGATTTTGTGGGGGTCCAAATTGTAGTGTCAGTTCCGGTGCGCACCTTAATTGGTTCCAATTTGGTGATAAGGTCCATTGCTTCGTTGATCTGAACGCTGGTAAGCCTTCTTTGTATGCCAAGATTCCAGTTGGTGGAGTTATTGTTGAACTCAGCGCTCTCTGCTACTGTCTTTCCCTTGGTCGTACATATGGCATACAAGTTTGGGTAGGTCTCCTTTAACGTACTATTCCCAAGCCATTTTTCTTCCCAGAAATAAGTGGTGGCGCCATCTCCCATCTTAATCGTTGCACCTTGTTTATAAAGTTGCAGATTGTTATAAATTTCCTTCCAAACACCTACCCCATAACCTCCTTTAGGAGCTGTTTTATAACAGATGCAGGAGCAACAAAAAGAGAAAACATGTATATAGGAATGCTGGCTAGAACATAAAGTCAATTTCCCCCATTTGGACAAGGTAGAAGATTTCCAAGTCGGAAGTCAGCATTTTTCTATAAGAGGATCCCATTTAGATTTAACTTTCTCCTTATCCCCAAGGGTAAGCCTAAATAGATAGCTGGCAGAGATTCATGTTTACAACCAAGCATAGAAGCTAAGTAATCGAGATCGTTAGTGGTACCCACCCCTATAATAAAACTCTTCGCAAAGTTAATTCGCAGACCCGACACCATTTCAAAACAGAGCAGAATATACCTTAGTTTGTTGACTTGTTCTCTTGATCATCGAGGAACACCAAAGAATCGTCCGCAAATTGCAAGTGACTTATTTTAGCAGCTTCGAGACCCATAGAGAAGCCACTTATCCATCCTTGTTGAAGACCCACTTGTAACATAATACTGAGAGCTTCTGACACCACTAAGAAAAGAAAAGGCGATAACGGGTCACCTTGTCTTAAGCCTCGTCCACTGAAGAATTGTTTGTGAGCAGACCCGTTAATAAGAACTGAGAAAGGAATATTCGAGATGCAACCTTGTATCCAAGCTCTCCATCTTGTTCCAAATCCCATCTTCAATAGAACTTCATCTACAAATTTCCAATTAACACGGTCGAATGCTTTTTCGAAGTCAATTTTACAAACGACTCCTGGAATTTTAGACTTTAATCTTGTGTCTAGACATTCGTTTGCAATCATCACACAATCTAGAATCTATCGATCCTTTACAAACGCACTCTGCTGAGAAGAAATTATTGAAGGGAGCGTTAGTTTGAACCTTTCTGCCAGCATTTTCGAAATCATCTCATACACACTGCCTAGCAAACTGATGGGTCTGAAGTCCTTGACTTCCTTAGTAGTCTCTTTTTTGGAATGAGCGAAATGAAGGTTGTCCTCAGCCTCCAGTTAATAGTTCCCCATTTCTTGAAATCCTTGACCACCGCCATGATATCCTTCTGTTGGTATTATGGTGATGTATTTCAAAATACATTATAGATAGTTATGGTTGATAACTACTTTAAAGGTAGTTATGACACCACCAACAACTGTTTGGATGGATTGGTACAGAGAGAAGAGTAAGGGACATATCCTTTGGTGAACTGTTGTGTTGGTTGATTGAATCCTATGAAGATGTTCTACTGGATTGCATCCCTTGAAACACATCTGTTCAAAGCATTGCGACTTTTGGTTAGGAGTCTTTTCAGTATCTATATATAGGTAGAGCAATTGATCTACCAAAAGAGAATTCTTTTTGTCAATCTAATTCTCCCTCTAATCTTTGTACAAGTATTACTGTATTGACTTGTGTCTATGCTTACAGTGCATAAACATTGTGTTTATAGTAAAACTAACTTCTTATTGTTCATAAGAATCCAGTATAAGAGAGTGCACTCTTACCGGATTGAGATCGTTGAATCCTGGAGAATAGATGCTTAAACCGTGTTGCACCTTGAGGGGAGAAATCTAATCTTAAGGACAGTGATTATATCATGCCTCGATCTGTTCTTGTTCGCATAGTCTAGCATCCTTTTGCTAAGATTTCCAACAATCTTAAGAATAGAGTTTTATGGGTGCTATGAAAATTTTAGTGCTCGTTCTCATCCTGATGTTTCGAAGATTGGATGTGCGAAATTTGGTACAATATTGGCGCAACCAAAACCAAGTGAAGGTTCCGAACAATATGAGACGAACAAGGTATGTCGTCATTATACTGAGTACTTTGTTTTTATCCAGATAATACAAGCCATGGAAATGAGTTACAGTATGTAGACTTGTAAGCACTAACTGTACAAGTTCGGCATGTATATTGACTATTGTTTAAAGATGTAGGTGGGTTCATAATTAAATGAACAAGTAATTGATAGTAAGCAATATACAATTATAAGAGGCTCCTGCGAAAAGTCAAATACACAGTTGTGTGTTTCCCTTTGTATGGTTAATGTACTACAGTAATTAGTTTGTCCATCAATTGCATGCATGAGATATACATACCCTTTTGGTGGGTATAAAAATGCATATGCAAGAAGTTGATGAACTGTTGACAACATCCTTTGGATTGATTTTTCAAAATCAAATCTCACTAGACTTTGTGTCCAATGATTATGTTAGAAAGAGATGTTTGTCACCTACCTTAAGTAGTTCATATCATCTAGGAGAGATGATTGCTACATATTTATAAGTAGTTCATATTATATATGGGTGATGATTGCTACATATTTAAAATTGTTCTTTCATAATTGATAAAATTTGGTGCTGGCAAAATATATGTGGGTTTGAAATGTACGCATACCCTATTAATGGTGGGTATCACAGTAATGCGGATGGTAATTGTGACTAAGTTCAATTACTTTATCATTCCCTTTGGTTGTACCAGTGCAATTGACAATTTCAATTGGGAAAGTCAGGATATGTGGGGTTTATCGATTCGTACTATGTGAAAGTTTGAAGAACTAGGAGATAGTAAATCTATAATCCAAGTGACAAGACCCTAATTTACGAAGTGTAAAATTTGAGGAAATCTAAGTTATGGTAACTATTACTAAGTGCTTACCATATTGAATGTATTTGTAGAGAAACTAAGTGATTTACTACAAGTTGCTAAGTGCTAATCGCATTGAATGTATATTTGTAGAGAAACTAAGTGTTCCGCCTTTAAATTACAAATGTACATCTCTAGTGAATAGTCTTTGTGACCGCGCGAAATGTTTAAGTTAAGAAACTAGAGAAAGTATATTTTAAGACTCAGTGGCTTGGAAATGTTAGAACGATAGTGATGGTAACCTCACCTATATGTCTGGAAACTCCAACAAATAGGTTCATAGAGTCAAAACAAGTGGCTAGTCGCTCCAAAGTACTATCAAATTGTTTGAGAAGTCTTTCGTGACGTGATAGTACATATATGCAGAATGTAAGGATGAGTTATTTATAATTCCATACCATTTGTTGGTGTGTGTAACTGCAGTACATATCCGATGGAAGTTCACCTATTTGAGTTTGGAATGAGGTCGATTACAACAGAAACTAAGGTGTTGTTTCTGCATAAACTCATGAAACCAGGAGGGCGCAGGACTAAAAAGCGCCAAACTGCAGAACAATAATGATGTATAAACTATGTGCGGTTGCTAAATCTTCTACTTTACATAAAAGAAGCATTGGTTCATAGAAACTGTTGTTTCACCATGTTCTTTTAGTAAGCTAGGATATATCATCCTAAAATTGGTTCATAGCCCAAAAGGCACCAGCTCGAATACACTAGTTTAGTATTTTGAAATGTGGGGGATTGTTGGTATTATGGTGATGTATTTCAAAATACAACATTATAGATTTAGTTATGGTTGATAACTACTTTAAAGGTAGTTATGACACCAACAGCTGTTTGGATGGATTTGTACTGAGAGAAGAGTAAGGGACATATCCTTTGGTGAACTGTTATGTTGGTTGATTGAATCCTAAGAAGATGTTCTACTGGATTGCATCCCTTGAAACACATCTGTTCAAAGCATTGCGACTTTGAGTATATATATATATATATGTAGAGCAATTGATCTACCAAATGAGAATTCTTTCTGTCAATCTAATTCTCCCTCTAATCTTTGTACAAGTATTACTGCATTGACTTGTGTCTATGCTTACAATGCATAAACATTGTGTTTATAGTAAAACTAACTTCTTATTGTTCATAAGAATCAAGTATAAGAGAGTGCACTCTTACCGGATTGAGATCGTTGAATCCTGAAGAATAGATGCTTAAATCGTGTTGCATCTTGAGAGGCGAAATCTATTCTTAAGGACATTGATTATATCACGCCTCGATCTGTTCTTGTTCGCATAGTCTAGCATCCTTTGCCTAAGATTTCCAACACCTTCTTCATAAAATGCCAACATTTCACTAGTACCATCGCTTGAAAGCCTTCCAGGCCCGGGTACGTTCATTTTTCTGCGGATTAAGTCGACTCATATTGCGGATACGTTCTTTTACAGTGATTTGGTTTTTTATTTATTTATATGGGTAATTGGAGACAACTACAAACCATATCATTGAAATGAAATGGTTCTTGATTAGATTGATTTTCCAAGAACTGGAATCCACCCTGCTGACACTCCAATTCCCATTGCATAAATGATTTCTTAAACTTTTTATGAAGTAGAGGAGATTTTAGCTAGTGGGAGCACAAAGTTTGTTGATTCTTGTCTATTTGTTTCTTTTTGGGGACAAGACCACCGATAGTTCTTGTCCTTTGAAACTCATTGCTTGAATCTCCTCCCACCCCGAAAACCAAAAGTAAAATTTAAGACTAGAGAAATAATTAGTGGCTTCATCAAAGTCTCTTCTATCATATCAGTATTTCAAATCAGTGTAAAAACATTGTGCGATAATAAAATGTTTTAGTGTGGCGGTGTGGGGCTTTATAACAAAAGAAAACAGCTGGAAAGGCAAGTTTTAAGTCCGGCCATATTGTTAAACAATTGCAAAGTAAAGAAGACCTTCGCATCACATTCGTGACAAATGCTACTGTTTTGGAGTGGATAAACGCCTTTACCTCCTCCATCAGAGACCAGGGAGGGAAGTTTAAATTCCGCCTCCAACCTTCAGCCAAACCGCAGTTATTAGTATTTGCTTTCTAGACCCACCAAATCAAAATACAAAAAAAGTGAACAAGTAGCTAAATGCAGCTTTCAAACCCCCAAAGCAGTAAGAATCTTCTCCTGTCACTAGCTCATGCACTAGCTACTAGCTAGTCCTCTACTTTATATCCTGGATTTCTTATCCAATATTCCAATTAGTAGCTGCACATCTCTCAAAAAAAAATCTTCAATAGCTCTTCAACTCTACGCCAAACTTTCACTAGTCCTCGGATCTCAACCACTTTGGCCTGAGTTTTCTAATCTTCAACAGTTAGCTAGTCCTTACCTTTTGGCCACAACCAAATGATCTTCCAAATTCCAGCGTACTCCTAGCTAGACCTGGAGAATGTAGTCCTCAAAAGCTAAAAAGATAAACTAGAAGAGTAAGTAATTATTCCACTAATAACAAAAAGTTATCTACAACTCTACAAGTCCCATTTTATAGTGGAAGCAAGCAGCAAATGAGTTTCAAACTTTGATTTACAGAAAGTAACAAAAAGAAAAAACATAGCAAGAAAACATAAAACTACTACTCCACCACCACTTAATATATTCATATCCATATTTACATTGTCTAATCCTTGTTTTGTTCCTTTGCTCCTCCATATCTTCTACTTAAAAAAACTTAAAGTAAATAAATTAAAAAAAAAAAAAAACATCCCAAAAAGAAACACAAATCTAATTTCTTCACACTTAAACTTCAAGTGCTTTAACATCTCTATCAGTATGATTAATATTCCCATTTGTGACCCCTTCATTTTCAACATTATCCCTCCTTTTCACCTCCTTCTTCTTCAAAATGCCTGATTTTCTCAAAAGATCCTCACCCCAATCAAATAAGTTCAACACAACATAAGTTGCAATGCCACCAATCAAACCATAAGCTATAGAATAAGTCAGTGGCATCAAGAGCAATGTGATAAATGCTGGTATAGCTTGTTTCATATCATTCCATTCTATCTCAACCACTGATTTCATCATCAACACACCAACTAAAATCAATGGCGGTCCTACTGCCCAAGCTGGAATTGAAGCTAATAATGGTGTAAAAAAGAATGCAAAGAAAAAACAAACGGAAACTGTTAACGCCGTTAACCCGGTCCTTCCTCCTTCTCGAATACCAGTGGATGATTCTATATATGTTGTCACTGGGGATGTACCTAACAATGACCCTACAACTATTGATGCTGCATCAGACATGAACGCGAAATATTGACCCTCGAAATCACCATTAATATCAGAAAAACCGGCAAATCTAGCCATTGAATATAGGGTCCCAGTTGTATCAAGAATATCAACGTATAGGAATGTGATCAGAGCTTCCCAAAAATAACCTTTGTTCATACCTTTAAAACTTAATGCCCCTGCTGTACTTTCAATTTTATGCACGTCAACTACATTCTTAAAATACGCGTAAGACGAGTTACCTGAATCGGTGTTTGGGAAAACGGTAACCCCGGTGTTACGAAACCACGAAACAGCCGTTACGAAAACGATACCGTAAATCATTGCTCCTTTGACGTTTTTTACTAAACAAAACGCAATGATGAGAAAACCAACGATACCTAACCAAAAAGTCGGACTTTCCATTCGATGATTTAAGCAGTAAATATCACCCGATACGGTACCTCCTTGCATTAACGAAACTGTTCCATTCACAGCCGATAAAACGGGTGCTAATGAAGCGCGAGAACTTCTAGGACAAGCAGCTAATGTCACCAGAGTCGATGAACTGTAACCAACTAAACCGATTCCTTGATTGTTTTGTAACCCTATGAAGGCTAAAAACAAACCGATTCCAGCTGATGAACTGATTCGAACAGGTTTAGGAACGAGTTTAGCCAGTTTAGCTCTTAAACCCACTGCTGAAATCGCAAGAAAAATCAAACCTTCGAGAAAAACAGCTGCTAAAGCTGTTTTGTAAGGAATAGTACCACTTCCATGAAACCCAACAACTGTATACGCGAAGTAAGCATTAGTACCCATCCCTGGTGCTAAAGCTAAAGGTAAATTAGCCAGTGCACCCATAATGAAACACCCGATCAGCGAAGAAACAACAGTAGCAACGATCAAATCTTTTCTGACTCGCTCTAAACAAGACGTATAACCTGGATTGATCGGTGGAAACTTACATGAAACGTCTGGGTTGATGATGTTGAGTTGTCTACCCGTTGAAATATCAATACCTGAACAATTTCTGATGGGTATTTCTTGAATATTACATAACGGAATACAATCTGAAACTGAACAAGTTCCTCCTGAATCTGTTAAAATACTAGCGTTTACTGCTAATATATATGCCATGGTTAGAAAAGTTGTTGTTCCTGCACGAATTTCTGTTGTGAATGTTGTTTTTCTTTCTGCTAGTTTGAATCGTTTACCAACTCGGGTTTCTGCTACATATGAGTTTAAGCGATTTGTTAATGATGGTTTTTGGATCGGTGTTGTTGCTGATTCGATCTCCATGGTTGTACAGAGAGATTTTTTTATTTTTCTTTCTGCTTCTGAAACTCTTTTTTTCTCTTCTCTCTCTACTTTAGAGTTTCCATTTGAAATGAAATACGCTGTGTGTTTATTTAGAGGAGAGGGAGATATTTAGGTGTAACACGAACTACCAAAGGTACTGCGGAATCCCGACATTATGGGGATTCTTGGTCAATATTTGACAACTGAACAGCTGCTTACGAAAGGGTATGGGATCTTGAAAAATTTACTTGGCCGGTTATAAATGCGGCCGGATTTTAACTTACAGAAAGGAAATGAGTTGGGTTGACTTTGGTTTTGAGATTAGAGTGAAAGTCGGAGAATATTTGGTACATGCACATCAAGCAAGTGGATATAACGTGGTTGAGCAAACGTTTGTCGAGTGCAATTTCACACTAATGATTATGCATGCATTTCACGAGGAAATAAGCGAGATTGCTAATGGGGTGCCAGGGTTGGTTGGTGGGGGTGTACCAATCCAAGGCAAAAATTGTTTTGTCCTATATAAAAATTGTTTTGTCTTATTATAGTTTTGGTACACCCCCACTAATCCTGACACCCCATTAGCAGCCTTGGAAATAAGCACGGAAATAAGCCATTAATAATGTATTGGTGAGCTGATCGCACATCCATATACCAATAGGCCTATTGTTTGAAACGTACAGTAGTATGTCCAATGACATTTGGCCGTTTGTATTGATTTTTTTTTTTTAAAGATAAAGATGGATATATTCCAAAGAGAAATGACAAGCTACAAATTACAAAAGCACGGAACACCCTGAGAAAAATGTTGTCATACTGTCACAAAGGGAACACGCTCCCAATAGTGATTATCAGACAACATTGATTCAGTAGTGGTTTCCGAATTAAGAACAGAGTTTTGAAACTTTCTAGAAGTTACAGATAATAGACCAGCAATATTTACATTAAATCTAGGCTGGTTACTCGCATTAGAAAAATTAAAAGTACTATCAACCAAAACAAATTGGGTTAAGAAACTTGGCATTTCCTCATTCCATTCCATGAAAAGAGAAGATTTTCGTGCCTCTGTTGCCAATTTATCTGCCACCTGATTCCCATTTCTTCGTGTGAACTTAAACCCCAAAAACATTCACAACTTTTCAAAATATTCACTGCTTCCTTCACTATGCTCTGATTCTTCCAGTCCATCATTGATTCTTTTCCTTCTATAAACTTCATGATTCTTTCACAGTCACCTTCCATCCAAAAGTCCCTGAGGCCAAGATCCCTTGCCCATTTTTCTCCTTGTAGTAAAGCTAAAGCTTCCGCATTTTCTGGACATTCAGTCCTAAGTATTCCTGACTTAGCTTTAAGTCCATCTCCTGGACAATTTCTTAAGATTAGTCCATAACCAGCATTTAAAATAGGAGAAATCCAAGAAGCATCGAAGTTTGGTTTATTACAATTAATTGCAGGTTTAGTTCATGGATATCTTGAGTTGTTGTTGCCTGCATTTGCATTAGTATTTGGACTCCGATTTATCTTGGTAGATTTGCTACACCAGAATTTTATGTATCTCTGAATTGGGATAGATATCTAAACCGAAGAGGTTGTTTTCTCTTCAAAAACTCTGGTGCATCTCTCTTTCCAGATAAACCAGCATTTTATTGCACATATATCAACCATCTTTTCATTCTCTGCATACCACAAGTTATAGTGCTCTTTGAAACCTATATCAGAAATATCAGACATTATTCCTCCAGTGAAAGGTGGTAGGGACCAAATGGTTTTTGCAAACCAACAATCAAAGAGAATATGTTGTAAATTGTCATTATGATGCTGACAAAAGACACAACTGTTTTCTACATTTTCCATATAACATGCCAGGATTTGTCTAGTAGGTAGAGCATTGTTCATACATTTCCATAGAAAAAGCTTAACAGATTGCGGTAATTCTCTTTTCCAGAAATCATTCCAAAATTTCTCTATTTATCTATCCTTGTCATCCATGCCATTCAATTTATCATTAAAGATTTCAGCGTAAAGATACCATTTCTAGTTAGTGTCCATCTAGGTGTATTGATTTGGGGCGTGAAATATCACATTGTATGAGGTAAATTCCTTCTGGGGAAAAAAATAAGAAAGAAAGAACATTTAGATGAGATAACTCTCCTATTCGAGGTCAGTTGGTTCTAATCCTCACTTAAATCATTTCAAAAATTAAAAAAAAAAAAAAAAAAAATCGTAGTACAAAGTGAGGAAGCATAAAATATTATTTACTAATTTTCTAGAAAATAATATCTTAATGAGTAGTTGATCGTACAAATGTGGGAAGAAAAGAATATGCTCACTTCAGTTTACAAAAAATTCGTGTGTAATTTTTTTTTTTTTTTTTTTAATATTCACCTATCTTTTTGGAGGACGGAGGTAGTATAACATTTATTTTCTTGCGAAATAAGGCAATTATCCATTATCTCATATATTTTCGCTCAATAAAGGAGTATTGTACTAGCATGTTTTTCGTATCAACTGCGAATTTGAATAGCGTGTAGTGTAATTTTACATGGAAATCATAGGCTTAAAGTAATTAACCGTTGGTTGTATCCGCATCGGTTTCGGTGGAAAAAACACAAACTAAGATCCGGTGTTTGGGAATTTTTTGAGCTCGTGGTTGCTAAAGATGGTTCGAGAGAAGGGAGTGTCTTGTGGCCGAGGGATATAAATATGATAGCCTTAAAGGTGGAACCTCAACTATGAAGAGGCGAGGAATTAGGATTCTTGAGATCTTTTATTTTAAGTGCATGTGATATTGTGATTGATAGATTTAGAATCTTCAATATAAATTCACTTCTTTTCCCTTTCCACTATCTCATATACGGTGAAAACCTTGCTGCTAAGCTATTTGCAATGATAGAAGATTGGGAATTGAAGAAAAGGTATCCAACATCACCTTGGATAATGTAAAATAACGGAGCTTGTCTAGAATTATGAAGAGTAGACTTGTTGCAAAGAAGATCATGTTTAACAAGGGTAAATACTTTCATGTGCGTTGTTGTGCTCACATCTTAGCTCTTATTGTAAAAGATTGAGGTATTACCGGCTTGTCAAATTCAAGAAAAAGTGGAAAATTTGGGTATTCAAATTGGTGGGGATTCGACCTTCAAGGAAGTGAGCTTATGGAGGTAATTTTAAAGCTTAAGTATGCTAGTTTTTATAAATTATGTATGTATTTATGTAGTTTTAAGTCTTAAATGGTTAGCGATAAAATGATCTTTCTCACAATTCAAATTGAATCTAACATAAATAATGCGAGAATATTCAGAAAATGGTGGTGATATGAAAATAGTTAGATATCTTAGCGAGATATATGGATGTTCTTTAAAACAAGTTAAACAACCATTCGATATCCTAAAGTATTGAAAATCCAGAACAACGATTTCCAATACTTTCAAGAATGATGGGATATTTTGTGGAAAATCATTTAATTGGTGGAAGGGAATATGCAGATTCTTATTTCTGAAAATGCCGAGGCGTTGATAACAACTCGTGACTCGGGAACATGGAATTGGTAAGTGCTTAAGTGGCGTCGCGTAAGTCGGTACTAATATTTTATTTGGTTGAATGTCTAAATCTCATATGTAACATTGATTCTTTTTATACATGTAGGAAAAGAAGAGTTGGATCAGGACAATGGGATTATTCATGAAGATGTATTAGGAATTTTTCAATGGTGATGATTAGAGGATGATGATGGGGAAGTAGTTCTTACGCATCTAATTAGTATACTTCTTCAATATTGTAATTATGCACATTCCATGTTTTGACTTGATCTTTTCTTTTGTTTGATTTATTTTTGCTTGAAATTATGCATATTGAATAGTTGGAGCAACTTAGGCATGGAAAATGAGAATTTTGGATGAAAAGTTATCACTTATTGTCTCCAAATTTTGTATAGAAAAGAGATGGAGATGGCACCGGTTGTCACTTTTTTTGATTAACCACAATATACATCAGAAGTGGTTATTAGTATCTTTATTGTTGGACTTGGTGATACAAAGTACAAACAATGGTACTACGGTCTCGGAGGTTATTTTTCTTAGTTAAAGATGTCATGAGATGAAGTACTAAACTATTGTACTAGTTCCTTTCATTTTTGATTTTGTTAATTAAGGAATAAGGATTCTCATGAGTCATCTGTTAGTCAGATATAAACTCAAGTTGTCTTGTAGCTTTTTCTTTTAAACTAAAAAATTAGTGGTAACGTGAATGCTTTGCTCCCTAATGATTCTTTTACTTCTATAGGTAATCGCTTGTGGAATGGAATTATCTAGTCCAATCACATTATTAAGCATAATTCAACTTTTCATCTTCAGAAAGGTAATAAAGTTACTTTCTCACATGACCTTTAGGATGAAAAAGCAGCCTCTTTGTACTTTGTTACCCATGTTATATAAAAAAAAAGTAGAAACAAGTATGCTTCTTTAAGAGACGCGATGTTTTTCAAAAATGGCATTTCTTATTGGGATTCAATGTTATAAGGATTTTAAGAGATACTCAGTTGAGATTTACATCATCAACAATCATGTGGTTGCAGGGGTAGGAGAAGATTATTTGTCTTGGAATCGGGGTAACTTTTTTCCTCGTGTTTCTTGCTATTTTGTTCTAGAGGATGACGGCTTTCTAAGATTTTCTCATAAACGTATCTAGAATCCTAATTCCTCAGAAAGTAACACTCTTCACTTTGATTATTTGTTATAACACTACTCCTATTATGGGCACTTTGAGAAATTCTATTTTTTTAAATGGTGGTATCCTTTGTAAGACAACTACATAGTAAAATACTCACCTATTCTTACATTGTGAAAAGACAAAAATTGTTTTGGAATTTCTTCATTCAAAGTTACAACTTAGTTTGGTTATTTCTTGAAGATGTCAAAACAACTATTCACGAACGGAATAGAAAAAATGATAATTCGAGACGGATAAAGCTATAAAACTAGATACATTTTTCTACAGGATGTATTATGCGACTTGAACGCAATAAAAGAATTTTTAGGTGAAATTTATGCATTCAAAGTAGCTTATAGATAATGCGAAATGTTTGTTCTTCAACTGGTCGTATGGCACAAATGCTATTGAGAAACATTGCTTTTGGTCTAATCCTTTGTAACTAGGCTGCAATAATAGACATTAGTTATTATTTTTTTCTTTGTCATTCTCGGTGGTTTTTAAGTTTTGTAGTTGCCTTAGCTTGGTAGCTTCTTTTTGTTCCTTTGAGACTACCAGTTGTTTATGGTGGTCTTATTCTTTTTAATTTTATTAACATATTTCTATTTTTTAATCTAAATAATAATTAAAAAAAAATCAAGGTAATCCACATGAATATTGTATGCAAACAGAAAGTATATGTGTGGATTTTTTGTTTAAAGAGCATGGATATTTTCTAACAGTTTAAAAAAGAATTTCTTTTTATTATGCTTGGGTTCGCATAAGGTTCGGGAGCGGAAACTCCCTGGGTTGTGGGGATCCGAAGCAGCATCTTGTTCTAAAATGGTATGCTACTCGTAACCGCATTCAATTCTAAACAGTTTTTTTAACAAACCTGTGCCTTCCTGTAAGTACATGCGATTGTTTGTTGATCAATAATAAACAATTTATTGAGTTGTTTTTCTTACTTTCTTATATCTGAATTTCTATTTATTTGCATCATCTGGAGAGAAAAAAATTAAATGTTTTTTTTTTTTTGTATGGAGTCAAAGATGTTCAAACTCTTAAATCAATAAAGTTGTTGTCAGCCTCCATTATCCGAAGGCACTAACTTAATTACCTAGTTATATTCGGGAATTATATTCAAACTATCCCAATGATTGTCTAAAAGAATCTTTCGTATAGCCTTAAATTAAGAAGAACAACCGTGTTATTTGAAAAAAATCATTTGGAAAGTTGAAGATCTGCTTCAATATGGAGCAGTGAGGAAGTATTTAGGCAATTTATGGGCCAGTATGAGAGCAGTTGAAGCCACGAAATCACTCAAACTTAATTGAACACTAGTTCAAGTAAACCAGTGACTGAAAGTTCATACTATACAACAGATGACATTTCGTTTGAGTATGAGCGCCACTTTGTTTGCCATTTAGGGTTTCCTAAAACCCAGTGTGAACCGTATATGTCCATTACAAAAAAAAAAAAAAAAAATAGAAATAGAGTGTCAAAAAAATTACTTAATACTCCTTTAATTTGGAAAATAAAATCACACAAAGCTATTGGTTGGCAACCTAGCAACAAGCTGGGCACCAACCCCCTCTGAATAGCAATGCCTACTCAAATACCCTATACAATAGCCTTTGCTAAAAATAAATAAAAATGTTTATCCAAACGGGTTTGAACCGTAGCCTCCCGTTATAAAAAAAATAAATTTACGGGGCAGACAATAGAAATAGAGTGTCAAATACTCTGTCCAATATTCCTAGCTAAAAAAAAGGGCCCAACCGGGTTTGAACCGGTGACCTCTTGATCTGCAGTCAAATGCTCTACCACTGAGCTATGGACCCATATGATTGATGCTAGTATCAAATGAAACAATGTTATTTGAAAACTGAATGTGAGGGGGTATATAATATTTTATTTATTTAATATTTTAATCTAAATTTATTTATGTTAAACGGATTCATGGGTTGACCTAAACACTTAAATTTTTTTAGAATCAATACATTAGTAGTAAATTTATTTATTTATTCCAATGTTGGATCGTGCAAAGACAATAAATATATGACACCAAAACCCGATGATCCCACTGAAAAGAGTGCAAAGTAGTTGGTATGTATTTTAAAAATTACCATCATAACAAAAAAAAAACACTAACAAATGTACAAGTATGTACAAAAATCAAGAATGCAAAATTGTATCTTCCCAAAATTTAACGGTAAACACCAAAATTATTTTGTTAAATGATAAACATGACGAGGAAAACACTAAAATCCGTGTTACATAAGCTTATCGAATACTTTTCTAATTGTGATGCCACTTGGGAGCCCGCTTTTCATAAACACAAATAACATAAATTTTCTAGCAAGTAAGGCAATGTTATTGTTGCTATCATCTCATACGCTTTCTCTCAAATAAGGAGTACCTTACTAGCATGTTATATTTGATAATGTATAATGTAATTTTACATTGAAAGTACGTGTTTAAAGTGAAATGAGTAACTCAAAACCAACTGAGAAACAAGGATCCTCGTTTTTTTTTTTTTTTTTGTAATGATAAATTGGGTATTCTTTCCATGAGTCATTTGTTAGTCGGATATAACGTTTCCATTACACCAGGAGTTTGATGGTAATGTGAATGCTTTGCTCCTTAGTGATTTTCTACTTTCGTAGGTAAAAGCTTGTATCCTGGAAATGTTTAGCCCAAGCATATTATTAAGCAGAATTCAACTCTTCATCCTCGGAGAAGTAATAGAGTGTGACGTACGTGATGGACCGACGCTTCTGGAGCAATGCCCAACATGCCAAAACTCCCCACAAATACACATTCCTTTACCTTTGCAAACATGCTTCGCACGAACGATGACTTAAACGCATCCTCCTCATTATTCCACCTTGTCCTTGTTCTGCTAAGAGTGCAAGGTCTTAAGGGCCAAAGCTAACACATATTACATGTATCACCAGCTTTCAACTCTTGTCCAGGCAAAGGGCAATGCCTTGGACTTCCAGATTCCTACTTCGCGTCAGCACTTATTTGAAAGCATGTACTGATCTTACTCGTGCCAATGGTGTATCATTCAGGCTCATGCTATATTTTCCTAGCATCATTATTGTGATACAAGTGGCTTACGCAAGATCCCCTAACTTGCATATCGGTTTTGCTTTCTTCTTTGGCAAAACCCAATTTATAATTAGTGCATGCCTAAGTCAAACAACTTGATAGGAATTATGAGCATCCACCAAAAGGACTACAACTTATCCCATCAAGTGTGGCTACTCATTATCTCTTGATATGAGTTATCATAGTGTCACAATCACCTCATAATTAGATGGTATGGGCGCAAAGTGATGGACCACGAATGCTGAAACTCATTGTTGCTACCTACAGTAGAAACTCCATAAATTCATACTCGATTATTTAATAAACTATCTTAAATATTATTTTTAGTCGGTTCCGAGTCGGGGAAAACTTGCCAAATTAATAATTCGCTAAATTATAAAATAATGCATTTTTGATTACCTATTGAACTCATGTGAAATATAAATTCTTAATTCATATATATATTCAATCCATTAATGATTTATGAGGGTTCTTTTTGGAAAATGATTCAATTATCGTCTGTTTTTTGCTAAAATCAATATCACATTGAATTTCATCTTCAATTTTTCTTATCATCGTAAGAATTTCTGGTGTTGTTTTAGCTAAGTAAAAAGTTATTCAATGTGATAATAAAGTGGGATATTAAAGGGCTTTACAAATTGTTACTTGATTGATATACATTTAACAATGAAGCAAAGTGGGACTGTGAAGGGTGCTTTGAGAGTTTTAATATTATACAGTATTTAGAAAATAATTGTTTGATAATAAATTTATCTATAAGTTAATAAGATATTAATTAATATATAAATTATTAATTTACCGGTTTGTTAATACCTCGCTTAATTAATAAATTTTGGTGGTCCCGACAACATTAATTTATAGAGTTTCTAATGTACGTACCATTCTCCTTAACTTGAAGGGATCAAGCACGGACAGTGGCCATCTTTTAGGGCCTAGCAACTAAATTCAACTCATGTTGCAAGACCAAATACAAGCAAAACCTAATTTATATATGCCAAAGGGTCTTTCACAAAGTATGCACAAGAGTGTGCGTCATTTGGGCCATTTAATTCACAAGTATGTGTTCTCTATCTCGGTCCATGTAAATTATTGTAACGTTCAGCTTTCTTTCGTTTTACATCATTCTGACGGAATCCTGGTTTAGCAAAACGATATGATGATGTTTTTGCATCATGTATGCTTTACCAGCTAAGCTTCATAGTTTATTGATGTACCTTCAACCAACACTCCTTCCCTATGCATGTCTTATTGACATTTATACCACTAGAATAAGGGAAGAGGATGGAAATATACCAAGTTCACCTGCTTTCGCGATAACGAGTTTCAGAATTTGTACCATGGCGGTGCATAATCAGTTTTTTCTCGATGCCCAACTTGAATATTGCACCATAGAGGTGTAATATCTCTCTAGGCCATCCATCCACTGGCGTGATGTACTATGATGATGCAATATCTGTTCTGTGACAACATGTCTTAAATGCACAACACAAGCTTTATTATTGGCAAGAAGTAATGGACTTTAATTAGTCTTTTTGCTTGGTTTTGTGTTTTCGTCATTCTTGGCGATTTCTAAGTTTTGTAGCTGCCTTAGACCAATGAGGGAAGACATAATTCCCTTAAAATTCTATGTGGTAACGTTTTTATTTGACGTGTAAAGTAATAGGAGAAGACCATATCTTATTATGGATAAGCAATCCGATCAATTAATGGTAACCCGACCGACATATATTTTCCATATCGGTGATTTTTTAATTTTGTAATTTTTGTTTTGTAATTGTTTAATCTTAGTCATAGGAAGGAATTATAATGTTCTATCGATCGGTTAATGTGGTGGACAACCAAAAAGTAGTTATAAGAACAAAACTATATGAAAAGGAGCATGTAATGGTCTGCGGGGACAGGTTGAACAACAATGCGTTGAGCGATTATAAAATAGCTCGGTGAATATTTCATCGATCGATAATTAATTCGCCTATTGGCCTATCCTTTACTGAAAACCTTTATTCCCCTCTCCTCCTATCAATCTCACCATATATGGGGTAGGGAATAAGGTTTTAGAGTACTTCTCCACCTCAAAGGAGATAGGTTTTCTCTTATTTGAGGATATGAATCTCTCATTGGAGACGGTCTTAGCTTGGTAGCGTAGTACACCTCTAAAGAAGCCACTTATTTGTGGTGGCACTACTCTTTTATTAATATATATTATTAAATCAAATGATGATCCATGTGAATTTGAATAGTTTATATTTATCTAAAATTAGAAATAAATTAATCCAATCAACTTGGTTAAAATATATTAGTGGATTTTTTGTCAAGTGTTGGATATTTTCAAATGGTTTAAAAAAAAAAAAATCTTGTTCACTTTGTTTGGGTGCGCATGAGGTCTAGGGGATGCAACCCCTTAGATTGTGGGAATTCAAAAGCAACACTTATTCGAAATATGGTATGAACCGCATTCAGTTCGAATATAATTGCTAACAAATACAAGCGTATAGACACAAAGGTGCATGTGGGAGAAAGAAGACACCAAAGATGTTTGTTGACTTATATATACAAACCTTCCTGTAAGTTCATGTGATTGATTACTTATCAATAATAAACAATTTATTTATTTATTCTTACTTTTTCGTTTCTGAATTTCTATTTATTTGCATTGGTAGGCTAAAGAAAGATGCCTACAATTATACTGCAAGTGCACAGTGACTTATTGTGTATAGAGCAAATACAGGTCGATCCTCAGGGATAAGGTGAATGCAAAGTTAAAGTCCAAACTTTATTTTACTAATTTGAATTAAAGAGTTTGTTGAAATGATTAGATGTTGACAAAGAGAATTAATTGACGGACAGAATGTAATTCAGATGAAAAATTAAACACCAGATAAGAGAATACTAGAGCTATCAATTCCACCACTCACCCTACACTAGATAGTTTCATTACTGAAATTGTTCTTGCCCCTTATAACGGATTAGCGGTGAAGATACAAGTCTTTCGCCTTTCCAAAAGGGTTTCAAAGATAAAAGGTTCAATCACAACTTAAAAGATCAATTCCTAGTATTAGTTGTCTTATTACAAAGACAACTAATCACAAATTGATAACATTCAAATGAAGCCCTGAGTTGATGCAACAACAAACAATTGATCTATCAACCTAAGATGCAAAACATACTAGGTGAAAGTTGTAAGTAGCAACATAGAAACTAAACCAAATCCTGCTCATTTAAGATCTACAAGAACAATATCATTAACAAAAGACTTTAGTAGTAAGCTAAGGGCTTCATCAAAGCCCTAGCTAGGAAAGTTAGAACATAGCTAGTTATAAAACAAATGCAGTTTTTGATATTCAACAAAATAAGTACTTCTCCTTCTTAACTGAGTTTTTCTAATTCACAAACACAAAATAGATACAGAGGCAAGGACTGTGAACTGGCTTCTATTCCATACTGTTGTTAACCCTTGCATGCCTTTACACAACTAAACAACCCCTATTTATACAACAATTCTTTCCCCCAAAAATCCCTTCCACACAACCCACTGATACAATATAAAATTAAAGGGGTTTTGTTCTTGAAACTCACCACTCAGTATTACTCCTTAATCAAGCACAACCACTCATTTATCTTCACCAATTTGACTGTTGTTGTTGAAAGAAATCATATCTAATCTCCACTTGCTTAATCACCACAGCCACCCTACTTCCGTGATTATGTGCTGCTGTTGAAGGCTTAGGTGCATAGAGAAACAACATCGAATCCCTAGCTTAATAATTTCTTCGGATTTGAAAATCAAACAGCTGACCTATCTTGTAGGGGTCAAAACCTAACCCTAGGTTGAATCGAGTGTAAAGAAATGGATAGAAAATGAGCAAGTGGTTTGATGGAAGAAGGATGATGATGGAGGTATGGCTTGATGGATTTGACACAAAAAGGAAATGGAGGAGACACAGAGATAGCCGACTGAGATTTGGGGAAAGTCGAGCACAGAGAAGAAAATTTGGTTTGGTTCTCGAGTAAGAGATGGGTTTTGGGAAGGTAATGGAATGGTTGTTCGGGTGTAAAGCATGAATACCCTGATTTTGGTATATGAGAGTGAAATTTGGACTGGGTTTGTATGCACTTGAACTTAGGCCCATTGAGTTATTTGACTCCTATTGTTAGCAAAACAGCTTTGATCCCTTGCTCTGAATGCCTTCTTCTTCCCATTCATTATTCTGCTACACCCACTTTGCTCCATGATTATGCCAACCCCTTTTGTATTCAGTCTCCTGCCATGTACAAAATGAGTAATTAGTAAGATTACTAATATAAATTCACTTTAAGGTACTTAGAGAAGCAGAAATATAAATTGGCCTAAAAACATGGAGATAATGCGCATTGTGTACCATACACACCAACAAAATGATACAAAAATATACATTATTGGGCACCTATCATGCATCATTTGGGGAAAAAAAATGTATTTTTTTGGGTGAATCAAAGACTACAAACTATATGTGAAATTGTTCTAAGCCTCCATCGTCCGAAGGAATTAATTGAATTACCAAACTGCACTCGGGAGTTATTTAGATAGGTCAAAATACTGTCTAAAAGAATCATATTCATAGAGACTTAAGTTAAGAAGAACAACCGTGTTCTTATAGCAAATCCTTTAGGGAGGCGACTTAAAAACACCGGGGGTACCAAAATACGCCACCAACTTTTTCTTAGGCAACCTTTATGGATAAACTTAAACACAATTCCGAGAGTTCAGCTTAATGAATCTCAATCAAGGAATAGTATCTAGAGTTATATCTCTTTCTCTCACAATCAGAAAGTTTACAGAGACTTCCCAAAGAGCAGCCTAGATTATTACTCACCTCACAAGTATTAAACTTTTGGAATCAACAAAGTCTGAAACAAAGAGAACTATGATGATTTCTATCTATCTTGATTGATGGAGCAAGCTCAACAATCGATCAAGATCAAGATACTCGAGCTGTCAGATAAACAATAGTTGGACCTGGCTTCATGAATCCCTGTGAAGTCTTTGTAGTCGCTAAGCCCTAAAAGGGTTTTAGGAAGAGGACGACTCTAGTTTACAACTAGGACACACAAAAGTAGTGTCGGGATTTAAAGATCCCATTTGTTTGAGGTTCCCCTTTTATAGACTTTCAATGCATAGGTTGCTTTAGGTTTAAGCTAAGATAGCTTTGGAACCAAACAAACAATATCCACCGTTAGATGAATCTTTGAATCTATTAACATAACAAGATATACACTCTGATTAGGATGAACCATAACCGAACAGTGTACAAAGACAACGTTCATGAATGGTTAGCTGAAACTATCCAACTGAACTATAAGCTTGAGCATTTTCATATGACACTTAAGAGTTTAATCTTGAGTCACAATCATGTGATCAAATATGTCTATAGTGTTTTTAGAGATTGTTCAAATGCTAATTATCTCATAGAAATAATTTTATATATATTTGAAATTAATCATGAGGGAAAGTATGTATACTTAAACCTTGTTCGTGAATCATATTTGTCATGGTACATGTACCAGGTATGTGTACCCTTAAGACAAATTAGAGTTCCGAAACATACATAATTTTTTCGGTATGTGTACCAGGTATGGAACCACACCGGTTCCAAACAAAAAGTTGTTGTCGACATATAGCTACTCCGGTACGTGTACTACGGTTCTGGACCTATAACAGTTTTCCCAGTTTGTAAGACTGGTATGCATACTATCTTGTATGCGAAAATTATAGTAGTTCTATATTTCTCTATGAATCAATTCGAAACATTCCCAAATAACATCAATGACACATTTCACTGTTCCAGGCTATATATTTTCGAACGATAGTCTTGAATCATAATTTAAATTAAGAACAATAAATTGTCCTTAACCGAAATTCATCAAGTATGAACAAATGTTCATTAAGATTAGTCATATATATTTCAAGGACTAATTACAAGATAATCTTGACTCGAAATTCTTGATATGCTTACAATAGTCTAATTAGTTATGCGATAACGTCTCACAGATAGAAATATGAATATAACTGGAGAACTAGGTGGTTCATTCTTCACTTACCTATTGTTGAAGAAGTTCTCCAAAAGCTTCGGTTGATCTTCGCCTTTAAACGGTAGAACACAATGATGTCTGCCGTGATGTCCATTTCTTAACTACACTCTATCCTAATCCGAGACTTAACTAATTGTAGACTAGAAATCAAGATATAGTTTTGACAACTAAATTTGACAACAAGCTTGAGGTAGCAACACTTGTGAGTTCGACCAAGCAATGCTCTAACACGACTCTCCTCCAAAATGAAGCGAGAGAGGAAATAGTCAGGAAAACTAGGTGATGTTGTGATAGCAGTTGAAGCCCTTAAATCACTGAAACTCAGTCGAGCAAAACTGCAATTGAAGCAGTGCACGATAGTCCTCACTATACGTCACTATTACTTTAAAGTAAAAGGGACAAATTGTCGAAGTACTCTAATCAATAGCCCTTCCTCTTAATATATCATCTAAAAAATCACCCTTCTAAAAAGCCAAAAAAAAAATTACTTTCTAAAGACCAAAAAATGTTGAAGTACTCTAATCAATAGCCCTCCCTCTTAATATATCATCTAAAAAATCACCCTTCTAAAAAGCAAAAAAATAAAAATTACTCTTCTAAAGACCAAAAAATAAAAAGGGCCCAACCAGGTTCGAACCGGTGACCTCTTGATCTGCAGTCAAATGCTCTGCCACTAAGCTATGGACCCATATGATTGATATAAAAATCAAATGAAATGTTTTTCATTGAATACGAAATGTATTTTTTATTTTTTAAAATTTTTAATTACTACATTTTCAACTCAAATTTATTTCCATTCTGAGCTAGTGGATTTTGAAACACGTAAATATTTACAAAATCAACATATTAGTAGAATATTCATTTAGTTATCCCAATGTTGGTACTTGCAAAGACAATAAAATATATTACACCAAAATCGGTGATTTACAACCACGGGAGAATACGTAGAAAAACTGGTTTACAGTTTGAAAATATGCACCATACTAAAAAACCAAGTTAAATACCTCGTTATGTTCAAATTTTGTAAATTATCATTTTTCATTTTTCATTTTTTTTTTTCAAATGATGGCAATTTAATTGCTAGGTGGTAGTTAGTCTCACCTATTAAAAATCCTATTTACCCCTAAACCAGATCATCTTGGTGGGGAGGGTAAATGATTCGACGATCTTTAAAGCAATAATCTTGTATCAGGCTCGACGAACCTGAAAGCGGTGCAACGATCTTGGGTCGGACTCGACAAACCTGAAAAGTATTGCAGAAGGTTGATTCTCCGACAACCAAAACCCCCAAGACACATAGGGATGATGAACCCTTTTTGGATAATAATGTAACGAATTTGAAAACGGCGAAACGATCATGTACTAAGATCGACAAACCTGAAAAATGATACCCAAGGTCAACGTAGCAGCAAGAAAAGGATAAATAATAAATTTTAGAAAAATAAAATAGTCTTGATTCTTGACTAACTGAGATAAAAAAAAAAAAACTAAATTGTAAGAGTATTTAAGAAAAGTTTCAAATTTCGAGAATTTTAGTGATGGTTAAAGAATCAAATGTTTCTGGAGAAAACAACTAACAAAAGTAGTAGAAGTATGTACAAAGATCAATAATGCAAAATTTTATCTTCCAAAGAATGCAAAATTATATCTTCCAAATTTTGTTTTGTAAAATGACAAATATGACTAGTAAAACATCAATACCGCGGTTACAAGAGCTTACCGTATACTTACCTAAGTGTGATACCACTTGGGAGCCTGTTTTTCATAAATCATGATACATTTTGTTAATTCATACCCGTACTCAATTGCATATATTTAAAATGCATGATATAGATTTCATCGGTATTTGTCGAACATGCTTTTGGATCAATGCATTATTAATTTTGGAGGGAAAAGGAGTTTCCAGAAGAAAATGCTTTCTTATGGCCGTCTTATGAGTGGCGAATATGGACCCAACCGGAAGATATCGAGTATGATGATGATCTTCCGTCCTAAACTCCTAATGAATTTGCATTCTCTAGTTTAATGTATGTGGAAATATGCATAATTGGTTTTTGTTTGTGTACTTAGTTCGGCTGCACATAATTTCTTAAACCAACCACAATCATAAGAAGGGTTAAGATTCTTTAATAAATCCAATTGATTAGACTCACCAAGGAAAGCAAACAAGCATATACAAATAGCGTAAACAATCATCACACATATCTCTTTCTCCCTAACACAGTCTACATCATAAAATGTAGTGCCAATGTGCCAAATTGCAATGTGTGATGACTATTAACTATAGGTTGCTTGTACAATAATGTGAGTTAAAAAGTGGGACAAATCTTTTCCCAATAGAGTTTTGCAGTTTGAGCCTACTATAAAGCAGAGAAAAAGAAAGTGCATATTAGCCAATATGTGTGGCTAATGAGTGAAAGCGCAAATTGAATGAAGCTCAAGCACTCGTCTGTGAGTCTGTCGCTTCAAGAAAATCAAGTTTTTCTAGAAGAAACCGAAATTATTTGTGTGGCGGGTGGCTCCCATTGCTTCCCCGTCCATGCATCTCATGAGATTTTCTTACTTTTCCCTGTGTTGGTTACTTTTTTCTATTCATAAAGTTATTCGTAATATTCAAACAATTTTTTTTGGCATTCATATTAACCCGATTTTCATTTTTCCTTTCTTTTTTTCTTATAAATTTCATTCATAATAAAATAGAAATTACATGAACTTCAAGAACTTCAAGAACATCGAGATCAAAAATCATAATACAACTAAAAGGTACTAAACCAGATTTTATCACTATGCCAAACATTTGATTCTGGGAAGAAAAACATGTCAGATATGAATCTGTTTCGGAAAAAATCTAATCTCAATAAATATCTCCCAGTAGATACAGTATTTTTTTTTTTCTTTTTGAGAGTTTGCAATTTGGAGCCTTCATATTCTTCTGAAAGATTTTTTCTTTCCAATTATGGGCTAAAGCATTACTTTTACTCCACTTGTATTGGACTTGGATTTTGCATATCAGGAGGAAGCTGAAGGCTCAAGCACAGAGAATATATGTTCCTTGTCGGTATCTCTTTGGTCGTATATATATGTTTCTTTTTCTTAAATGAAGTGGCTTGTTGTTCAAAAACAATGAAGGCGGAAGCATTAGGAAAACTTCCCCTTGGTTGATGATTTTAGGGTCAATGTCCATAACGATGAGAACTTTAAGCTATAATGGTCCATTACCAAAACCTTGTAGTGACTAATATCCAAACACAGTTTCAACCAAGTCCAATACAGTTGAATCTGCATCAATGTCCATAACGATGAAAACTTCCCCTTGGTTGATAATAATATCCAAACACAGTTTCAACCACACTATCATCTTTACGTCCATTAATGAGAGATTCAAAATCAAAAGAATCTGCTGCTAATTCGTTGCACTTGAGATCGAGTAAAAACAAGAAAACAACACCCCATGAAAAATAGCCGAAAGGCATTTTTGTTTGATACATTGCACCTCCTACACAACTAGTTGGTGTCATCTTTCCATTTTTAGATCATGTCGATACCAAAAAGGAATAAAATAGCTAGAGTGCTCATTAGTCAAATAGATACACGTACCTTTAGGACAAAAAGAATATAATGCATTTCATCCGGTTGTTGTTAAGAGCATCTCCAACAGAAGGTGCAAAAAATCCTATGTGTATTTTTTATTTAGTCCTTTTATTTATGGGGTCTACACATAGAGTAAATGTAGGACCTCATATCTAAAAAACCATCTCCAACAGTGAGAATTTTAACCTTAGAATTAAAAGAAAATTAGTGAAAAAGATGACGTGGAGGTGCAAACGGAGGTGTAAATAACACTTTCTTGAACACCTTCATATTTAGTAACACCTATTTCAAATATAAAATTAGTAAAAAATTGTCATTTGTCTTAAAAAAAAAAATCCTCAAATCGAGTAAAAAATTTTATGGGTGAAATGGACAAAAAAAAGTTAGCAAGGATGAAACTATTTGAAATGGATTTATGCCAAACATGATGAAAGGTCATATTTTTAAAATCCTACCTTTGGAAATTTTGATTTTGGTCTTTTTAACCAAAAATAAAAAATCCACCCTCTCTTGGAGTTGCTCTAATAAACAATTGTATCACATAGGTGTTTTGTTTGACGGGTTACCATTTATTTAGCTTGTTGTACTGGTACTCGTACGCATAAAAGATAAGAAAATTTTGACGTTCAATTTGACCAGTGTTTACAAGCTTTCACACACAATGACACAACTCCCTCGTTTCGCATCTTTTCAAATGAATCTCGGATGACAACCTCATTCAAAGATTCTTTTTTTGAGTGAGACATAAGAAAGAAGGTAATTACGGCAAATCCAAGTTCAAAGTTGTTCTGTAGATTATTTATTTGTGTAATATTGTGCTTCTAAACTTTGTTTTTGGAAAGAGTGGTCGATATCAAGAAGGGGTAAGTTGACCCCATAAAATTATGTTTTGGCTAGGTTGTCTATATATTATCTATATCTTTGTTCCATGCTCTATAACTTATAAACTTGATTAAATAGTGAGGAAATTTGGTTGGGACGATTCCAATAAGAAAAGAAAGAGGTCTAGAAATTCGAAAGTCTAACATATGAATTCGGCCCTTGTCGAAAAATTTGGTGAGATCTAACTGTTTTGGAAACTTTCCAACCTAAAAGGCCCAAAGGTTGTAGTTTGTGGCACAATATACATAGAGCTTGAAGACTTTAATAGACATGTAAAATTTAAAATTGGGGCGGGTAAAGAAATTAGATTTTGGGAAGACCTTTGAATTGGGGATGGTGTTTTTTGTAATAGTTTTTTGTTAGCTTTTGAAGCTTCACCAACCAAATGGTGTGTAATGGCTCGTCTATATGAGATCTCAAGTGACGACATCAAATAGAAGTTTATGTTTCACAAGCTATAATGAGGAAAGTTGATTCTATAAACTCTTTTTTAGAATTAGAAAATATCCAAAAAGGATATTAGATTCTAGATTGTGGATGATTGGGGATAATAATAATTGGAGGCATATACGGTAAAAAAAATGGAGTTACCTATTTTAGTGACCCGGATGATATAAACTTCCCACGCGAGATTATTTTGAGTCAGTTATATCCTTATAAAGTCAATTTTTTCCTATAGCTTCTCTCACGTGAAAGGTTGATGACGACTGATAAACTTATTAGATGTATGGATATGGATATGTTATATCGGTTTTGTGTAGAAGAAGAAGAAGAAAGAAGATTAAACAAGTTCTCATTTGTTTTATAAGTGTTGAAGAATTAAAAGAATTTGGATATACAATACTCATACTGCTACAACTATTTAAACTTAGAGTTATGACTGGGGTGATGAGCGGCTCAACCGTATTTGGAACAACCTTCCGGTTGCGATATGGTGGTTCATTTGGAATGAAAGAAATGCAAGAATCTAAACAACAAAAAATAAATAAATTTAGCAAGTACAATTAGAGAAATCAAGATTCAAGATTTTTTAGGCGGAATCAAACACTAAAATGCTAGGTTTAACGGATATGATAATTTGTTTATGGATTCAAATTTTTATTGTCATTATTGAGAGGATACGGAAGAGAAAGAGTGTGTGTGCTCCCTTTCTCTCTCACTCTTGACTATCTTTTTCGTTTTTTTCTTCTTTTTTTGGTTGACCGATTCCCATGTCGGCTGATGCGCCTCGTAGGTGCAATCAAATTAGTGATCTTGTTTCCACTCAATTATAAATAATATAATAGAAGTCAAGTTCGTTCACATGAAGAGCATGGTGATCTAGTTTTTACAAAGGTTACACGGGGGGTGGGGGTGATCTAATCAAAAACGTGTCTTGGAAGTGGCCCCCATCGAGCTACAATCGGTAGTCTCATTACTTCTCTTTCTACCAATTGTTAGGGTCAAACATGAGTATCCTGATGCCAAAAACGTCCGTACTTGGTAGTCACGAAACTCTCCTTATCTCCCAATTATGAGAGACAAAATATGACCTTTCTTGTGTCCAAAACTTGTTATAATCGGTAGACTAGATTACCCTATATCTACCGATTGTTGGACCTCAAAACGGACTTCCACTGATGCTGAAACTGCGTATAATCGGTAGTCAATTTTCTCAGTTATTTCCCGATTATTTTATGTGTGCTTCACTTCTTTTCTTCCGGTTGTTTTCTGGAAAGTAAAAGGAGTTCGACGGTTTTATCTAGTTAATATAAAAATCCAAATACAAGTTCATTAATCTAAACACAAGATTTGTGGTGTATAAAAATTATAGTACAACTCTAAATCTTATTATTTCAGTTTCAACTGTGAGATCGAATTCCGAGCTTACCTTAAACACATAATCTTTGTACATTTTGAACTATAAATTGATTTAATACATGTTAGGATTTATTTTGTCAAATGTTTGGGCATTGCCACATTGGATGCGCATTGACAATCAGTGGTACACCATACACCTCATAACACACACACAACTACAACTCATCTAGTTTGTTTACTAGGCTTAGCATCTGTTTTGGCTTTTGCACATGCACATGATAGCTGAGGGAAAATGAGTTAAGTATATGTTTTCGATCGTCTAAATCTGATCCATAACTATCTCTTACTTGGTGTTACAACCATGTAGTGGTTGGCGCGGATGAATTGTTGATTAAAGTTTTAACCATATTTCTGGTACCTATGGTCTTGGAGTATCTGGACTGGCCAATAAGTTCACTTTTCATAAAGAGGTAGAAATCAAACTAATGTGAATTTCATTTTTGTTTTTCCTTTAGATTCGTATTTTTGTGAATACAACTTTGTTACATCTGTTGGATTAGGTTGATGCTCATGTTGTGGAGGAATATGGAAAACCTTGGTGACACCAAATTTTAAGTAAGAGGAGATTAATAAAGTTTGAGTTTCAGAGGGTGTTCTATGTTTATTCTGAGCACTCAAATATAAGTTGATTAATCTATACAACGAGCCTGTGGTTTGAGGTAATAGGTATACAGAAATAGCAATTCAACTGTAAATATAATCATTTCAATTTCATTTATACTTTAAGTGTTGATAACATCTTTTGTTTGCTTGCATATTCAGTTCCGAGCTTACCAAAAACAAAGTGTATTCGTAGATTGTAAAATATGAGGAGGTTCAATACATGCTAGGATTTGTTTTTGTCATTGAGTCCATATTTGAGAAATGCTGGAAACGCTCAGCTCGGAGAACTGCGTTCAGCTGGTGCTTCTTCATGATTTTCTTGAGTTCCTTTGCAATTATCATTACGGCTTCCGCGATATCAACCCGCTAAGATGACACGACATGTTATTCTCAGTACATTTACTCGCAACATGAGGCTTCCTGATACTTGTACCCCAAACTTAAAGATTAATTTGATATCTGAAATAAGATAATCACCACACATTTTCTCTGATGTTGATGTTGCTGTTAAAGCAAGACAGATGAAGAGTGATATCATCTGAAGAGAATGCAACATGTCATTCGTGATAGAACTGAAGTAGAGAGTGTTGCTTTCTCAGGGTGAGGTAACACTGGATGTGACCTGGTACAGTGTACCATTAGGTCCATTAATCTGTTGTATTACCATGATAGTAATGAAATTATAGGTTAACTTAATTTTCTAACTTATCTTCTTCTAATACTTGAAAACACAGTTATGGGTTTTTATTTTACATCTTATAATCATTGTCAACTAATAAACTATAAGTGGAGATGGAGGAGATGGTAAAAGTAACAAAAGTTCGTAGTTCTGTGAATCTGTGGTATACTCGTTTCGAATGTTTTTCTACATTAATGCATAAATTATATCTTTTATGTATACTACATGACACCATGAGCGAAGGTTCTATTGCTTTATCATCATGGTTAAGTTATAGCAAGAGTTTATCTGTTTTCTTTGCTTATTTTGTGTTTCATTACTATATGTTTACTAGATAGAGCTAGTCTAGAAGTGGGATAGACTACCTGACTTGCACAACCATATTCACCACCAAGACTTGTTTGCGATTTTATTTGGATTTTTTGAGTTCGTTATGTAAATTTTTCTTGTGAGATGTATGTACTTGTATAGTTCGTTGTACTTCAAGATAGATAAGTTGGAGATGTGACTATTTCTATTGTAATTGTTGTTGCAGATTACTCAACACTTTTAAAGGTATTAGTGAGAAGCTTGTGTGTAATAATCAACAAAGCATATTTGCTTTTTTACCTCTTGCATTTAATATTTTTTTGGAAAGGCTTATGTCATGTGTTAACTTTATGTTGTTTCACTTGATTTGTAGGTTGTAGCCAGTCAATACTAAATATTAAAAGTATCCATTCCGTAATAATTTTGTTTGCTTTCTTAAGAGTCATCCTGGTACCATCTGATTTCTGTTGATGATAAGTTCAGCTAATGTCATAATCTGTTCAACTTTTTTTTTTCATCATACTAAGAGTAGAGAATAAATTCACTCACAAGCATGCATTAACAGTCACTCCAGTTGCATTGAGTCTAGAGGAACTCTTTCCACCAGCACTATTGAAATCTCATAGCGTATCATTATATGTCAGGAAAACACTAGTTGATTGAACATTAGTCGTATCCACTTCAAGTGATTCAGTGAAGTTGATTTTGGAATTTGAAGTGGCTGATCGCTGTCGTAAGCGTCAAAAATAAATTACACTTTCTTACTACTCAAAATATAAATATAGCAAGGGCAAGAAAGGATCGATCCCACAGAGAGGCCTAGGTTGTCAATATGTTTCGGTTCCCTATAAATAACACCGGTAGTTTTGTGATTTTTATGAAATTAAAACTAAATAAAAGCAAATAAAGGTAAACAAATCAAATCGAGGATAAGAAGATATTGGTCATGGATTTCGTTTTCATTCACAAACATGTTTTCACCACAATAACTAGAATTGATATTTTAATCTCAACTTTTATCAAAGGCCCTATAATACCTTGATCGCAAGTATATCCCGCAAATCCCCTCATGTCATCAACAAACACATTAAAAGATGCGAATATGAATTCTACCTAAAGGAACAACCTAACGTGTAAAAGCACTAATCAAGTTTAATTCCTAGATGCATTAGGTTCTATGAAATCGGCCAATCAAAGCAATCGAACGTGGAAAGCGCACTAATCCGATTTAACAAAGGTTATGGTTCACATATGACTACTAGGATGTATCACTACAAGCAATAATCACAATTATGCTACTTGTAATCAGGAATCTATCACTTTTGCGTATAATAAATCCTAATCTAGCAAGAGAGATGAAAACAAACTCAATCGATTCGCGACTCGACTAAATAGCATTCAAATCATGTAACAATATTGATGGTGAATCATAAACGATAATATGAGAGAAAACTAATTTATTGAATTAAAACCCATATTTGGAAATCCAACTTATTCCATAACCAATAACAAACTTAGGTACTCATGTTAATGGAGTTCATCACAAGAAGAAAGAGAAGTCTCATGTTTCTAAACCCTAGAAAACAAAGTAGAGGCCAAAAAAAGATAGAATAATAGATATCTCAAATTGTGCCTAGGCTTCTCTATATATAGAGTTTTGTAACCTCTTCTTGAAGAAACTAGGAAACCTAGTAAAAATAGGAAAGAGCACCTCCTTAGGAATTGTGTCCGTGCATCGAGCCCTGCAAAGTAGGTTGCCAAACTCGCCTAAACACCAATATCCCACGTCCAAAGTCTGGTTGTGTAAAGAATTTCATCCCAAGCTAATGGGCTTTTCGCAAACTCGTTAAGTTCGGACCGCTTTCTCATTATTGGCTTGTCGATTCGTGGAACTCGACAACCTATTCTCGATTCCACCTTTCCATCGATCACAAATCAACCACCAAGCCATCTACGTCATTAGCAATTCCCAGCACCATCGATCGCAGAAACTTCTCCATCTCTCGACATCGCCATCCTGTTATACTCGGGTTCTCTTCGATCATCTAAGACCGCCCCTATACCTTGAACCCACGAACTCGGCCATACTCCTCCATCGTTATTTCCTCGAGCTCCATCAATACCTTAATCCTCGTATGATCCGAGTTCTTCTCAATCGTCAAAGCCAAACATTGAGCTCTTCATGCTCGATCTCTTCATCAACTGCAACTCATGGTTTTCCCTGACTTCTCAATCGATTCCAATACCCTCCATCATCTCTGTCTTCAATCATGGCGATGAACGACTTCATCAATCACTGCCAATCTCCGTTACCCGTAACAATGAATGAACTCAGCACCACTCTTTCATGTTAATGACAACAAAACTCAAGTGCCATCGTGATAAAGCATCTATCGAGACTTCCATAACTCACAGAACACAGCATCACCGTCACTGCCATGCCATTCTTCATCACCCACAGCAAAGCTCGAGTCTCAACTCTATAACAAAGATCGATCATCATCTTCACTTTCTCGCTTCGAGTTCTTCTATTCCACCGTGAAACAACAAGCGGCAACAAAGACTCGAACCATTTCCTCTTTTGTCTTTGCCAAGCTTGGCCATCTTCTCATTTCGTATCTCGAATTCCATAAACTCCAATCGTCATTCGCAACCCCATTCTCAATCACCGAGACTCCACCTTCTCTCGCATCTTTCGTACTCTGCCATGCTCTTCTATCACCGATCATTGGTGCATCATCTACTTACTCTCCATTCTTCCGTCAGCAGCATTATCACCTCAGCGAAACCATCCATCCCGACCAGACTTTACCATCGTCATTCGTTGCCAATGGCAGAGAACATCATCACCAGCCATACATACCGATCACGAGCAGCTCTTCTCGTAAACTCGTCACTACTTCCAGCCATGGCTTTCCAGTTTTTGTTCTCGAGCGCAACATCAGTAGCAGCAAACGACCATTCCCTGTTTTCTCTCAAGTTCACGACAGCCCCATCATTAACAGCAACCCCAACTTCCTTTCCATCAATCACCGAAGAGTATACCAACATCAATGGCAGCACTGACACTGTTTCTTTGTAATAGTTCCCGGAAACCAAACCTCCGTCGAGTTCCAATTCTGTTGAAATATGAAGATGAAGGTGCCCCTAGTAATTGACTTGACCGCCTTTAACAGATTCCTTTGAAACAGGACATCCCTTAACATGATGACTGCCCCTTAACACACGGTGGGGGTCCCAATAGCACCTGCCCTTTAAAAATGACCATTGAGCCCTTTTAGTCTTCGAGTTCTTTTGCTCATAACTTCTTCATACGAGCTCACGAATGACTCAGTTCTTTCGCCATTGTCTTCATCTTCTCGTCCTCTACAAAATGAAAAGTAGAAATCTTGTATTTGAACGAGTTCCACTGGGTCTTTGGCCCTTCTTCACTTGTGACTTCACTTTTGTAGCTATTTCCACTTCTTTTTGCTCCAAATGACTCCAAAACCAATGTTCTGAAAACCAGCCCGGACATCGAACCGGAAAAATTACTGGGTTAAGGGTCACTGGTCCAACCAGTGGTTCCACCCAGATTCACTGGGTCAATTAGAAAACATACTCACATCACTTGAAAGGTCAGAAATACATTAGTGTAGGGAGAGATTGTGGTCTTGGGGAGTAGGGACATGAGACGGTGGGGCCGGTGACTAAAGACACTTTGTAGGTCCTAGAGATATCCTATCTTACTCCCCAATTTTGTTCCCTTGCTAACTCCGCCTAGTTTTATCCTCGTTTTGCATCTCATTCCATTGACGCCTCTCTGTAATAATCCATGTTTCTGATTACTCCCATGTTCTCACCTACCACACCTTTCTTCTTAACCTAGCGCACCATTTCCGTCTCCTCCAATGATAACCAGAAGAAATTGATGATTTAAATGTAAATTGCATCAAAGATTTACAAAAGAAAAGAGAAAAATAAAGGAATTTGTTTATTTTATTAGAAGATTAACTTTTCTCTCTTGATCCGTAACCTTCTTTTATCATGGTGATTTTGTATTTTTTTTTTTTGGTTATGTCTCTATAAAATCTTTCTATGTGTGAATTGATCGTTTGATTGAACAAAAAAAGATCAATATTTTCAAGTTGGAAAGTGGTGATTGAATGATCTTTACATACGCTGTTCTTCATTCATTTTTTTCTATCGGTGGTTGATGCTTTTCTTTTCTAGATTTCATTAAATGAACAATTACCAGGAGTTTAAAATAACATGACATCAGTTGAGCGGAATTTTATTTGTGAGTTGATATTTGATGCTGGAATTTCCCAAAATGTATTTCTTTATTGCATATTACCTTATCTATGTGTAATTAGATTCCAAAGATAGTTGGAGTAGCACTTTCCGCGTTCTTCGGCGTTAACGGACATGGTCTTATGGTAATAATAATCTCTTCATCTCTATCCTAATCGATTTCGTGTTTTGTGGGGTTCCTCAAGACAATCAACATCTTAATTTGGGGTACTACTTCGGACCATCTGTATTAGGTTATTGCAATAGAAATGAAGATGTGAAGAAGTACACGTTTGTCGGTGAAGTGACTCTTGACAATATTAAGGTTGGATTCCCTTCATCTTTATTTAATTATATATTTTTTTTTTGTATCAGATCTTAATCAATACAGATGAATGAAGTAAATGTAAGTTAGAGTCATCTGCTTTTATGTCCACTTATTCATATCTATATTGTCCTTTATCAGGCATTTTGGAAGGATTTCCTTGAAGGCAAAGTTCAATATTTCCACAATTCTGATCGGTACCAGAGATTATAAATTTTTTACACTATTTTTTTGGGTAATGACTTATAAAGTGTGCTCTTCAATTATCTTACATACATGAGTCCATACATAATGATAGGGATGTGAAAATAGTGTTCGGAAAAAATTCCATTGAGATTGTGTTTAGACATACTCCGGATGCATTGGGTCCTCGAACCCTTTTTTCTTATCGAAATGGTGTAGTGATTAGGGATAAGTTCTTCGACAATCCGTAACTTCAATCAGGATTTCATTATGCAAGAGAATTTCATGTTAGTTCCCTTGACATTGAGATGTAATTTCATCCTGGTTTTGGTTATCATTTCATGAAACACTTCTTTTTAATTTTGCAGGACCTGCTGCCTTGGTCCATTTAACAAACACAAGCTTCTTAATAGAATCTCTTCTTTTAAGTGCCAATCCATCGCTAAAGTCTAGTGGCCTTCTAATCAACCTCTTTTTCAATAGCTTAGTGTGTTGACCTCTGCCTCCATGCAGGTGACCAGAAGAATTTATTGATTTCTAATATCATGTCATCTTCTTTTTTCTTTGTGGATGAATTAGTTCTTCTACTTTATCTAGGGTTGTTTGCATGTGCAAACATTTTTCTGTTTGTAAGAATTTTCTGAAAGGATTACATGATTTCGAAAAAAATATACATATTTTGTAATTTTATTTATTTATTATTTATTTATTTTTTAGTTCTCATTAAATATTCTACAACAGATATAAATGTTGGTAAGTTAATCTAAGCGTTGCTTTACATAAAATAAGAAACGTATATATGCGTTGCCAATAATTTGTGACGCCGTGTGGGCAATGTACATAAGCATTGATGAAATTGTTAGCAACATTTATAAACATGTTAAATCAGGGATTTTGGTGTAGTGACCCTGAAGACCAACGATGGAAAACGGAGAAAGTGTCTCAAGATATTTCATAAAATGTATGTTATATAAGATGTTTTATCGATGAACATAAGATGTATCATGTCACTTAATTACCTTAGAGATAAGCTATATGCAATGTAGGTTACCGATTCCTACTTAGATGTAGGAACACAAAATAAAGATGAAAACAATGTTAACCTATTTAACAACGACAAAATAAATATGAAAGTTTCCTTAATGAAAGTGTGACAATCAATATTTAACAATGACATGTTGTACTTATTTGTCTTGTATGTATAATCTACAGTAGAAACTCTATAAATTAATGCCGTCGGGACCATCAAAATTTATTAATTAAACGAGATATTAATTAACTGATAAATTAATAATTATTAAATTATATATTAATTAATAATTTATTAACTTATAGATAAATTTCATATCACAAGTTTAGATAAAATTGATGCTTTCGTCATTGTAAAATCAATAGATACCACAAGTTTAGACAATTTGGATGAACATACGGACAGTGAAATCACTCAAGACTTGCAAAATTTGATCGAGAAATAGGGATATCGCAATTCAATGAATGTCGAATATTTCCTAAATTATCCGAAAAAATATGAAGTTACACAGTTGTTGACTGATGAACAAATAATCGAGAACATTATGGGAACTGATAAAGATGTGGAAGAAGATGATGAAAGTTCTACAATAGTGCCCCCTTCACGAAATGAGGCTACTAAAGTGGCAATCACATTGAATAATTTCTTGATGAGCTATGAGAAAACAACACCAAAATTTTTTACAATGATAAGAAAAATTAGAGATGAAATTCAATGCGATATTGATTTTAGCAAAAAACAGAAGACAATTAAATCATTTTTCGAAAAATCTTTGCAACTCATTAATGGAATATATATATGCGTTATTAATTTATATTTCATATGGGGTCTACATAAGTAATCAAAAATGTATTATCTTATAATTTTAGCAAATTATTAATTTGGCACGTTGTCCCCAACTCGGGACCGGCCAAAAATATTATTTAAGAGGGTTTATTAAATAATCGAGTATTAATTAAAAGAGTTTCTACTGTATTAACAAAACTTGATATAAGCATTAGGCCAACTTGATCATTTTCGGATGCGCCAAGAAAATACGAGTCACTTTGTCATCCACTATGAAAAAGCGGGGGTCTAACAACCACACCCAATATTTCGTTTGGCAAAATGAATAGACAAACTCCAATACACTTTCAAGAGAATCAACTAGACAGTCAGACTCAATCTAAAGAAAAGTATATCAAAGAGTTTTATATCTCTATCTCTCAATTCAAGCTGCAATCAGCAAATAGGGATTTGCGAGCCCGATTGTATATAAGAGAAATAATTTGAACGGTACTAAAGACCAATATTCAAGGATTAATCAATTTCAATCAACAACCAAAGGTTGGATTTACCAATTGATCGATTCAATGCACAATCTGTGATATTTCAATTATATAACTAGATATAATGCGGAAAACAAATAACACAGACACCAGAATTTTGTAAACGAGGAAAACCGCAAATGCAGAAAAACCCCGGAACCTAGCCCATCTTTGAACACCACACTGTATTAAGCCGCTACAGACACTAGCCTACTACCAACGAACTTCGGACTGCACTATATTTGAACCCTAATTAATCTCACACAGATTCAAGGTATAGTTGTGCTCCTTACGTCTTGATCCCAGCAGGATACTACGCACTTGATTCCTTTAGTGGATCTCACCTACAACCAAGAGTTGCTACGACCCAAAGTCGAAGACTTGATAAACAAATCTGTCTCACACAGAAAAGTCTATTGGAATAGATAAATCTGTCTCCCATAGAAATACCTATGAGTTTTATTCCGTCTTTTGATAAATTAAGGTGCACAGGAGCCAATTGATAAACCAGATTTATATTCCCGAAGAACAACATAGTATTATCAATCACCTCACAATAATCTTAATAATCATATGGTAGCGAAACAAGATATTGTGGAATCACAAACGATGAGACGAAGATGTTTGTGACTACTTTTAATCTTACCTATCAGAGATAAATCTCAAACAAATCTTAGCAAAGATAATACTCAATCACGATGAAGAAGTAAGATTAGAACACGCAACTACAGAAAAAATAGTTGGGTCTGGCTTCACAATCCCAGTGAAGTCTTTAAGTCGTTAACCTACATGGTTTCATGAGAAACCTAAGGTTAAAGGAGAATCGATTCTAGCTTATACAACTAGTATCACATAAGAGGTGTGGGGATTAGGTTTCCCAGTTTTTAGAGTTCTCCTTTATATAGTTATACAAATCAGGGTTTGTAATCTAAGTTACCTTGGTAACAAAGCATTCAATGTTCACCGTTAGATGCAAACATGATTAGATTCAAGCTAATATCTTTCAACTGCTAGATCGAACTTAGTTTGTTATACACAAATGAAATGTACCTTCATTTAGGTTTAAGTAACCGTACCTAAACATGTACACCATGTTGGCTCAACAGTAGTTAACCGAGGTTAGCTATATGAACACTCTCATATCAACCTTATTCATCTTAACCACAACTAGTTAAAATGACTCAAATAAAACTAGTTAAAGAGTTGTTCAATTGCTATATTCTCATAAAAGTATACAAGAACACAATTGAAGCAAAATCGGTTTGATTCACTCGAATCAATTCATTATCATTATAGCCACGGTTTTCAAAGAATGTATTCCTTAATATATAAATTTATTAGTTCATGTCACAACCGATTTTAGAACTTTAACCACTCAAGTATGCAAACGTGTACGCATACTTAAGTAGCCGGTCTGAGCTTGGGCTCGCCAGTATGCGAACGTGTACGCATACTTTAGTACACTTCTAAAACCTAGCAAGAATATAATATGAACTTGGTTGAAGCGAAAGCTTACCAACACATATTTCAAGAAATATGTAAGCGAGTTAATTTCATCTCGAAATCTCAAATGTGTATAATCGACAACTATATAGTAATATGACTTTTGTCTCAATATAGGAGAGAGAGTAGAAATAGACTTTCCGAGTGATATATGAGTTTTAGTCTCCACATAAATTTTGTTGATGAAGTCCCAAAATCTCTCCTTAGTAGTTCTTCGTCTTCAATTGATGAACGCCGTGAAGTCTAATGCTCAACTACACAATCTATCCTAGTCCGAAACATCACTATAAGTAGACTAGAAATCAAGACTTATAGTTTTGATCACTAACATTGACAAACAAGCTTGAGATAGCAACGCTTGCGAGTTCGACCGAGCAGTGCTCTAACAATCTCCCCCTTTGTCAATTTTAGTGACAAAACTATCAATACATATGGATTAGAAAATAAATAAACTTTGTAGCTTATCATCCAAATGCTTGATCTCCTTGGTTATTCAACATTATTCGAAGTCTTTGTCAAATCTAAGTACTCCAATGATTCCAAATGTGTTCAACTCAGCATCATAGTTGTTGAAGATTCGTAGCAATAACAATGAGAAAACAATTGCTCTCAATCATTGTTATATAATGTTATAGTATCATTACACAACATCAAAGTTCAATTGTATCACAACTTTGACAACAATACTATGGTGATATGTATCAATCCCCCTTAGTAAATACTTCATCTCACAATGAAAACCACTCCCTCTTACATAATGATCCGTAAACCATATGTATTTGTAATGTCAACTACACATTTATTCTCCCCATTTTTGTCAATATAAATTGGCAAAGGTACGAAAACTAGTGGGATCCTCATGAAATTTTCATAGAGATACTTCATGATCAAAGAGAACAACATACCAACTTGTTTCGATGATTTCACATAGTCGAAACTTAGTGTATTCATCAAGGAGTTTATAAAGATATAAGATAACTCCTACAATATTCCACAGCCGCACTCCCCACAAAGATTTGGCAATTAAGCACAAGTTCAATTAAGAACTCTCCCCCATAAAATGTCATTCCCGTACGAACAACAAGAGCGGCCTTACTTTTGCAAGAAAATAAGGATTTATTTGGACATTAACAAATCACATGAAACATGAATAATCAAAGTTTCATTCTATTTTTCATCACTATTTGCACAATGACATATAATAGACTTAATTTTTGTAAAATTTTTAATCAAAAGGCTTAACTTTGTATAATGACATAAAAGGCATAATGACAAAAAAGGCTTCACTTTTTTAATCAAAAGTTCATTTTATCTTTTATCAATACTTTCATACCGACATATAATAGAGTTAACTTTTGAACAAATATGGGACAGTCAAGGTTCACAGACCTAAACAACATATCCCAAAACAATTTGCAATATATAAAACCATAAGGATTAATACTGCAAAAATCATCTTCCAAATCAACTTTAGAATTTAAACAAATAAATCTAAAAACATTGCAAGATTAAAACCGTTGGCAATAGCTATGTGTACTCACAATAATGGCTATTCCAAACCCTAGTTATCCTTCTTAAAAACACAAGTATAAAATCTCATAAGAAGTTTCCTAGACAAAATAGATAAGGCACGAAAATCTAATCATCATCGTTGACCATAAATGTGGTACGAATCTTATCCATTTCCTCCTTGATTTCAGGAAACTTAGTAGCAATCACATGTAATTGTTCTTGCACACACCTTATCTTGGCATTAATTTTGCAAACACCCTTGTTAATTTGATGAAGAAGCTTCACGGAGGAAGAATCACATGAGTCAACAAGAGTGTCACACATTTGTCTCTTGCAAGCATTTTCCTTCATGTGTTTGAAAGTACAAGGATGAACAAGCTTGGGAGTTCCAATAGAGTTGCCAATGGGAGCAATGGAGAAAGTGTGACTAATTCGCTCAATCAAGCAAGGATAGCCTAACTTCTTGTTGGAAGAAGTCATCGACAACATTTGATAAATGATAAACCCACAAATATCGAGACTTCACGTTCCCAACTCAGGGAAATAGACCAATTCCGCAAACTTACGACCCCAACGAGAATTCTCAATCGTGGAGGGACAAAGATTAGGAATACCAAGTTTTCCAAAAGACATCAAGGCAAGACTAAGATGAGTAGTAGGAAATTTCCCTTCATTCCAATCAATGCTCTTACCATAAAAACCATTAGAAATGGTTTCATTAGATGGTCTTTCACAACTAGGTCTTGGAAGGCGAAAACTCCCTAGGGGAATTTTAGCGAGCCTTGAAATCAACTCTCTATTAACAAGAATCCTTTGTCTATTTATCATGGTCTTGAATTCCATGTCATCATGATTAACATCATAGATGTTAGCATAGAATATTTTTGTAATAGTGTCAAAACCTTCACCAAGACCATCAAAGATGTTTCCAAGATTAAACTTTTCAAAACATACCAAATCTTCTTTATGTCCACTAACAAAATCCAATCTATTTTCTAGATTAAACCCATTAGATGAAATCCTTTCAAAAACCTTGCCACATGAATCATTGACAAATCTAATCCTAATGGAACTTTGATCTATAGGTAAGTTCATGCTAGAAGAGGATGAAGAACCCAAGTTTTTTGAACCTTCTTTTGAAACCTTGAAATTCCTCATGAGATTTAGAAATTGAGAGAGATTAGAGGAAGAGAAGACTTACTTGATATGTCCCTTGAAAAACCCTTTTCACCTTTTGATCTCCAAAGATGATTAATGGAGAAAACACATGAACCCTAAAAATTTCACGTACGTGGACAAGAGGGGAGGAAGAAGAAGGGTACGCGTACCACTACTCTTATAAACCCAAAGATGGGCTTGGACCCATTCGTAAACCATGACCCACAAAGGATAAATATAGGATTTTAAGTGTTCAGTAGAAAGGATCGCAACCTGTGAGGACACAGTATAGTGCGAAAGTAGAAAGACCACATACTTTTATCCTCGGATGGACATACTGAAAAGAAATCAGTCAAGGAGTTTTTAAATAAATAAAAAATAAACCCACTGTTCAAAACAAAATACACCGTTACTTGCCCCATCTCAAGTTATATACAAATGGGGTAGAGCCAAACTTGTTACCAAGAGGAAGTATGTGCAGAGACAGTCTCATGCACAGGTTCTGGTTGATATTTGTGAACAGTACCAATGATATAATCATAATAATGATGATAATCAGGATTAAAAGAGCTTTTTAAATCCCTTTTCTTATGATTAGGAGAAAATGTTTTCTGACATATAGAACCTGCATCATACCGATAAGAATTCCATTTATTGAATTCATATGGATTGACAATATGTATAGTTTGTACATCATGCTTGCACGATTTGACAGATACATAACTTTTATCCGAACAATTCCTTTCCTCAATCAAATTGAGTTTTTCTAAGAATTTGAAAACCCCGTCAAACGCTTTAAATATATCTTTGTCGATAGATCCATCATGATAGTAGTCCTTAAAAAGATTAAGAATCAATCTAGTGAGATTCCATACCTTTGAGCTTCGACTTAGTTTTCTTGAGTGATTTTTCTTAGAAGAACTTTTAATTTTTTTCTTTAGACTTTTTTTCATCATCTAGGATTTCCAATGTCTTAGATGAGGAAGGATTATCTAGGGAGACCAGGGGTCTAGTAGATAATAAGCTTTGAATAATCTTTAAGGACTACTGGCGTGAGTTAAAGATTCCCAGAACAAGTTTCCCAAAGTAATTTCCCATAAGGACAAACTTTAAGGATCAGTCAAACACAAACTTATTAGGTTTACAGTGTTTGCCTGCTCTGATACCAATTGAAAAAGAGGGGGTCTAACAACCACACCCAATATTTCGTTTGGAAATCTGAATAGACAAACTCCATATACTTTCAAGAGAATCAACTAGACAGTCACACTCAATCTAGAGAAAAGTATATCAAAGAGTTTTATATCTCTATCTCTCAATTCAATCTGCAATCAGCAAATAGGGATTTATGATCCCGATGGAATATAAGAGAAATAACTTGAACGGTACCAAAGACCATATTCAAGGATCAATCAATTTCAATCAACAACCAAAGGTTGGATTTACCAATTGATCGATTCAATGCACAACCTGTGATATTTCAATTATATAGCTAAATATAATGCGAAAAAGAAATAACATAGACACCAGAATTTTGTTAACGAGGAAAACCGCAAATGCAGAAAAACCCCGGGACCTAGTCCAGCTTTGAACACCACACTGTATTAAGCCGCTACATACACTAGCCTACTACCAATGAACTTCAGACTGGACTGTAGTTGAACCCTAATCAATCTCACACTGATTCAAGGTACAGTTGCGCTCCTCACGTCTCTGATCCCAGCAGGATACTACGCACTTGATTCCCTTAGCTGATCTCACCTATAACCAAGAGTTGCTACGACCCAAAGTCGAAGACTTGATAAACAAATCTGTTTGACACAGAAAAGTCTATTGGAATAGATAAATCTGTCTCCCACATAAATACCTATGAGTTTTGTTCCGTCTTTTGATAAATCAAGGTGCACATGAACCAATTGATAAACCAGACTTATATTCCCGAAGAACAACCTAGTATTATCAATCATCTCATAATAATCTTAATCGTATGGTAGCGAAACAAGATATTGTGTAATCACAAACGATGAGACGAAGATGTTTGTGACTACTTTTAATCTTACCTATCAGAGATCAATCTCAAGAAAATCTTAGCAAAGATAATAATCAATCACGATGAAGAAGTAAGATCAGAACACGCAACTACAGAAAAAATAGTTGGGTTTGGTTTCACAATCCTAATGAAGTCTTTAAGTCGTTAACCTACGGGGTTTCGTGAAAACCTAAGGTTAAAGGAGAAACGACTCTAGCTTATACAACTAGTGTCATACAGGAGGTGTGGGAGCTAGGTTTCCTAGTTGCTACATTTCTCCGTTATATAGTTTTCAAATCAGGGTTTGCAATCTAAGTTACCTTGGTAACAAAGCATTCAATATTCACCGTTAGATGAAAACCTGATTAGATTCAAGCTAATATCTTTCAACCGTTAGATCGAACTTAACTTGTTATACAAATGAAATGTACCTTCATTTAGGTTTAAATAACCGTACCTAAACATGTACACCATGTTGGCTCAAGTAGTTAACCGAGGTTAGCTATATGAACATTCTCATATCAACCTTATTTATCTTAACCACAACTAGTTCAAATGACTCAAATGAAACTAGTTAAAGAGTTGTTTAATTGCTATATTCTCATACAAGTATACAAGAACACAATTGAAGCAAAATTGGTTTGATTCGCTCGAATCAATTCATGAACATTATAGCCACGGTTTGCAAAGAATGCATTCCTTAATATATAAATGTATTAGTTCACGTCACAACCGATTTTAGAACTTAAATCACTCAAGTATGCAAACGTGTACGCATACTTAAGTAGCCGGTCTAAGTTTGGGTTTGCCATTATGCGAAAGGGTACGCGTACCTTAGTACACTTCCAAAACCCAGCAGAAATTCTCGGACCTATACCTTACGCAGTATGCGTACAGGTATGTGTACTTGGTACAAGGAATTTCACAACTACAAGTACGTATACGGGTATGCATACTCTAGTTCCGGTCATGGATCACATACATGCAAGAATGCACACTATGTTTATAATCCAATAGTTCTAAATTCTATTTCAATCATTGAAACTTTCTTAGAGGATGACAATACCGTTTTCACACACTATTAGCATAAAAGAAATTTTCAAGTTATTGAAATAATCATAATGAAACATTCCAAGTCTACACCAAATGATTGTATCACACAAACCATATAAGATGTTACGCGGAAATTTTCACATGATCATCTTTTGACTTTCGACAAGAATATAAGATGAACTTGGTTGAAGCGAAAGCTTACCAACACATATTTAAATATGTAAGCGAGTTAATCTCAGCTCGAAATCTCAAATGTGTATAATCGAGAACTATATAGTAATACGACTTTTGTCTCATTATATGAGATAGAGCATAAATAGACTTTCCGAGTGATAGATGAGTTTTAGTCTCCACATACCTTTTGTTGATGAAGTTCCACAAGCTCTCCTTAGTAGTTCTTCGTCTTCAATTGATGAACGCCGTGAAATCTAAAGCTCAACTACATAATCTATCCTAGTCCGAGACATCACTATAAGTAGACTAAAAATCAAGACTTATAGTTTTGATCACTAACATTGACAAACAAGCTTGAGATAGCAACGTTTGCGAGTTCGACCGAGCTAGATGGTAAATCCAAATGCCCTTTTAGTATTAGTGTTAATACTGATAATTAGTTATCACTACAAGAAACTTAACCTATTGTAGCACCCAATGGTTGTGGAATAAACCCCTATTAGTGCCGCGATAACCTATGTAGCAAGAAGTCTATTGTTGCACCCACTCTCTATTGCTGCTGCAAGAGATCATACTTTTTTTCCACACTCTTTTCATACTGTTACTACAGTTGAGTGACAAAAGTTTCATTTTACAGCAATAAATTATAGCTTTTAGCTGCACCTGAAAAGTATTGTGACTAGAAATTTTCTTTTGCAACACCTATATTGAAAATGTGACAATATATAGTGTAGCAATAGGTAGATTTTCTTGTAGTGTATACTTAATCTTGACTAGTATGGACGCACGCGCGATGCGCTTGCCGTTCCGTTTCGAAACATACAACTTTTCACTCTGTAAATTTTAATTACAAATACTCACTTCTACACACACAAAAAAAGTGTGTTCATATACCACAGTAAGTAAAAACAATATCTACGACGAACATAATTCCTCCTTACAACAACTCGTGGCCGTTGTTTGCTCTATGATTTTTAGGCTACAACGGGTAAACGAAGACTTCCTTTCCTGCCATTTTTACAAGAGGTACCTCCATCAAGAAACATAAAAGATAAATTATATAGCTGGTGCTTTGTGTGTCAATTCTTACAAATGGAGAATTTGTTTGGATGCCAACCTCGTACAATCACCTTAATAATATCTCCACAACAGCTGCTAAAGCATTAGACCATGTTCTGTAAGCAGGCTAGATGGACACCACCAACAGCTAATTTTCATACCTTTCCGGTGCACCTGCATGAATAAGAGCAAGTACTTGGTTTACACTTGATATGAGGTCTAATTGAAATACACATGAATTTATTAGGACACTGAAATTTGAACATGTTTTTTTTTGTCAGGAAAATCAACAAACAGATGAACTTCATAAATTTTAAAAACAAAATTCACAAATCTAATGGGTTCTTTGAAAGTAAATGCAGGTATAAAACATACATCTGCAGAAATCCAAAAGAATCGAAAACAATGGCAACTGAAATTGGTTGAATAAGAGTGGAGAATTGGTGAAAAAAATCGAATGCCTTAGATTTGGATTTGACGAACCCTAATAGCCGAAGACATAATTTCGAGATAAAACAAATGAGATTGTAATCTGGATGCCTCATTTTCTTTGTTGTATTGTAGCTCTGTTGTTCAAATAAACAGAATAGAGCGCCGCAAAGAAAACGAAGATGGAAGAAGTAGTTTAGTAAGAAAGGGATCATCGAGGGTAGTTTAGGGAAAAAGGGGGGCCACGGTCGATAAGCCCCCCTTTTCTTTATTATAGTAAGATTAGTGATTAATGTTAATATAATTAGTGATTAAGTATAATTAAGTTATAAACTTTGTGTTGATAAATTTGGGGGAAGAAAAAAAAAGTTACTCCCTCCGTTCTTTTTTAATAGGCTGGTTTTGTTTTTTGAGAAAATTAAGGAAATTAAGAGAGCCAATCATTGAAAGTGGTCCTCATGATACTTGTCAATAAAAGAAGTGAAGTGAAATGGTCCCCATGACACTTGTCAGCAAAATAAGTAAAGTGAAATGGTCCCATGACACTTGTCATCAAAAGAAGTTAAGAGAAAAATGGTCCCAGAAAAATAAGGTAACATTTGACTTTCCCGATTAGGAAACCAGCCTATTTTTTTGTAACATTTATTTATAGAAACCAGCCTATTATTTAAGAACGGAGGGAGTAGGTTATTTTTTGAGAAAGGAGAAAGGGAAGTGTGGCAAAAACTTGTTTTTTTGTTCAAGTAATCAAAATTGATGAGGAGGGATAATCTTCATCTAAAAAAGCTAAGAAAATACACATCAACTACAACAATTGATGATCCGGAAAAGTTAATTTTCTAGATTATGAGAATACTTTTACCCAAACTCAAACTCATAATAATGATTTTTATGAGCCAAATTCAGAAGATGAATACATCGATGAGGAACCCAATGCTGACAATACGCAAGTATACTTCCAGATTATGTTTAATTATATTTTGGTAGGTTAAAATCAACAAAAATTTGATTTTTACCCCAAGTACGGTGAACCATAGATAGGTTCGGCTTGAAATTACCAGCCGAACCTAACTGGTATATTACAGAAGATGAACAATTCGACTTACTCGAAATACAATGGTCATTGGCTGAACTTATATTTTGTAATTTCCGGCCTACTTACTAGTTAAATGCTAGGCTAATAAGAAAATTTCATTATAAGTTGAACCTTCTCCCGAGAGTTTTGAAAAAACCCTGAACTTAAAGGTTCAGTTTTTACTCTAAATATCGTATCAGCCGAACCATATATCTTTCCAAGTTCGGCTCATATTCAAAAAATCATAATAGCCGAACATGCTACCGATTTTGCAGAAAATACTTGAGTTCATATACATTTAGGGGTTCAACTTTGTATTACGTAAGTTTTCTATTGCACAACCTTTCTTAGGATTAATCAACCAAAAGAAGTGGAAATGATTATAAAAGTGTTAAGAAAGTGAAGTCTACAAATGGAGAATACCAAGGTCCAAATTCAACTCGTTATAATCAAGGAGATTTTATCTTCATTTTAAATGAGGTCATTCCGACATCAGACGAAGAAGTTATGGCCAAAACAAGATCGAAAGACTTGAGTCTACAGAGAGAAGTTCGGCTGATAACTCATCAGCACGAGTCAGCCGAATTTGGAGCCTACAAATCAAGAATTTCGAAGTGTTATAGAGATATGTTAGGCTTGAAAGTGATCTAATCGAGTCAGCCAGACCTGACAACCACCTGAGATAAATTTCACTTCTCAGGTTCGGCCTGGAATGGTATTAGCCGAACCCGACACTGTATTAACAACCTGGGAAGTTCGGCTATCGTTTAGAAATGAATTATGAGCCGAACTGTTCATATGCAGTTTTAGAACAAAGAACAATGAAAAACTCGGCTAGTAATTAGTCTCGCTAATCAGCTGAACTTCATACTGTAACTATAAAAAGCTCTAGTTTTTTTTGAATTAATCATATTATATCAATCAAAATCAATATTTATAAAAAAGACATTTTAATCCTCAATTTAGGAGTTGATTCATCATTTCGTTGAATTTCTGCTTCCAATCCTTCAACTTCTTCTTGTTATTCAATTTGCGGATTAAAAGAAGATTTAGAATGACTACCTATGATAGGTTTTTTTTTGTGCAAGTTACTTTTATAATTGTGTTTGATCGACGATCAAATTTTCTGTTGACGGTTTCGCGAGAGAGGATCAGGTAGAGAAAAAGAGAGATTTTTGAATTGAAAACAAATTTTGAGTTTTGGCTTTTAAACTAATGATAAGGCAAATTAGTAATATAAACAATTTAAGGGTATCTAGGTCATTGCATACCTATTAGACACCCCTTATAAACACACTAGTTAGGAAAATAAATTTGTATGCCTCAAAATTTCTATGTATGCCCTAAAACATGGTTCAAAAATAGACTTCCTTACCTCTTCGCTCCTGCTTGTATCTGAACGGATTTTCAAACTCCTCTCTCAAAGATGATAAACTTGTCGAATGAAGGTTAATCAACTCTCCGGTCTCCACCCTAGTTGACACTTGTGGGGTGGAAAAAGTAAATTTTATTGGGGGTTAAGAAGTAGGATTACACTCTCTGCTTCAAAATATTTTCTTTATACCAACTCTAATGTCTAAAAGAGGGAATTTTAGAGTCATCTGTGAAGAAGAAACTCTGGAAAAAATGCAATTTTTCTTTTTTATAATTTGATTGAATTTCGTATTTTGTAATTTCTATTACTTGTTTCCTCTTACCCAGTTTCAGATTTACGGTATTCTTCATCTCCCTCTCCACAACTCTTCCTCACAAGTCACAATCTTTATAAAAGGCAGCTCTTTTATTTACAGATTTCTCATCTCTTCCTCTTAAATCATAGTAAAAGTCAGCTTTTTTTATCAGAAATCTTCAACAATTACTCAAAAAAGAACAAATATGTCTAGTTTGTAGCACTTCCTTCTATTTAGAACACTGTTTTATGGGTGAAGAAAGTGCGTCGATAGCAGCAGCTGCAGCATCAATTGAGAGAAGAAGTGGACATAAAAGTCCACCCCTACCAAAAGCAGCACCATGGCTTGTAGTCCCATATGGAAAAGGTATGAAAAATCAAGCTTTTTAAAAAGTTGTGAACCTAATAAGAGAACTCTTAGAAAATCAATACCAGAATTGAATGGAAAAAGGGGTTTTGTCGAAAACCCCATTGGAATTATGGGGAATGTTTCTTTGGAATCCGACATCGTTTCAGACAATGCAGTTACCTAGTCTGTTAGTATTCCACATGGACAAGTTAGGAGGGTTTTATTCAGAAGAGTATTGAATCATCTGTAAATTGTTAGGAGACTAACTATTCCTTGTGATACCGAATATGCATTTTGTCTCTACTTACTGCTTCGAACATTGAATTTGTATGTAGCTGTCCATTTAGATTCCGGTGGATAGATTAACAGGCCTATTATTGTGAACTTGAGTGCAAGGGTCATTGCTATAATTTTTCGAATGGTGTGATCAGCGAGGAAACCCTCCGCACAATTGACATCTCGTTGTGTTGTGTTATGATTGGTTGTTCGGTTAAGCCGGTTTAATGAACCAGGAAGAGTCAACTTGTACCTCCTTGCTGCAGTACTTCCTTTCTACAGATTTCGTTCTGCTGGTTGTCTGGATATGGAAGATGTCTAACCCTGGAAAATTTTGAGTGGAAACAATACAGTTCCTTTAGGTAAGAATTAATTGGTAACTCAAACAGAACATTCTTTCTTAGCAAAATCATTAATGTCCATCAATTTTATCTGCATTATAGGCAACATATCTTCATAAGGGTTTCGACGAGACACATCGACTTGTGACATTACTTGTTTCAGGTAGTTTTGCTTGCTTATTCCAGTGGCTCCAGCCTCCAGTGCAGTTCATTACCAATCTTTGACCACAGTGTTTTTCCTTGCTTATTCGTACGCGCTGATAGTTGCACTTCGGCACATCTTTCTTTTCGTTAAGCCTATTAGCTTCTGAAGTATGTAATTCGAATTGAATTTCTACATGTATTCCATATGATTCATTTTCCTTTATATTCATGCGTCCATCTACAACTATAAATTAGATATGTAGAATGCATAAAACTTGTATCCTGTCTCTGATAATACAAGACATACATACACTAAACTGTTGCCATTGATTATACTGCCTCTTATTGCTGACCAATTATGCGCACTACCTACCGTGCAGAGGTGAGCCAAGGTGTGGATTTGGTTGCTTAATCTTGTTATATTATAATTAATCCTTCTCTGTTTAATTGTTTGTTTTTTGCAGACCTTTATACTTCTCTGTGCTTTAATTTTTTTTCTCCTTTAACAAGAGCTTAGAAGCCTATCGACTCTCCCTTTAATTTTTTTTCTCCTTGTCAAATGAAGTTTAATCTCAAACACTTTTGACTCTCCCTCTAGTTTCCACCCTAGTTTGGTAACTTGTGGGGTGGAAGAAGTAAATTTATTAGGGTTAAGAAATAGGGTTCCATACCAACTCTGATTCCTGAAAGATAGAATTAGAATTTTAGAGTCATCTGTGAAGAAGGAAACTCTGAAAAAGGCAGTTTTCCTTTTCTAGTATTCACCAACAATTACTTATATGTTATAGGGCCTATGACCCATGGATGTGCGGTCCATTAGATGATTAGGTTTTCCCTTTCATATATTTTTTTTTTGAGAATAAATCGAAATATATTGATAAACCTGCTAAGTGACATGGATTTGATCATTAAATGTTGCCCTAGGCAGGGATATACCTCCAATGTCAACCCAAATCACCCGCTTAATAAGAAATACATAGGAAATAAAATTGAAAATTTGGAAAAAAGTAGGACTCGCTTTTGTTGCCTCGTTAAAAACCTTGTCAAGGAAAACCCATCGTGGTAAACCCTTGGCTAAGGAAAAGAGTGCAACGCCTAAAATCCATAAAGTTATAACAAGACTACCTAAAAAGATAAAATTACATTTATAATTCCTCAAATTCATTGAAATTTTTTGTTCTCCATCGGTACCCAATGAGCTGTCTTCTAATGTTGGTTGTATGTATGCCGCCACAAGCAAGTTGTGGAAGATGAGCGTCTTCACTCGTGATAAAACTATCAATGTATGGTCCTGAGCCCTTCTATCAATAGCAAGACTAATAGAAGTGTCACGATGGCTTGTACAGGATAAAAAATTCGTCCTCTTGGCGATTGGAGATACCATTTTAGGCTTTTCTGCAAGTGTCGCGATGGCTTGTACAGGATAAAAAATTCGTCCTCTTGGCGATTGGAGATACCATTTTAGGCTTTTCTGCAATCAAGAACTTATAAAATGAGACATGTATCTCCGAAGAAATACAAGTAGAGGAGTCACGGTTTATAAAACCGAGCCAAGACAGTACATAACCAACATTGATTTCAACATCATGCTGTTGCACAAGAGCATTCATATTTTCATGAAAGGAAGAATTACTCATGACTACACTACATACTATAATACTCGAATAAGAAAGGCCAACTTGAAACAATTGTACAACAGAACAACAAAGGAAGATAACCAAAGTTTTCTAGGGTCCTAAATAGATCAAAGATCACTATACTAAACACCAACTAAAAAAATAATCCTTAACTAGATATAAATATGGATTCACGGCCTATGAAATGAAATTTCTTAAAACTAATAATAAAAACAGAATAGGCTTCGAGATACAACCAAAAAAGATGATTAAAATCTAAGCAGAGACAAGAAACAGACTTCAAAATTATGAACAAAAATTCGAGACAAGGTTAAAGAAAACGGCCCCTGTATAGCCCAGACCAAATTCTTCCCAACACTCTTTGGCTAGTGAACTTGAATAGTCATCATCTTAACATCCTTCACCATGACTGCTTCTTTGATAACAACCTTAGAAAACAAACTGCTTTAGCTCTAATCACTCTTTGATCCAAGATTAAGCAAAAAAAGAGATGCCCAACTATTAGAAACTAGAATCAAGATAATAAGAGCAATAAATTTTAGTCTAAAACACAAAAACAAAAAGGAAATAGATAGAAAAAAACAAAGGTTTTTACGAGCAAAACTTTGGGATATTTTTAGAGTCAGCGGAGCAGGGTCTAGATCTGAGATTCTTTAGGACGCGATGTGATGAAAAAATTCTAAAAAAATGATTGTCGGAGAATTTCTACCATCTATTTAAAAGATCAGGTTACCAAAGATGCGCAGATAAGAGACATTGCTATCATGGTTAAGGCAAAGTAAAAGCATGGAATACGGACCTATCAATCTAAAGGGGATTAAGACCAAATCCAGGATACACTAACAAACACAGTAGCACATCATAAGTGAATCAAATGGAAATATATCTTTATATGCTGTTACAAGCTAAACAATTCACTACTATTTGAAGACTTGAGAAGAGAAAAGGGGATAATTCAAACAAGGTAAGGGACTTCCATAATTCAAATTCCAAACATATACCACCTTTTTATCAATACGATCAGAATCAGTATTGAAATTTTAGTCAAAACATTTTTAAGATTTTAAGAAACAATATTTGAATTTCAAGACAATCTTGCATCAGACGTGATGCCATAAGAGAAATGAAAGAAGAAAAAACCGTAAAGAGTCTTAACCCATAACATTTTGGACAATTTTAAATCAAAACTTTTTAGACAAACAATTAATAACCAAATTCGAAACACAATAAGATCAATATTGTGATCTTAAAAGGATTTTGTCAAAACATTTTTGAAAGATTTTTATGTGATGGTCCATACTAGCTAGAGCAACCCATTTTGGTTCTCCAGAAGACCCAAAGAAAAACAATAACATTTTAGAAATTGAAAATACCAATTAGAATTTTAAAAGTCATTTTCCTTAATCTATGTCTGATATGTCAATTTATCCCCACCCAAAAAAAGATTTTCACAGTCAAAACAAAGAACAAAACGTTTTTTGAAAAATCTAATTTCAAAATCAGAACAACATTTTTGAGAATCAAAAGAAACCTTGGGAACATATCATCATCATTACTAAGAATAAAAATCAGTCTAGATCAATGAGAGAAACAAAGAAACCTGATTTAGAAAGACCCCATCGCAAAAATAGGTAAAAAACCAAAGAAGATAACCAAAATCCAGATCTAGAGAAAATCCTGTGTTAGAAGAACCACAACAACTTTCTCTCTCGATCTGAAGCAGAAACATAGCAAGAACTCATCGCATCTGCCCTATAGGCAACAAACGAGATCCAGAGGAGGTCCCGTGTTGATGAAAACCACAACAACTTTCTCTCAAAAGCCAGAGAAGGAATCTTAAACAAAATAGAAAAGGCAACAATCAGGATCCAGAGAAGGTCCTATGTTAATGAAAACCACAGCAACCTCCTCCCTCAATCCAAGCAGAAAAGAAAAAATCATCACATCTAGACCAAACAGAAATTAAAGATCCGTTCTTTGTAGCTCATGACCCATTAGTAACCCAAAGATTTGCTTAAAGATCACTCATCCATGGCTGAAGGAGTGAAATTTTTTTGAGTTTTTTCAGGAAAAGAAAAAAAAAACCAAAAAAACACTATTTGAGAGAAGAGAGAAAGAGAAAAAGGAGTCGAGAGAAAGAGAAAAAGGAGTGATGCCTCCTTTTCATATATATAAAGAACATTGTATGTGTGTAAAAAGCTGATGCCTCTTTAATAACAAGTTCTTCCCTTTCTCTATTTTCTTGCTTTAACCTAATTGTTACTACAAAACGTTATCATGCACGATGTTATACCGGAGAGCTAGATTGGATAGATTGATATTATATATTTATTTATTTTCGTTGAAATCAAATCAATCAGATAAGTTGAATCTACTTTTTCCTATATTTTATTTTTCCCTATTTTTGATTTCATTTTTGAGCCCGCCATCATCACAAGGGTTTCATTACCAACAAATACGATTGCGGATCTTCATATTTGTTTGCTCTATTATAGGATCCAGAGCATCAATACATTTCCTGAATAGCAAAAGCACGAGCTTGCCGATGCCGCAATGGTTTGTTACCAACCTACTACCAAATCGATGTTCAGATACTCCGCCTCCGTTTGTTCAGTCGTAAAAGATTCATGATACTTTTTTTTCCCTCTCTGTCAACGTTCAAAGAGATCTTCGATCGGAAGTCGAGGAGAAGGAAATGCCGACCATGTGCCAACCCGGTTCGGTCCATCCAACCCGGTCCGGTCTAACCAAAGCCGGTCTGATCGACTCAATCTAGTTCAACCCGAACCGGTTCTGTCTAACTCGAACATGTTCTGTTCCGACCCCGTTCTAGCCGTGGCCTATTTTGTTCTGTTTCCATTTCTTTGGGATGCGTGTGACCAAGGTGTTCCGTTTCTATGTATATACATATACACCGGGAACCAACCAATATACGAGGTATGTCACTAATGTCATGTGAAATTTTACATTGACTGCTGGGCTTATTTATTTAGTATTTTTTAGAACATGCCTAGTTCTGTTTTTTTTCTTCTTCTTAAGATAAGTCCATAAACGGTCAATTTAAATTATGAATGCTGATCTCGATCATTAAGAATGTTGGTTTTGATGTTATTTTGTTCTTTTGAATATGATATCAGCTATTGTTGAATGATGTCTTTGGTCCAATTGGTTGTACCAACTGGATTTAAATAAATTTATTTGGGGTTTAGAAGTATTTGAACACCATTATTGCGTACTTGATATTTTCTTCCTAAAATTTGAATGTTCCGTGGAATGTAATCCACTTGCTCGACTATTAATCTGTCAGTAGTTTCAAAACATACATTCAAATAAAATCACATGTATTCCAATTTTTGTGGAAGAACTCACGAAAGATGATATGAGTCAGAAAATTTCCATTTCTCTACTTCATCCATGATACTAACGAACCTGTATATGTTGAAGTATGACAACAAGAGAACCATCTTTACTACTCTATTCAATCTAAAGTAATTGGTTGACATGTGTAGTGAGATTCTCTTGGCCTGTTGAGATATAGAAAATTTTCAAATTAAGCTAAATGTAGCAAAATTGAAAATGGAAAGAACCCCAAAGTAATGAGGGTTAGACGTACCAACTCATATAAAGGAGTGCGAATTCGTGCACACTCCTTAACGAGTGTATATTTCACATTTCAATCTCTACCCTTGATTTAATTTAGGGAGTTATGTAACGAGGGTCGTGATTCTAAACATGGAGGGTAATGGGGCCATCAGTTAAATAATCAACCAATCAGAAGAATATGTGAAATATACACTCGTTAGAGGAGTGTGAACAAATTTGGACTCCATATAAAGCATGTGAAAAGGGACATATGTCTCATGAGACAAAGATGTACTTTTGTCTTCGGTAGTAATAACACCAATACACAAGTATCAACCGAGTATGGGATCAGCTAAAATGTAATTGTAGCTCCCATCATATATGAAAGAGTTGGAAATGAACCTGGTCATAGGTGTTGGTATATACAATGTAATGTGTATATCATAGTAGTAACCAATTTTCACATCAACTTTAATGGCAACAAGAACTTTGCCGGGCCAATCGACTATCTTATTGAGTTGAACGAGATCCAATGTCTGCACTTATGAAATGAAAACACGAGACATAAATTCTCTAAAGCACTTGAGATATATTTGGTGACACGTAATATATATTCACTCTAAAGTACTTGAGTTGAATCCCACTTTTACTACGTAATAAGGCCACTTATTAAAACTCTCAAGACCCGAGTGTCTAACTCATAGTTGTTTTTCTTCCACTAACTTAAGGAATTTAAACTAGTTGTTGAACTATTTCCTTACAATGTGACTACGAGGATTGGATCATCGAGCGAAGCACTATTCAAAATTTGTTTTCAAGATAGAACAAAGACGTCGCAAAATCTCTAGATGTACCAAGATATAATCAGACCTTGTTAAATTCTCAAGTAACCCGTGCAAATGGATATCATGTGGAACATCACAATGATGAGGATGTAATTGATTGCATCTTTTATAGTCTCTAATATATTTGGAAGAAAATATATTTTAGAGAAACTAATGAGTCAATCTAGTGAAATGTAATTCACTGTAATATTTGGATTATTTAATCCATATTGACTTCGACGATGAAATGTTGGGAACTGACTCATACAGGCTTTGGGCATAACCATAAAGCAACTTTGGTTGTGACATGATGATTGTTTTGAAATAACTCATACAAATATCACTTTATTTGAGTGAACGAAAATGGGGAAAATATTGACAGAATGCAAAGTGACGGCATATCTCTCAATAAGTGTTTTCTAAAGTACTAGATGCACAACCCCCTCCTCCCTCCCATTATGCTTTTAAGAAAGAGTGCATATCACTCATTTTACAAAGTCTTCAGTAAAACAGGATTGAGACCATCCGAAGATGCAAATGGTAAACAATCCATACTACAAAGATAACAAGGTGAAATTTAGAAAAATATTCATGCAGAATGCGGACCATTAAAGTGACTTATGGCTCTGGTGAATATTTTGACATTTTGGACTAGTTATAGTTCCCAAGAAATTTGCGTTTAAAAAATCCTAGCACATATTACACAATACAAAGTGCAAAGGCTCACCACCCTTATTAATGCTAGAGAATTTACATCAAAAGGCCTTGATGAATATTGCATGTTTAATAGGATCAATATAGAGCATCTTATACCCAATGGTCTCCCAAAGGCTACCATCAAAGGTTACAGATGGTGCCTAAAGAATAGGTTATGTGTACAAACCTATCTTTTATTGCTCTGGGGATATGCAATATTACACGCATCTTACTTATTTAGTTTTTAGAACCCAATATTAGTCAACCTTTTCTGCGTACCAGTTGGTAACTGGATTTAAGCCTGACATTCGTGTTCTTACGCATTTTTGGTTGCATTATATATGTGCCATTACGACTCCACATCGTACTATGATGGGTCTTTAAAAATGTTAAGTAGTTATGTTGGAAATAAGTTCCCAACAATTATACGCATTTTAAAACTTTTGGCAGGAGATCTCTTACCGCTAGATTTGTGGGTTATCACTTTAATGAGACAGTCTTCCCGTCGTTAGGGGGAGATAAGAAAAAATATTTTCTAAGGGAACGACAGGAATTTTCGTGGTGTGTTCCCACTGTGTCTCATATTGATTCTTGTACTCCACAAATGTAAATGTGAAGTGATAAAGAATATTCGATTTTCAGAATGTACACTGATGTTGCTAAAGTGATGAGATCACACATAGCTGCAAACCTACCTGCAAAGTTAGAAATCCTCAATACGGGATATACACCATAGACTAAGGTGTTGCAACTACACTCAGTGGAAGTGTAGTTGAGGCCGTGGCTCCATAAAGGAAGATGGAGAGACCACCGGGTTCGATTAATGCTCACCTAAAAAGGAAGTAGATGAGTAAGGCACAACCTAATTTGTATTATTAATGAAATCATCTCATTTGATTGTCTCTGACTATGTCCATGAATCAATACTGGAGGACGCTCCGAAGTTTTAAATGATTCTAGAGAACAATGAAATCCTGACGGATTATGAGAATGCACATGAGTCAATGGAAGAATCATGCGTGCACAGTGATGATATAATCCATAAATAGTTGCTCTAGAAATAGAGCATAATGAGATCGAACCATGCTTTATTTTGATTAATTTCAAATAAATAGCATATTTGGCATACATAATCCAGGTAGAACTTAGTTCTTTGGCAAATATACGGGTATTTGGTGTGGTAGTGCTAACCAACCAAGTGTAAAGCCTATTGGACATACATAATTAATTTGTCATAAAGCATAATGAGAAGAAAGTAGTCTTAAAGTACAAAGACTCGCCTTGTGGCGCGAGGTTTCTCACAAAGCCCTGGAATTGTTCTCTTGTAATGAACGTTATAGAGTTCCGCTACTTAGTTAGCTTGGTAATTTCAAAAGGACTTGAAATGCAGTATATGTATGTGGTTGTTACGCATCTCTGAAAGAATCAAGAGATGGAAGATATTTACAAAAGTAATTGATCGACTTTTGTTACCCTAATCAAATGACTCTAAACCACAGAGTGCGTTTACTGATGAGTGCCAAATATTGCATATTTCTATACCTTTTTATTGGCATTTAACTCATCTTTTGTGCTCAGAAATCAGATATTATCCCAGATTCTGTATTTTCTTTGTTTTCAAGAATAAATATTTGTACTAATTAATTTTGTGTTTTTAGGTAGAAAATAAAGCTCGGAGAAATTGAGGAGCCAAAAGAGCAGAAAATTGGAGGCAAGCGTCTATGGAGCAGAAAGCCAAAGCCCGCGCGCGTATCAGTTGCAACCCAACAAGTAGCAACCCATTTACAAGACATGGGCTTGAGCAGTCCAAGACCCGCCCATAATCCAAATCCAAGACCCGTTTTACTCGAATCTGTGAGATTTGCTCCATCTACATCCAACGGTCGCTCCTCCCATCGCATCGACCCTTCGCTGCACCCGCTCAACACCGAAGACACCTATACCCTTATCCCTCGACCAAACCTAATTTCATTTCTCTTCCCTTCACCCGACAGCTGCAGAGCTCTCCCTCTCCTCTTCTCCCGACCAAAAATGGCAGAGCCATCTTCTTCACAAAGAATGACAACAACAATGACCTCCAACAGCGCAGCCGCCTCCGCCATTACCTCCTACTTGCTTTCTATTTCACTCATAGCTTCTTCCCTAGAAGCTAAGTGAGAGATAGAAAGAATTAGGTTAGGGTTTCATCAATATTTGGGGAAAATCAAAGTAAGGAGTTCTCAGAGCCGATTAAACAGAGCCGACAGCAGATTCAGAGGGTATGGGCGAAAGGGTATTGTTTAATTTCTATTTTTGAAGTAAATTAGGGTTTGGGAATTGCATGTATAAACATGGCTTTTGGGTGTGTGTTAGAACGGATGCCTGGACTAGCCAGTGCACCAATTTAGTTTAGTTTTGTGTTTAAACTCATTTAATTATGTTCTAAAGTAATCTGCTAGGGTGTTGTTGAAACCCTAGATAATATGTTGAGAAATTCATATTGATGTTGTTATTATTGCCGTGCTTAATAGAAATGGGAGTATAGTTAGCTGATTGATCCAATTCTCCTGTGATTGGCTGTACTGTAAGAAGACACTCTATACTAGGGGAGAATTAGATAGAGTGGTTAGCAAATTCTCCATGTGAGACTTTCATGGAAGAAGATAGGTGCTTAATGAGGTATGAGTGATGCTTAGTTAATTGACTAAGAAACCTATGATAGAGTGTACTGTAAGAAGACACTCTATACTAGGGGAGAATTAGTGAGATTAGTGATACATTATTCTTTAGAATCTTCCTTAGGAAGGTACAAGAACACAACATTAATTGAATGACCTTAGCATAGAGTCAAGTGGTGGAATCAACTACCCTAGTGTCCTCCAAATTATTACAATTTATTTGCTGCCTTAGTTTAGAGTTACAACAACCTCTCAGTCGTTTCGACACCAAAATCAAATCATATTTGTGTTTCAATACTTGTTAGAAATCAGTTAGGAAAGCCCTGGGATCATCCTTGCATACCCCAATTCTCTGTGGGATCGACCCGTATTTGCCCTGTTTTACATTGTAGACACCGTGCACTTGCGGTTTATAATATTGTAGGTTTCTCAGCCTACCATTTACAGTTAGATAGAACGCTCACTTATAGATTCAAGCAATCAGGCGGATGCGGTATACCCGTCTAAGTGGCTATTTGATTTGGAGGGGATAGACAAGTAAGTTATTTTTCTATGCGTATTCATAAGAAAGTTCCTGATTTGGAATTGTAGCTATTTATGTTGATGGTACAGACATGATGTGTACTCTTGATGTAATAAGAGACCTTAAAAGCTATTTAAAATCCGAATTTGAGATGAAAAATCTAGGGAAAGCTCGATCGAATACTGAGCTTGTGGTATATTATTCCACTAGTTTGTATATGTCTAAAGTTGTCAGGTAATTTAACAAAACATGCATCCTGATAGCACTCCCATGATTAGTCGAGGTTCAAATGTAAGTAAGTAACCATTTCGTCCAAAGGAATATGACGAAGATGTGTTGGGAGATGAAATTCACATTTCTAAGTACAATAGACGCATAGTTGTACTTAGTATAATAATGTACTCGATTAAATTTTACATCCTCGGGGAACTTGTGGTAGGCCCGAATAGATGTATAAATTACGGCCTACGGTAATACCGCAAGTGCACGGTGTCGTGATGTAGGACTGAGCAAGCGCGGGTCGAACCACAGAGACTTGTGGTGCCCTTATGTGATCTATGGCTTTCTAAAACTGATTTCAAGTGAAGGTAATGTAACACAGATGTAACAAAGATATTTTTGTGCCGATACGGCAGTTTTGTAGTGAAATAAACTTGAACTAAGGAAAGCAGTGACAAAAGGGTATGCTAAGGTCTCAAATCCACCACTAACCCTATCATGTGTTCAATTCAGTTGAAGTTCTTGTTCCTGTGGAAGCTAAGGGTAATGTGTCAATCTTATCATTAGCTTTTTCACTTAAGGAGTTTCACCTAATGATATTTCAAATATCAGCTAATGTACTAATCCTAAGTACTAGTTGTCTAATTAAGCACAACTAGTCAGGGGTATTAGTATTATGTCTAATGTTTGAGCTGAGGTATCAACAACACAAATGTTTGCCTAACTACAATGGATACGGGGCATCCTTTGTGAGAGAAGAGTATTGTAATACTGGAATTGAAATTATCCGATAATTAAAGCACTCAAGAACATTCAATGTAATTGAACTCAAAAGGAGAATTAGGTTTCAATGAAACCCTAACAAACTAAATTAAAACATGATTAAAACAGTAAAATAAACCTAAATTGACACTCGGCTAATCCGGGCGTGTCTCCAACACTCACAAGCAAGTTCTTATTTATACATGCCAGAACCGAAAATATCTCAAACCCTAATTTAATGTAAAAACAGAAATTAAATTAAAGTTGAATCGAACCCATACTCTACGGCGTCGTTCTTTCCTCGTCTAATCGTGCTCGTAACTCTATTGCTTTGATTTTTCCCCACCGTGATGAAACCCTAACCTAGTTCCTTCTATTTCTCACTTAGCTTCTAGGTTTAGAAGCTATGAATGAAATAGAAGACAAGTAGGAGGTGATGGCGTGGTTGTTGGCCGATGGCGACGAGAAGAGAGAAAGGAGTTGGTAGTGGTGAGGCGGCTCTCGCAAAGGGTGTGGAGGTGGTCTGGGAGAGGGAGTTGCAGAGGTCCGAGGTAAGAGAAGGTGGAAGAAGAAGATAGGGTTTGGTCGGGGTATAGGGTGTGTGAAATTTTCTTTGTGAGGCGGGTGTATCGGGGAAGATGAGGAGGCCTCGGCGAGCATTGGATGAAGTCTGGTGTGATCTCGAACAGTGAGGATGGTTGCTTAGGTTTTGGAGCGATCTAGTGTTGCACGGAGCATCAAGAGATGATGTATAGTGAGGGCAGCGACCGTTGGATGTAGAAGATCGAAATCTCGACGGCTTGGAGTGCACGGGCTCGGATCCGGGTCGCGGGTCAGGTCTAGCTCAAGCCCATGTCTTGAGATGAGTTGCTACTTGTTGGGATGCAACTGTTGCGCGCGGGCTTTGGCTTTCTGCTCCATAGATGCTCGACTCCACTTCTTCGCTCTTTGGCTCCCCAGATTCTCCAAGCTTTATTTATTACCTAAAAACACAAAATTAATTAATACAAATATTTATTCTTGAAAACAAAGAAAATACAGAATATGGGATAATATCTGATTTATAAGCGTTAAAAGATGAGTAAAATGCCAATAAAAAGGTGTATAAATATGCACTATTTGGCACTCATCAAATACCCCCCAAACCTGAATTTTACTTGTCCTCAAGTGAAACAGAAAATAAGAAATCCTAACTATACCATTGTCGCTGGTCTCTCGAATGCATTTAGCGTATGCACTAAGCCTTTAAACCCCTAGGTGTCCCTAGTGGACGAGTTGTAGTCTCGTGAGGGTTTACAAGAGGTGTACCCACAAAACCTTCTCCAACTTCAGAGTGTAAAAGAGTCTCAAGCCTCCAAGAAGCTATGAGGACATAGAGTTTCGCATGCTAGTGAGGGTTAGAACTACCAAAGAACGCATTCTCATCCTTAAGTGCCGAGCGAGAAGTAACCATACCATATGAAAGAATTCGGATTCGATTGTGATCATAAGTCTCAACTTCGCCTCACCATTAGGGTTTTATGATAATTGCACTCAAAAAGATCGCTTTTTAGTCTCTCATGTGTGCAGGCAGGAATAAAGAGAGAAATCCTGCACACGTTGTAGGTAAGAAGGATAACCTTCCGAAATAAAATCTGGAGACTCCACTGAAGTGTGGACAAAAAGAATCTTTTTCTAATGATCTCTAAGAAGGGAAAATCAACCATTAGTAAGGGTGGGAGTACTCACTCACTTCTCACCCGATCGGCAATTAACATCAATCTCTCATAAGAACCATAGAAACGTCTTCAATCTTCGGTCTTCGGTCTTCAACTATTGATGACGAACTTCTGAACTTCACAAAAACTTAATAATAATAATAATTATTTATTTATTTTTTTTTTTTTTTTTTTTTTATCTTATGTACATGAAACGAAAATAATAACACAAAATTTTTTTTTTTTTTTTTTTTTTTTTTATTTTTTTGTTACAATAAAACGATAAACTCAATTTTTCACAAACTTCATTAATTCTCATCTTATTTCCTTTTCTTTGTTGCACATAAACCTTGGACTATATCAATTTTTCTTTCAATATTCGATTCCGTCTCAGGTTTTGACGATGATGTGTTTCTATGGGTCTTGCCGATTGAGAGAGAGAATGATGCTAACTACAAATCGGTATTTAGAAGGAGTTTTCATCTTTAGACGTCACCCTCATGATTGACGGAATTAGCACTCAAGAGATCAAAAAGTAGTCTTTGAAAGTGGTGCGAAGTTGGGTAGCTCACCATTCCTACCGGAATTGACGTACGGTGACACACACTCTAAAAGCTTTTCTAGAAAGTCACAAAGAGTGAAGGTCGGTACCTCGCTTGATGTAAAATGGGTAGTCTCCACTATGGTTGATCACAATTCTACTACCGAAAATCTAAACAAAGACACCTAATTCGCCCTCGGTATGGTTAAATCCAACTTTAACGCTCTAAACAACTAAGAAACCCGATTGCGTTTTCCTAAGCACTTCTAACTTTTGTTATTTCGGTCAGATTCTCTATGTAAACATAGCTAAAAGCATGCTAGTGACTCTAAAATCTCTAAAGTTGGAGGTTTTTACAAAAAGAGTTTTTTTTTTTTTTTTTTTTTTTTTTTTTTTTTAGATTAAAAAGACTAAAAACTCTAAATGCAAAAATATGCAAATGTACCCCCAAACCTAAATCAAACATTGTCCTCAATGTGTCATGATAGGAAAAATTAAACGGTCACATACCATGAGAACTATCTTTGAAAAGATAAAAGGGAAGAGATTACCCAGTATGTCGGCGGGAGCAAGGTTGAGCTTCATTAATCAAGGCAAAATCCAACATTCTCAGCGGAGATCATATCGGATTAGCATAATATATGTGCAAGAAGACTCAACCGAATCAAGAAAAGAAAAATTTAACACGTCCTACTGGATATATACAATGAAAATTCACCATAAACTAACAGTCTAAAGAGTTGAGGATCAACCCAATAGACGATATGTACACACATTAACAGCCTTACACAAATATAATATGAGAGTGCAAGTAAGACTGCAAATGGGAATGAGTTTCCCCCAAACCTAAATTTGTGAACGGGTGTGTTTGTAAGAACAAAATCTTGCAATTTTAAAGGTACATCATGCAAAAGGTCTAACTCAAAATGAGTTTTGCTAATTACAGGCATACATACACATTCCAACTGTGGCTCCTTAAGAGTGTTATACTTTGATGCAAAACAGTCCAAGAGGACTTGGGAAGCACAAAGTTCTAGGCCTAAGTTAGGCATTTTCAGAAAAGTTGGTTTTGCAATTTTGTGACAAACTACACCTAGGTTGGGTGAAGGAGTTTCAATTTGTGACTCAGGAGAGAGGTTAGGTACATCTACGTTATTTTCATGTATCAAATCAATTGCACCGTCACACTCTTTCCTAAGGTCAGGAGTGGGTAAATCATGGTCATTTCACACAGATAATTCCACGGGTTCCACATCAATATCACATGCATGAATATCGAAGAAGCATCATTCATAGGGTTCACAGGAGAGACACTTAATGTCTCTGAACCTAAAGATTTTATTACATTTTCAAAATACACATGCTCTTCATATTCATCATCATCATCATCATCATCATAGCAAAAATCCATCTCTCCATTCAAAATTGTAGTATTTTTAGTGTACTCATCTACCTCTAGATTAGGTTCATATTCAATGTTAGTTGCATGAGTAAGACTAGAAACACTATTTTCAATCCTATCATTTTGTAACTCAATCAGTTCCTTTGAAGAATCATCTTGAGTTGTTCCATTGAAGGAGAGTCTTCACTAGTGGGTATACAGTCCTCATATGGATATTCATTGTATGGTTGTGCATGTGGTTCACTAGAGAAGGGAAATTAGGATATGTTGCTATGTGGATGGTCATGCATTGCATTCATTTCAAGCCTAGCATTTAGCTCCATGAGTGTATCCATTGTTGATTGCAAACTAGGAGTTGGGGAGTATAAAATTGTTCATCACCCACTGTGGTGAATGATGCATGTGTGCAGGTTGATTATGGTCCCAATAGTCACTTCTAGACACTTCGTACATTGGATTATCATGGTTTTCCCTAGACTGTCTAAAATCATGCAAGATATGACAAGTATTCAGCAGGTGGTCTAAGCCACCACATAAGGTGCAAGCATGCATTTCATATTGCCTAGGGGAATTAGATTTGACGGATCGCTCATGTGATTGCCTTTCTAAGCAGAGATAGTGAGCTTCTAATTGATCTAGAAGTAATGACTGGTATGAGGAGAGTATTCATTCTCAACTTTTTGTGATGGATGATACATGTGCTCATAGTGATTAGGGTATGTGAGGTCGGGGCCCCGAGAAGGCGCATAAAATTCCCTAAAATCACTATGGTATGTGGGGGTTCATCTGTGAAGCGTGCCCGTAAGCACGCTCTCTAAGGGATTTGTTTGAATCCCAGGATACGGACCAAAATCCCGACATGGTCTAGCTCTCAAATTGAACTCAAAGCCCAGTGAAGTGGACTAAGTTTGGTTTATTGGGTTTTTGGTTTGTTGGGTTTCATTTGGTTTGTGTGGGAAAGTTTGGTTTATGTGGGAAGTCCAGCCCAAGTGTGTGGACTTATTTTTTTTTTTTTTTTTGTGCAGACAGCCCAACAGTTTAGCTAATATGGGCTTGGCTGTTAAAGGTTTGCTTCAGCCCAGCTGTGAAAGCTCAGCTAATGGTCAGCCCAACAGATGTGGGTTTAACTAGCCCAGGTCAAGCTGAAAAATGAATAGCCCAGAAGTGGATTGAGTTGGGCTGAGTTTTGGTGTAAGCCCAAGTTAGGTTAACATGTGCAGCCCAGCTAAGAGATGGCCCAGTCAGGTGGGCTGAAAGTTGGTTATGTGGGCTTTGGTTTAGGCTGGCAAGTTAGCAGCCCAGTTGGCTTGCACAATGCACAGCCCAGTTGTGTTGAAAAAAATGTAGCTTAGAGGATATGGGCTCAGTGTTTTTGTGCAGACAGCCCAACAGATGTGGGTTTAGCTAGCCCAGTGGAAGAGAGCAAAAACCCAGGTTGTGTTAGCCCAGGTGAACTGGGCTAAAGTTTGTTTGCAGCCCAGGTTGGGTTCAGTTAGCCCAGCTGTACAGGCTTCAGTTTTGGGTGTGGGCTCTAGGTTATGTTCAGCCCAGGCTGAGGGCTTCAGCTGAGCACTCAACTCACAGAATTTTCACAGAAATTGACACAGCCTGGTGGTTGCTAGCCTTCACAGCACAGGCCAAGCACAGATTTGCACAGCAAGGAGATCACAACCTTAACAAGGGAAGCAAATTGCACCAGTTGGCAACTCAATCAGTTGCAACACAGATTGGCACAGCACAAGGGGTTCAAGCATGCATAAGGTCACAAGCGAGATGGAGCATAAGGATTACGAGCCGGCGAGCTTTGTTATTGGCAATTCACAAAGCGGAAGTAGCTCCACAATTGCAGCTCCAGGGGCTTGCAAGTTGTGTGGGGTTAAATTTTCTACAGCTACGGGGGCTTTGCAAGTTCGAAAGGTATGCACGGGTGCAAGGATATGCAACTTTCTGACTTTAGCAGATTGGCTATGAGCTACTCAGGCAAGAAACACAGCAGTCTTGACATGAAGCAGATGTACAATTGGTGTTAATGAGGTCAGTTGACCTTAATTATCACAGTGTTATGCACTGATAGCTCAACAAGGTCACAGGGAACTAAGGGTTATGGTTCAAGGCTAACACGCAAGCATACATGCTACCAGGCATTCATTCAAGTAAGCAAAATTAGGATACAATACCTCCAAAAGATATACAGGTGTAGGCAATCCACCATTCTCTGTTTGGCTGCTCCCTTTTGTTCTCCTCCTTGGGTTATATCTCAGCTTCTCAAGGTACCTGTTAACTCAACACTCAACTTCAGTTCTCAATCTTACACAGCTAAAGCAACAGAGTACTAATGTTAAGGCAGAAGTAGTTGCAGGTTCTTATTCTCAGCCACAGCATAGAGCACAGGGCAGGTTTAAGCTGTGGCCTACAACTTGGGTTTCTAAGCTGTGGCTTACAACACAGATTCAGGGCTTGCACAGGGGGAAAAGAATTACAGTTGGGTGACTCAGCTCAAGTCAATGTTTTTGTGACTACGACTAACCCGGCTCACAACTTGCGCGGCTTCAATTGATGCACAGGGTTGGTTGAGAGTTTATGCAGGGCAATGATGCAGAACTGTTAACAATAAAGAGTGCAGAAATGAAAAATAATTATGGCTAAGTTATCATGCTTATAACAGCTAAGTGAAAGAAAACAACTAAGTTATGCTAAGATGCAATGCAGCAAAAGAAAACTAGATGCAATGGTAAAGCAAGCTAAGTTACTCTAAAAGAAATAACACAAGGTGAATATGTACAAGGTGGGAGGAAACTCAGTTAAGCGAGCCAATGAACACAGGGCACGCGCCAAGTCCCCGGCAGCGGCGCCAAAAACTTGGTAGGCCCGAATAGATGTATAAATTACGGCCTACGGTAATACCGCAAGTGCACGGTGTCGTGATGTAGACCGAGCAAGCGCGGGTCGAACCACAGAGACTTGTGGTGCCCTTATGTGATCTATGGCTTTCTAAACCGATTTCAAGTGAAGGTAATGTAACACAGATGTAACAAAGATATTTTTGTGCCGATACGGCAGTTTTGTAGTGAAATAAACTTGAACTAAGGAAAGCAGTGACAAAGGGTATGCTAAGGTCTCAAATCCACCACTAACCCTATCATGTGTTCAATTCGGTTGAAGTTCTTGTTCCTGTGGAAGCTAAGGGTAATGTGTCAATCTTATCATTAGCTTTTTCACTTAAGGAGTTTCACCTAATGATATTTCAAATATCAGCTAATGTACTAATCCTAAGTACTAGTTGTCTAATTAAGCACAACTAGTCAGGGGTATTAGTATTATGTCTAATGTTTGAGCTGAGGTATCAACAACACAAATGTTTGCCTAACTACAATGGATACAGGGCATCCACTGTGAGAGAAGAGTATTGTAATACTGGAATTGAAATTATCTGATAATTAAAGCACTCAAGAACATTCAATGTAATTGAACTCAAAACAGAGAATTAGGGTTTCAATGAAACCCTAACAAACTAAATTAAAACATGATTAAAACAGAAAATAAACCTAAATTGACACTCCGGCTAATCCAGGCGTGTCTCCAACACTCACAAGCAAGTTCTTATTTATACATGCCAGAACTGAAAATATCTCAAACCCTAATTTAATGTAAAAACAGAAATTAAATTAAAGTTGAATCGAACCCATACTCTACAGCGTCGTTCTCTTCTGTCTAATCGTGCTCAGAACTCTATTGCTTTGATTTTTCCCCACTGTGATGAAACCCTAACCTAGTTCCTTCTATTTCTCACTTAGCTTCTAGGTTTAGAAGCTATGAATGAAATAGAAGCAAGTAGGAGGTGATGGCGTGGTTGTTGGCTGATGGCGACAGAAGAGAGAAAGGAGTTGGTAGTGGTGAGGCGGCTCTGCAAAGGGTGTGGAGGTGGTCGGGGAGAGGGAGTTGCGAGGTCCGAGGTAAGAGAAGGTGGAAGAAGAAGATAGGGTTTGGTCGGGTATAGGGTGTGTGAAATTTTTTCGTGGAGGCGGGTGTATCGGGGAAGATGAGGAGGCCTCGCCGAGCATTGGATGAAGGCTGGTGTGATCTCGAAGGCGAGGATGGTTGCGGTTTTGGAGCGATCTAGTGTTGCACGGAGCATCAAGAGATGATGTATAGTGAGGGCAGAAACCGTTGGATGTAGAAGATCGAAATCTCGACGGCTTGGAGTGCACGGGCTCGGATCCGGGTCGCGGGTCAGGTCTAGCTCAAGCCCATGTCTTGAGATGAGTTGCTACTTGTTGGGATGCAACTGTTGCGCGCGGGCTTTGGCTTTCTGCTCCATAGATGCTCGACTCCACTTCTTCGCTCTTTGGCTCCCCAGATTCTCCAAGCTTTATTTATTACCTAAAAACACAAAATTAATTAATACAAATATTTATTCTTGAAAACAAAGAAAATACAGAATATGGGATAATATCTGATTTATAAGCGCAAAAGATGAGTAAAATGCCAATAAAAAGGTGTATAAATATGCACTATTTGGCACTCATCAACTTGTTAGCTAGATATAGATCCGCGCCAACGCAACGTCATTGGAATGGTATAGTGAATGTAATCATGTACTTAAAATTAACCATTGACATAAATTTGTTTTATACCTACAAAGACATTAAAAGGAATGCCAGTGAAAGTGCAATCCAAAAGTTGTTGATTATGAAGGAACCATAATCTCTTCTCCAACGAAAGTAATCAGAGGGAGATATGGTAGATTATTTTCTAAGTCATTACCAATATTCAGTTTCAAAAAATACATGACTAAAGGAAATGTCTGGAACAACTCTGAAAGAAATCAGGGGGAGGATCCAAGGATATGATGTCGACATAATTTACTTCGAAATTGAAACTGTATTGTACTCTTTTTCCCTTCGGTCGAGAATAGTTTTTCCCAAATGGTTTTGTTACTCGACAAGGTTTTTAGCGAGACAATACTAAAAGCATCAAGTATGTTGAACGTTGAAGACATAAAGATCGCGTTGATATTATTGAAAATATTTGAATCAAAGAAATGAAACACGATAGTCCGTTAAGCAACGTAACTTCCAGAATCAACAACATGGTTCTATAAACATCCAAGTCACCAAAGTAAAGCATGATAAACTCCTTTTGAATGCATTAGACTAATGAAAATTGTTTGACATCAGGGGGAGCATCTAATGGTGTGTTGAACTCTTTTCCTTCACCGAGGTTACTTTTTCCCACAGGGTTTTGTTGCTCGGCAAGGTTTTTAATGAGACAACAACAAACACCGGGAATGTAATTTCCCATCTAAGGCTATTGTCTTTTCCACAAGGATTTTCTGCCTAAGAAGTTGTGAAGAAACTAATCAACTTCAACGAAGAAAAGTGATCATCTGGATCGCCTTTACTTGCATCTGTCACGTTGTACTCTTTCCCCTTCGTCAAGGTTTTGTCCCACTGGGTTTCCTTGTCAAGGTTTTAATGAGGCAACATATTTGAGTCCAACTATGTTCTAAGTTTACTTAATATTGTACTCTTTTTCTTTAGTTCAGGTTTTGTCCCTCTGGGTTTTCCTGACGAAGTTTTAACGAGGCAATTAACTTAGACTCGTCGGTCTTTGAAGATCGTATTGCATGTGATGAACTACATGTAAAGTACTAGATAACATGTGAAGTACTACATGTGAATAGTTGTACCAAGGTTTTGTCCCATTAGGTTGTTCCTTGTCAGAGTTTTAATTAGGCAATTGATTTCGGCACAAGTCATCCAGGAGAGAACGACATTTGAAGAACTACATTCAAAGCACTATATGTGAAGCACTGTGTATAAAGCTTTGTTATTGAACCGCATAAGGGGAGTGTTATAGGGCCTATGGCCCATGGATGTGCGGTCCATTAGATGATTAGGTTTTCCCTTTCATATATATATAAAGAACATTTATGTATGTAAAAAGCTAATGCCTCTTTATCAATAACAAGTTCTTCCCTTTCTCTATTTTCTTGCTTTAACCTAATTGTTACTACAAAATTATAAGTATAATACAAACTTTGATTGAATTTTGTATATAGTTTGTATTACTTGTTTCCCCTCTCCCAGTTTCAGATTTGCAGTATTCACCATCTCTATAAATCATCCTCACAAACTCTAGAAAAGGCAGATTTTTTTTATTTATTTTTTTGGTGGTGGTGAAATTCTTCAACAGTTCATCAAAAATTTATAAACTGTTCATCAAAAATTTATAAACTGTAATTGAAATTCATAGATATTTACAGACTTCTCCATCCCTTCCTTTTGATCCCACTAATTACTCAAAAAGGAGCAAACTGTGATTGAAATATTTAGTTTGTAACACCTACTTCTATTTAGAACACTATTTTATGGGTGAAGAAAGTGCACCAATAGCAGCAGCTGCAGCATCAATTGAGAGAAGAAGTGGACGTAAAACTCCACCCCTGCCAAAAGCTGCACCGTGGCTTGTAGTCCCATATGGAAAAGGTAAGAAAAACCAAGCTTTCTATAATATCTGTGAACCTAATAACAGAACTATTAGAAAATCAATACCAGAGTTGAATGGAAAAAAGTTTTGGCAAAAACCTTCTCACAAAGGATGGTTAATTATTCTATGCCGTGATAAAAGTTATGATTACACACCACAATGGAATTATGGGGATTGTTTCCTTTGGAATCCGTCATCGTTTGAGACAGTGCAGTTACCTAGTCTATTACATTGGATTGATAAACCCAAACAATATGAATTGGTTGATTGTGTTTTGTCCTCACCTCCTACACTCACTAATAATAATCAGAAAAAGTGTAATGATTCAATGGTTTTCTTTGCAATGTACAATTGGTCTGATGAAACTTCTAGATATGTCTTCTTATATTGCAACCCTGAAGATCAACAATGGAGGTCGGAGGAAGTGTCTCAAGATAGTCCCAGGAGCCCCTTATCACTCCATTACCTTAGAGATAAGCTATATGCAATGGAGAATATGCATTCATGCTTAGAGATCGAAGTACAAAATAAAGATGACAACAATGTTAACCTATGTATAAGACGATTAGAGCCAAGGGAAAGTACTGATTTTCCATGTGAAGGAGGATCTTCGTACACTTGTCTTTTTCAGATACATTTTATGGAATCATGTGATGAAATTTACCGCATTGATATGTGCCAGTCTCCAAGAAATCATAGGGAAATTTACTCAATTCTTGTTGCGAGATTGGATTTTTCTTTATTGGAGTGGAAAGAGGTGAAAAAGTTTGGTGATCTAGTTCTATTTCGTGGTCAAAATTCAACAGCTTGCTGTTCGGCTTCTGAGTTGGGCCTCACTTATGGTTGTCTGTACTACACGCTTCCTGGAGATCTAAGTTTGTACAAGTTCGAGCTTCCAAGTAACGGTGTAGCAGTAATTTTGCCTTGTCTAAAGCTGCCACAGCCATGGTTTTTGTCGGATTGGATCATGATACCTGACGGACATAGAAGAAAAAATACGTTATTGAGTAAAGATGAAGAAGAGACAGATTGCATACAGAAGGCAGTGGAAAGCAATATAAGTCCATTTGAAGTCAATGAGACTGAAATTGAGAATCAGGGGAGAAATCTGAATGGAGGAGAATTAGAAGAAGAAGCAGTTCCTTGGGATATTCTTGATATGGACAGTGTGGAGTTGATTTCCAATCATCTTCATCGCTTGGATTACATTCACTTCCGTTTAGTCCGTAAAGCAAATCGAGCCATAATGCCAATTACAAAGCTAGCATTCACTTCTACTGCGAGGATTGAAAAAACCACACATTTATCTCCGTGGCTGCTGTTTTGTAGAGATAATATCTACAATTTCATAAACCCGAAGCATGATAATGAGAATTACCTTATGAACCTACCGGATCTAGTAGATTGTACAATCCGTTTCCAGAAAGGAGGTTGGCTGCTATTAACGAAAGAGGATCACAAATTGTTCTTTTATAATCCTCTCACAAGAGAGAACATTCAACTTCCAAGCTTGCCAGACAATTATTGCTTTTCTGGCATCACATTCTCCTCTACACCAACTTCTTCAGATTGTATAGTATTCGGCATTGAACAAAGTTGGCCTGGCAGAATATCTATCTACTTCATTAAACGTGGGGAACAGGTATGGAATATTTTTTCATTCGACAATGTTGATCTCGAAAGGTACCATCCATTACTCAGCACTCCAGTTATCAAGGACATGGCATTTTACTTTGTAGATTATAACGGAACTCTAGGAGTTTTCAGTTTAGAGGACAATAGTTGGAAAGTTCTCGAGAAACCTCGTCGAAGATTTAGTTCCCAATATCCAAGTTTCTTGGTGGAGTGTGAACAAGATATTTTTTTAGTAAAATTAGAACATCTTCGAATGGCAGTTGGGATATTTCGATTGAATTTCTCCAAGATGGTATGGGATGAAGTTGAAAATCTTGGCAAGCATATGTTGTTTATCAGCTACACGTCATGTTTCTCAGCAGTTGCTCCAAATTGTCGCATGGAGAACAAAATATTTTTCCCTAGACTGTGTTTGAATGGCGAAGGAGTTTTATTTTATTCTCTTGAAACAGGTAGTTATCGTTCTTTTGGGAGTGAGCATTCTGCTAACAGTATCTGTGAGACAGAGGGGTGGCTCAGAAACTGCACATGGATTGAACCCAATTGGTCAAAGTCTAAAGTTCAAGAGCTTGACTGGACAACCCTCCTTTCTAAGAAGTCACTGAATGATAATATCAACGATCCTCTTTTCGTTAAAGAGGTTTAAACTTTTAACTACATCTTTGTCCATGCTACGCATTGGGCATGTGGTAACTTTGATTTTTGTGTTAGAATGAACTTATCAAAAGTCCGGTTCTTACTATATAATTTGTGTTAGAATGAACTTATCAAAAGTCAGGTTCTTATTATATAGTCTTGTGAATTGTTCTGATGCAAAATTAAGTTAAACTCTCTATGCGCCTGCCGTCGCTTTCCAACTAAAATTGAGTTTTCATTCAGAAAATATCCATGTAGACAATATCATATGTATTCGTAAATCATTTTCCTAATCAACACAGATGAAACCTGAAAAATAATTAAGCCATAAACTGCAATTTGAAATACAAACTGGCTTATACAAATAAGACCGCATATAATCACCTGTAGAATTTATGGAATTCATCAGACGCCTAATTTTCGTGTCAACTGAGAAATTCAGTTGGATGTAATCCGCAATATTGGTTTTTACTTTAATAAACTTGCACCACCAGTTACTAAACAGAGCTTCCTATTGAGCCCAGGGATAACTCTAAACTAATTTATAAGTTTTTGGGGATGAACTATAAACAAAGCAAATATGCAGATTAATACAAAGGCATAAGATGCACAACAAAAAACCAAAAGAAACAGCCGTTATAAGCCTGCCATTCCGTTAAAAAATAATAATATCCATTTAATCGATAATATCCATTTATAAGTACAAAAAGAATAACAAAAGGAAAAATGCGAAAAAGCAACAACAGTATCATCAAGAGTATTGCTCGTGAATCGGCACATCCAATTAGCAGTCTGATTGCTCTCTCTTGTTGCACAACATTTGCTTCTGTGGATTAATGATTCTAGACGTTGGGCCTGCTCTATCGATCGAGGGCTTCTAAGGAGGTTAATAATAAGAGCCGCATTGCGCTCTAATGCGAAGAATTTGATTAGCAAAACAATTAGAAATTATAATATATGTCGATATATAGAACACGGAGTTTTCAAGCAAAACAATTTGATCCTAAAGAGAAAAAATAATAATTAGGCAATCATGATACAGATATAAAATTTCAGGCCAAAGAAGACTTAAACCTTCGATAAAAATGAATCGCATCCACATTAAAATTCTAGTATGAACTCACTAAGTGGATATTTCATCCAATTTTTCCTACAAAGAAGATCTTCAAGCTTGAAGCTTGAGAGCAGTATCTCCACTAAATAAATCAATCAACAAACATGTGGCGATGTAGCACTCAACATCAGGTACCTCAAATGACCTGTATATGGGAAAAATCGACTGATAAGACCCGATTAATCCTTCTCTTCTAATACCCAGCTTTAGGTTTCTGAACTGTCCGTGTAGTCTTCAATTAACAGTGAGGTTCCAAGCTACTAATTGCTTTTAAAAAGGTAGTTATCTAGCGATATCACCACTATGATGTCCCTAAGCTTATACCATGACATTTATTATTACCTTTTAAACTGTTGGATCCAATTACATTTTCAACTACTAATTTGGGGTAATTGTTTCCGCTCTAACAACTTATGGTTTATATAAGAATGCTATGTTTCGAACTCCATCTAGAATGAGTTAACATACAGTAATGTAATCAGTAATGAAAGATACCCATAAGTGTTCTAAGTTATTACCCCAACTTTCTAGTTGTGGAACCACACATATCCAATCAATCCCAATTACATTGCACGAAATTGGCACACTTTGGAGGTCAAACAGACAAATATACATATCAAATCAATTCCAATTCATTATTGTATCTAATCACAGCAGAACTAACAAAATAGATACTGAAAACAATCATTTAAGCATGTTATGCCCAATAAAGAACTGAAAAAACTAACTGAATTAGGTTACCACTAACCTTAAAAAGGGAACTCGTCGTCCTGCATAATTTTGCCATTGCTGTTATTTTGTGTTTGTCACCATGGCTTGTCATGTCCCTCTTTTGCAAGAACGCTTCTGATCTTCTTCCGTCATGGATTCACTTTCCTCGAAAAAAAATAGAGACAATACAATTCTATGGCACTCGTGGGTTCAATTGATGCGGCAGTAGATAGAGTAGCAATTGAAGTTAAACAGAAATATTGTAACTTAGGCATTTTCACAAACAGAGAAAGTTCACAAAAGAATATTGTCATGATCACTCAATTTTGGTATTAAAATTTTCATTACCAAAAACTCTCAGATTAAAACATTCGATTTTGGAATCGATATCAAATAAGGACACAGAATCGGAGACCAAGAAAATTTCGAAGTAAAAGAAAAAGAAGGAATCACCGACAAAATCCCACGAAAATAGAAGAAATCAAAGAGAGAGATGATCAGATCCTGAGAATTATGCTCCAAATTTCGGTGGGTGAGGTTAATAAGGATTTTCCTTTCTGTGGGGAGAAGTTCGTCGATTTGACACTGTTAGATTATAGAGAGAGAAGAGAATAGAAGGAAAAAGCAAATATTGTGAAGATCCTTGATGCTTCTGCTAAGCTATAATTTATGACCGGGGTATTCTAACATTTCATGAGAGTGCTAATTTAGCGGTAGACAAGACTCCACGTCAAATTTAGGACCATCGCAGGTGTTGTTTGGTTCAGTAGCAACCAATTTTAAATCGTCGATCAAATTTTGTGATTTTTGTGATCCATGTGATTTTTGTGAGTATTTGAACCATTCGGCGTAAAGGTGATTTTTGTGGTATTTGAACCATTCGGCGCTTTAATCTGTTGCTACTTCACCATGAGCACATGCTAGAGAGAGAACTAGTGTTAACTTTTAGGCCACACTTTTTTTGAATTGCAACACCTAACTGCTAATCTAACATCTCAATCTAGCCCATAGGACTTAGTCTTATAGTAAGATTGTCAAACACCAAATTTGCCACTTTTGTACCCAATATGGGTATAGTCAAAGTGGCAAAAGTATGTGCCAATGTGTCGATTATACTTAGGCATATACGATGGAGTTTCCAGCGAGCGATAGACTGTCAATCGCTATATGGTCATAATATCGTTCGCTCATCATTATAGTGCTAGTCATGTGGTCGCTCGTTGATTAGATCACTTCTCAGTTGTTTTTCATCCAACGGTCAGGAATTCCCCCTCCTAATAAATACTCATCTTCAAAATCATTTCAACTCACACCAGAATTTCTTAATCTCACACATCTTCCATACTTTTCATCATTCTTCCAGTTCTTCAAAGAGCATGGATGAAAATATGAACATGGAAATTTGATTCATAGGAAACCAACATGATGTGGAAAATCAAAAGAGCCGCTAATCGATCCAATATGCAAAGACGAATAAGAAGGCGATTACCAAAATTTACTATTGCGGAAGATGAGTGTGTCTATGGAAATTATGTTTTTTTTTTAATTGAGACTCTCTTCATTGCAGATGCATTCTATATACCCAAACATTTTGGGAAAGGATATTTGGAAAATTTCAAGAACAAACAATGAACCTTAACAATCGAGATATGAGCGCGTTGAGTCACAGCTTCATGTGATCATAAGGAAATTATCAAGTATGCCGCTTTATGTTGGAAACAATGCACAAAAATCAAATCACACAAAATCAAATCTCAAACAGCTGACTCTGCCTCTTGATCGTGCTAACAGTCAATTCTTGTCAAAAACCCTATGGGATAAAACAACTGATAACTCTCGTGTTAGATTTCTCTGCACTATGAGAAATCTAACCAACAACTACTCTTTCTAACACTTGCTCAGAACTCAATAGGCGAAAAACATTGTGTCTTCATCTTCTCCATAAACTTCAATCTTAGAAATCTGCTCACTATAATAAAAGTGTTTTAACTTATCTGTTCTCCATAATCGATTTTCATGATCAATGAAATCTGAAACTTGAAGAGTAGATTGTTGAATATTATAGAACTGAAAATATTGACTAGTCCCTTCACTAAATGAATTACTATGATGAATATTATTAATTTTAGAACCATCACCTACTTCCCAGACATGAAAATGTTTAATCCATTCCAATCCTCTTTGAATTCCATTCCAAATCCACGTCCCTTTCTTCTTAATCTCTCCATATAATTGGTCAATAATCCTGAAGTAGCGAGCTTGCAGTAGTTGGAATCATTTTGCATTTTTTTTTATGAATCATTCTCCATGCTAATTTTGCCAGAAGTGGCTCATTGAAATATCTCAGATTCTTAAAGCCTAGGCCCCCAATCTTTTTGGTATATTTAATTCCTTTCATCCAATTATACATAATCCTTTAGAATTAACTTTGTCCACCAGTAATTGTAAATTGATTTATCTGGCACATGCATAAAACTCATTTGATATTGAGCTATAGAACCAATTACAACCTGAATCTGAGTACTTCTGTCGCCTGATTCACTAACTTCCCCTGCCAAGATTGAAGACGAGAACCCATTTTATCTAAAGATTCAGTAAAGTAATCATTTTTATTTCTACCAATAAACAGGGGAATACCCAAGTATTTTTCTTTCAAAGTCATCCTTTGCATCTTCACCAAATCTGTGAGATCCTCCTTAGCTGTCTCACTCATATTATTACTAAAGTGAATACTAGACTTAGGTAGACTAACCATTTCACCAGATATTTCACATAATTGATTAATAATATTCATAGGCGCAAAAAAGAATTTCCTGAAGCAGAAGAAAATAAGATGCAATCATCGGTGCAAAAAATATGAGAAATTGTAGGACCATTATAAACTGGTTGTACAAGAGATATAAAACCATCAATTTCAAATTTGCTTGTAACATCCTGCTAAGAAATTCCATGTAGACGATAAAGATATATGGAGACAAGGCATCAACTTGTCGAACCCCTCTTGAAGGCATGAAAGAGGGCGTAGGAGATCCTTTAAGAAGTATTGGGATCGAAGTAATACTAATACATTGGTTAATTAACTGACACCACTTTTCATTCAATCCTAAACAATGCATAATCTTAATGATGAATACACACTCCATTCGATCAAATTCCTTCACCATATTCAATTTAATTGCAACTACTCCTGGATATGCCTTAGTTTTCTTCATGTAGTCAATAACTTCATGCGCAATGATAGTATTATCTAGAATATTCCTGCCAGGCACATATGCTGCTTGCCAAAGAGATACTATATTGCAAAGATATTTCCTCAATCGATTAGCCAGAATTTTAGAGATTACTTAATACGATATGTTGCGGAGGCTAATTAATAGGCCGAAAATATGATGGAGTTTCCACACTAACTTTTTTGGAATTCATACTTGATAAGTATAATGCAATTGTTTCAGCAAATAACTTGTTATGAAAAAATGAGTAACCATAGCAACCATATCATCTTCCACTTCATCCCAACAGGTCTGATAAAACCCCGCTTTGAAAACCATCAGGACCCGGTGAGGCCCAAGCCTTAATCTGAAACACTATGAAAAAGCGGGGTCTAATAACCACACCCGATATTTCGCTTAGGAATCTGTATTACTCCAATATAATTCCTAGAGAATCCACTAGCCAGTCAGATTCAATCAATGAAAATATATCCAAGAGTTGTATCTCTGTTTCACAATGTAATCAGCAAATCAAACTGTTAGAAATCCGCGAGCCTGATTATTATGTGAAACAACTTGAACGATACCAAAGACCAATGTTCAAATTTCAATCAATATAATCAACAACCAAAGGTTGGATTCACAATTGATTGAACTAATGCACAACCTGTGATATTTCTATTTTATAACAAAATATAATGCGGAAAAGAAATAACACAGACACCATAAATTTTGTTAACGAGGAAACCGAAAATGCAGAAAAACCCCGGTACCTAGTCCAGATTTGAACACCACACTGTATTAAGCCGCTACAGACACTAGCCTACTCCAAGTTAACTTCGAACTGGTCAAGGTATAGTTGTGCTCCTTACGTCTATGAATCCCATAGAATCTACGCACTTGATTCCCTTAGTTGATCTCACCCATAACTAAGAGTTGCTACCAACAAAAGTCGAAGACTTGATAAACAAATCTGTCTCACACATAAAAGTCTATTGTATGGATAACTGTCTCCCACAGATAAACCTATGAGTTTTTTTTTCCGTATTTTGATAGATCCAGGTGAACATAAACCAATTGATATACCGGACTTATATTCCCGAAGAACAACCTAGAAATATCAATCAGCTCACACTAATCTTAATCATATGGTAGCGAAACAAGATATTGTGGAATCACAAACGATGAGACGAAGATGTTTGTGATTACTTTTTATCTTGTCTATCGGAGAATAAATCTCGAGCCAATCTTAAAGAAGATAGTAATCATGTTAGAGCACTGCTCGGTCGAACTCGCATGCGTTGTTATCTCAAGCATGTTTGTCAATATTAGTGATCAAAACTATAAGTCTTGATTTCTAGTCTACTATAGCTAAGTCTCGGACTAGGATAGAAAGTGTAGTTGAGCTCAAGAACTCCATGGCGATCATCATACAAGACGAAGAACTACTCAAGGAACTTGTGGAACTTCATCGACTAAAAGGTATGTGGAGACTTGAACTTATATATCACTCAAAAGTCTACCTACTCTATCTCATATCTTGAGACAAAAGTCGTTTTGCTATATAGACTTTGATTATACACATTTGCTATTTCGAGCCGAGTTTATCTCTCTTATCTATTTCTCGAAATATGTGTTGGTAAGCTTTTGCTTTGGCCAAGTTCATCTTTACCTAGTGAGGAAAGTCATGTTATGTTTCAATTATTTGAAAATGACTTTTGTGAAAAATAGTTTGTGAATAAAAACTATATAACGTCCTCTAAGAATGTTTCAATGATTGAAAGGAGAGTTTAGATTATATAACCATTGTTGGATATAAGCATTGTGTGGAAACGCATACATGTATCCTTATTCCTTGAACCAAAGTATGCTTACTTTGTTGATCAAAGAAAACCGGAACAAGAGTCCGCGATCCCAGTCCGCGATCGTCGGAGGTTCTCTTCCGAGAAAATGTTGGAGTTTGTAAACTTTTACAAGCTTATTTCGGGTACTTACGTCCGCGTACTTAGGTTGGTTATATTCTAAAAACGATTATTTGTGAACTTATACTTATATTAACTAAGGAATGCAAGTTTGCAAACCGTGGCTATAAAGTTCATGAATCGAGTGAATCAAATCGTTTTTGCTTCGATTGTGTCTTGTATACTTCTATAAGATCTAAGCAATTGAACAACTCTCTAACTAGTTCATTTGAGTCATTTGAACTAGTTATGGTGAAGAAGAATATGGTTGATATGAATGTGCTCATATGGCTAACCATTTGGTTAACTATTGTTGAACCAACAAATGTACATGTTTGGGTACGGTTACACAAACCTAAAACGTGCATCTCATTTGTGTGTAACAAGTTAAGTTTTCGATCCAACGGTTGAAATATATTAGCTTGAATCTAATCAGGTTTTCATATAACGGTGAATATTGAATGCTTTGTTACTAAGATAACATTGATTGCAAACCCTGACTTGAAAGACTATATAAAGGAGAACTCTAGCAACTGGAAACCTAATCCCCACACCTCTTGTGGGATACTAGTTGCATAAGCTAGAGTCGATTCTTCTTTAACCTTAGGTTTCTACCGAGACCCCGTAGGTTAACGACTTAAAGACTTCATTGGGATTGTGAAGCTGGATCGATACTACTTTCTTGTAGTTGTGGGATCTCGATCTTGCTGTTTCTATCGTATTGAGTACAATCGTAACGATTGGCTTGAGATTGATATCTCTGATAGGCAAGATATAAAAGTAGTCACAAACATCTTCGTCTCATCGTTTGTGATTCCACAATATCTTTTTTCGCCGCGTCAATTAAGATTATTGTGAGGTGATTGATAATACTAGGCTGTTCTTCGGGAATATAAGTCTTGATTATCAATTGGTCATGTTCACCTTGATTTACCAAAAGACAGAACAAAACTCGTAGGTATTTCGTGGGAGACTGATTTATCTATTACCGCAAACTTTTACGTGTGATCTGATTTGTTTATTAAAGTCTTCGACTTTGGGTCGTAGCAACTCTTAGTTGTGGGTGAGATCATCTAAGGGAATCAAGTCGTAGTATCATCTTGGGATCGAGAGACGTAAGGAGCGTAATCGTACCTTGGATCATTGTGAGATTGATTGGGGTTCAACTACATTCCAGATCGGTTAGTTTGTAGTAGGCTAGTGTGCGTAGCGGCTTAATACGGTGTGTGTTCAATCTGGACTAGGTCCCGGGTTTTTCTCGCATTTGTGGTTTCCTCGTTAACAAAACTTCCTCGGTGTCTATTTATTTCTTTTCCGCATTATATTTTGTTATATAATTGAAATATCACAGTTGTGTGTTAAGTTCAATCAATTAGAATATCCAACCTTTGGTTGTTGATTTACATTGATTGACACTTGGATATTGGTCTTTGGTACCATCCAAGTTATCTCTCTTGTATTTAATTAGACTCGCAGATTTCTATTTGCTTGAGTAAGAATTAAATCGAGAGATCGAGATATTATAACTCTTTGATATACTTTATTAAGATTGAGTCTAGTTGATTCTCTTGAAAGTATATTGGATTTAGTCCATACAGATTGCTAAGAGAAATATTGGGTGTGGTTGTTGTACCCCGCTTTTTCAATTGGTATCAGAGCAGGCAAACACGTTTAAAGACCTTATAAGTCTGTGTTTGTAGCGATCTGACTCTATTGACAGGAATTTTATCTCCATAAATGTACCACCAGTCTTCGATGTCTCAAACTACTTATGGTGGAAAATTTCTATGCGTGCTTTTCTTCAAGCTCGTGATTTTCAAACATGGGTACGTGTTGTTAATGGCTATGATCCTCCGGTTAATACAGAAGGCGATGTATTTATACCTAAGGATATTGGTAGATATAGTCCGGAAGAAATTCTTGCTGCAAAGCATAATTCTGACGTCTTAAATGCTATCATACATGCCATTACCCCAGACTTTCAGCATCATGTGAGTATGTGCACAAAGTCTAAGGAAGCCTGGGATATCTTAGAAACCGTATTTTTAGGAAATGCCAATGAGAAAGAAGCTAGGCTTCAAAACCTTAGTTCTGATTGGGAAAACCTTCGTATGGCAGATGAAGAAACGTTTGATGAGTTTAATCACAAAGTGTCTGAAATTGTTAATGCATCTTTTGCATTGGGTAAGACTATTCCTGAAAAGGATATTGTGATGAAAATTCTCAGATCGCTGCCATCTAGATACGATTCTAAGAAGCATGCCATCGTTGAAGGAAATAATCTCGCAACGCTTTCCAGAAATACTTTGGTTGGGAAGCTAAAGATCTTTGATCATGAGCATACGTCCAAGTACAGTAAGGATGTTGCTTTCAAAGAACTAAAGAACACTAAATTACTTGATAAAAGTAAAAGTGTATATATCTCTAAAGATGATGTTTCTGAGGCTGATTCATCAGATGAAGATCTTGATAAGTCAGTCTCGTTGATCACAAGACAGTTTAGGGATCTTCTTTTGAAGAGAAGTAAACGGTTTTCCAGAGATAAATCCAAGTCGTCAGATAAACCTCATAATCGTGTTCCTCCTAAAAATATGGATATTGATGAAACTGATGACGAGGATATGCCTCAGTGCTTTAAGTGTAAAGGTTTTAGTCATTTTGCAAATGAGTGTCCAAATCGAAAGAAATACATTGGGAACAAAAGATCTTGCTGCAACTCTTGATGAAATGTATGACAACTATGATTCTGATGAAGACGAGAAATCAAGCATTGCACTTCTTGGTGAAAATATTGATTTTGATAATTGTGGCAATACATACATCAATCTTGATATTCTTTCAGAAGAAAACTCAACCAATCTGGAAGAAAAAATTGACCCCTTCTTTGGAAACTATGTGTATAATATTTCAGGTTCCACTATGTGTCTAGCTTCTTGCACATCTCAGATGCCTGAATTGTATCCAATATTGACGTGCTCATATTGTTCTCTAAAGGGTCACGAACTATCAAAGTGTTACAAGTACAAACACAAATTGAGGCATGTCAACAAAATTCAACGAAGAGCAAATCGATTAGCAAATAAGCTTAAACTTGCTCAGAAGACCGCTGAGGTATGTAAGATTTTATCTTCATCTAAGAAGTTAGTTTCCAAGGACAAAACAAGACCATTAGAGAAGAAAGTATGGTCAAATCGTTTTGATAGACAGAGGTCCGTGGATTCCTCTCAAGAGGAACATGGTGGACAAATTGTTGTTCACCGCAACACAACTTGATTGTGTTGATTTGTAAATCTTGTCTCATGTGCCTGATCAAAAGAGACAGGATTATGTACCTCTCAGGCTTTAGGAAAAGTTTGTTTTCTTCTTTTCTTAGTTTTTTTTTTTTTTTGGAATTCCCTGTCTATCAATAAAGGAGGGTCATTCTCGACAATTCTACTCTCTTTAGGGTTCAAAATTGTGCGTGCACGAACCTATTAAAGGTTAAACCTACATTCCTTTTTCCTTCCCTGAAACTTCTTTTATCTTAAGACCACTTGTTGAGATTGTGATTTCCTCTCACAAACCCATACGTTTATGGATACTCCAAGCATCATGTCTTCTGATGGAAAAGATGTTAATATGATTATCAAGCCATCAATCATGGAGGAAAAAGAGAAATCTCTGTTAGCTCTGACATTGAAAAGAAAAAGAAGGAATGTGAGGAAGCCTAGAGATGTTCCTTCAAATTCTCAGAAGTTTTTTGATGTTCTTGAAGACGCAAAAGGAGATTCAACAAATAAAGGCTTTTGTGTTTAAGACTCATGAGATTCGGAAGGCCCTGGTTCGACATCAGTCAAGAAGGTTGATTGATATTAACTCCTATCTTCATGAACCTTATGTTCCAATGGATGTTGATGACAAGGAGTTCGAGGACGATAAATAATTCTTCAAAGGTCTTAACATCTAGTAAATCTTATTTTTTTGTTTTGTTTAGAAGAATAACTAGAGTTTGGAATAGCCATTATTGTGATTACACATAACTATGTCCAACGCTTTCATCTTCATGTTTTTAGGTTTATTTGTTTAAATTCTAAAATTGTTTGGACGATGATATTTTGCAGTATTAATCTTTATGGTTTTATATATTGCAAATTTTTATGGGATATGTGTGTTTGCATCCGTGAACTATGATTGTCCCATACCTTGTCAAAAGTTAAGTCTTTCGTATGTCGATATGCATGTATTGGTAAAAGAATGAATGAGCTTTTGACATCACAAAAGTTTGAAGCCTATTATGTCATTATGCAAATATTGATGGAAGATAGGATGAACTTTTGTTTACGAGGATTATGTCTATTATATGTCATTATGCAAATAGTGATGGAAAAGAGAATGCATCCTTGTCTATTCCGCAGTATTGATCTTCCCTGGTCCATATTTCATGTATATATTGTGTGGCTCCGTAAGTTCTCTTATGTTGAGCATTTCCGATTAGTTTAATCATGGGTTCTCTTGTGGTTAATCTAATTGAGTATTTTTGGATTCAAATTCATATTCGTATGTGATATGTTATGTCCAAACAAATCCTTCTTTTCTTAGGAAATTAAGGTCGCTCTTGTTGTTCTTTCGGGAATGACATATTATGGGGGAGAGTTCTTAATTGAACTTGTGATTAATTGCCAAATCTTTGTGGGGAGTGCGGCTGTGGAATATTATAGGGGTTATCTTGTATCTTTATAAACTCCTTGATGAAAGCATTTAGCTTCGGCTATATGACTGCATCTAAATAAGTTGATATGTACTTACTTTTGGTCATGAAATGTCTCTTTGGAAATTTCATTAGGATCCCGTTTTCGTACCTTTGCCAATTTTATTGACAAAAAGGGGGAGAATTAATGTGTAGTTCACACTATAAATACATATGGTTTACGGATCATTATGTAAGGAGGAGTGGTTTTCATGTGAGATGAAGTATTGACTAAGGGGGAGTGATACATATCACCATAGTATTGTTGTCAAAGTTGTGATACAATTGGATTTTGATGTTGTATAATAATACTATGACACTGTATAACAGTGATTGAGAGCTTCTGTTTTCTCATTGTTATGGCTACGGATCTTCAACAACTAAAAGAAAAGAGGCCGCGAAACCCGACGTGGACATTGACAGGTGCATGGTCCCTAGTGGAGATGGGTCCTTTAAACGCACTAAGGTGAATGATGGCAGTTCGTCTGTTCTTACAGAGAAGCCGGCTAACATTCCTCTTACTGATGCTCCGACCAGCCCTGTTGTAACAGCAGACCCAGAGGACGCGCAGTTTCGTTTCCCTTTGGTGGTGAGTGCTGTCGAGGCTGGGGTGGATCTTTCTACCCACACTCTTGTTCACGGCTTCTGGGTTCTAACTACTCTTGCTGCTACTTATAGAGACATTGTCAAGCGTGGCGGCGGTCATATGGCGAAGGTGGGTCTATTGGGTATTCCTATCTTGTGTTACATGACTAGGAATCTCCTGGAGATTGCGGACCAGCTTGCACATGTAGGGGATGATCCTGTTGACGAGGTAAGGCTGCGTGGCTGGGAGGCTTCGTCATAATCTGCGCTTAATGTCAATTTTCCCGTGGCGTGGTTAAAGGCTATTTGGTAAAGGTGAAGAGCCGCAATGATCCTCGCGGTCGTCTTACCATCCAAATTTCTCAACTGGAGGAGAAGCTTCAAAAGTGCTCGGAGACGACTTCTAGTAAGAGGGTGGTGTTGAACCTGTTGCATACAGATGTTGGCTTGAAAAATGACGAGGTATTGCGAGCCGAGGCTGCCGAAGCGGAGATCCTTGCTGAGCTCGAAGAGAAACGGCGGGAGTTGGAGAAGATTTGATTGATTTTTTTTTTCTTTTGTTGGACTTGATCTTTGTTTAGACTTGGTGTTTATTGTGGGATGTTGGTGTTTGGATTATTTTCTTTTGCTGGTATTTCATTATGGGATACTTCATTGGTGTTTATATTAATTTCTCTTCTTTGCTAGCATTTTGTTGACTATTTTATATTCGTGGATATGCATGTGAGGAAATAGTCAGAATTGTTGTTTTTAGCTTGCAGGTGTTATTATGTTCGTTTGTAGTAAAGGATTGCTGGGTGGGGTGGACCCCCCCCCTTTTTTTTCATGGGGTTGTAGGGTGGGCAGGCGTTATTAAAACGCGCATATTCCCCCCTTTTAAGGGGTGTTGGGTGGGGCTGGCGTTAGTTAAACGCGCTACACCCCCCCTTTTGTTTCCTACCACTCGGAGGGATGTTGGGTCATAGCGTTGACAAACGCGCAGTTTCCGTTTTTTTTTTTTTCTTCTATTTTTATTAGAAAATAGGATAAATCAATTAAACTTTTACAAAGTTTTTGGTTGGTATCCAAGCGACTAGCTGGGCACCAACCCCTTTTTGAATAGTAACACCCAATCTATGAAAACTAAAACTACCTAGACCACTACCATCATCATGACTAACTAAACAGTTCTTCAAACGCTTGAAAAAACATACAGTATCTTCACTGAGTTACCCCTAAGGTAGTGAAGGCTAAAACACCCAAGCCATAACCATGCGAAGCACATTCCTTCAAATATTTAGCACGTTTACGCGCAATTGCTTTAGAAATAGCCTGGCCTGGGACGAAAGAACGAACTCCATCACCAGTAAAGGGTGAGACCCCTGTAACATCCATACACACATCTTGTCCATTTTCCCAGTTGAGAACAAGGATGTCAGCTGGGCGTAAATCCTTGTTTGTCTCTGATGAAAAACCCATAGAAACTTCTTTGTGTGCATGAATACCAGCTTTGTAGCAAATATTCGCAATTACATCACGAACTAGATCATGGCGGAACTTCAGTCCAACGTCCTTAGCACAATGTAGCGCATGATCACCAAAAATATCCATAGGCCTATTACAGCAAGAGCACAAGACATCTTCCACAAACAAAGGGATACCGAGGCGATAGCAAACAATCAGCTCGAATGCTGGGCCAAGGCACTGATTCAAACCACTGATAGGGACCGCCAAAAGGTAATCCTGAGCATGTTTGATCTGGTAGATCGGATGCCTTTGGCTTTACCGGAGCCTTTTGTCGGTCAATCCGAGCGCCTTTAGCAGCCCCGGGACCTTTTGTAAATTTCGTCAGTCAATCAGGCGCCCTTGGCTATCCTGAGACCTTTTTTCAGTCAACCGAGCGCCTTTAGCATCCCCGGGACCTTTTGTAAATTTTGTCAGTCGATCAGGGGCCCTCGGCTATCTTGAGACCTTTTGTCAGTCAACCGAGCGCCTTTAGCATCCCCGGGACCTTTTGTAAATTTCGTCAGTCGATCAGGAGCCCTTGGCTATCCTGAGACCTTTTGTCAGTTAACCGAGCGCATTTAGCATTCCCGGGACCTTTGTAAATTTAAATCGATCGGGCGCGCCCTTGGCTATCCTGAGACCTTTTGTCAGTTAACCGAGCGCCTTTAGCATTCCCGGGACCTTTTGTAAATTTTGTCAGTCAATCAGGCGCCCTTGGCTATCCTGAGACCTTTTGTCAGTTAACCGAGCGCCTTTAGCATCCCAGGGACCTTTTGTAAATTTCGTCATTATCAATCAGTGCCCTTGGCTATCCTGAGACCTTTTGTCAGTCAACCGAGCGCCTTTAGCATCCCCGGGACCTTTTGTAAATTTCGTCAGTCAATCAAGTGCCCTTGGCTATCTTGAGACCTTTTGTCAGTCAACCGATCGCCTTTAGCATCCCCGGGACCTTTTGTAAATTTCGTCAGTCAATCAGGCGCCCTTGGCTATCCTGAGACCTTTTGTCAGTCAACCGAGCGCCTTTAGCATCCCCGGGACCTTTTGTAAATTTCGTCAGTCAATCAGGCGCCCTTGGCTATCCTGAGACCTTTTGTCAGTCAACCGAGCGCCTTTAGCATCCCCGGGACCTTTTGTAAATTTCGTCAGTCAATCAGGTGCCCTTGGCTATCCTGAGACCTTTTGTCAGTCAACCGAGCGCCTTTGGCATCCCCGGGACCTTTTGTAATGCTTACTCATTGATTATGAAAGCGGGTTTTAAAAAAAAAAAAAAAACAAAAGAATAAATAAAGTTATTTATAATTTGCTAGCTCATACTCCGATTCTTCCCTTTCCATCCTCCTTTGGATTAGTGACGGGGAAACGGATCATGCGCGATTGTTTGTTTCGTGTTTTCAAGCTCCCCAGCTACCCGCTTTCGTTCAAATATGCCTCTAATGACAAAGCATTCTTCCTTCGGGTGTCCCATCCTCCGATGATAATGACAATAATTAGGCGAGCTTTTTTCCATCTTGTTGATATCCACCGTGGTTGAGGGCAGTTGAATTTCTCCTTCGGCAATCCATTGATTTAAAAGTTTGACTACGCGATCTTTGCTACAAGGGAGAGGGGGTGGTACTTTATGGTCGCGTCTCCCTCTTCCGCCCCTTCCTTGGTTCTTGCCGTCACTTTGGGACCGACCCCTACTTTCCCTGGCCGACACTTTGGGTCTTGCATCAATCGAGGTTTACGCCACTTGCGCCAATCGTAGTACGCCGGATAGAGTCTTTGGGTGCTTCTTCACGCAGCGTCGGTAATCCTATCAGCTGCTTCTTCTAGTTCTACAAAGGTCTGGAACTTGAAATTAATCAGAGCCCCTTTGAAGGCTGGGATCATTCCTCGTACAAAAATTTCGACGAGTGCTTCCTCGTTGATGTCTTCGTGGCAATCTAATGTCAATCGTCGGAACCGCGAGATTATTTTCCTACTTCTTCTCCTACCCGCTGTCCACTCTTGCTTAGGTCTATTGTTGTAATCTTTATTTTCGCCGAATAAAACTTCCCGAGAAAGAGTGCGGACAAGGTTTTACAGGAATCCACGCTCCCTTCTTTTAGATTGTCATACCAGGAGAACGCTGTGCCCGTGAGTGACTTGGGAAATTCTTTTAAGCATAGGTTTTCATCATTGGCTTTGTCGTTCATGGCTGATAGAAATCGGCTGAGATGTTTCCGCGCGTTTCCATGGCCTTCGTATATTTTGAATTTTGGGGAAGTATAATCTTCGGGGTATGGGTACCCTCGGATGGTGCGGGATATGGGCTACTCACGCGGCATCGGTTGTCTTGTTTCATTACATGGTAGTTCTGCTCTAGGTATTCGGCGATCTCCTTTTGTGCTGCTACTGCTGTCTTATCAGCTTTGCGTCTATCATCTTTTCTTGTTTCTTCAGGGACATTTTGTCCTGCTTCAACTGCTTGCGTTATCCAGTTTTCCAACTCCTGTCTCATTCGAGCACGTTTCTTCAGTTCTTCTTGCATGCCTTGTAGAGTTAGCAGTGTGGGTTTCGCTGGTCGAGCTTTATGGTTCACCGATTGCTTGATGACACCTAGGATCGGTGTTTCTTCCTCGCTGTCATCGTCCTCTAATGTTACCTGATCGAGGTTAATAGGATGGTCGGCCGCTTGAGCTCATGTAGTGTCCGAACCGGCGCCTCCTATGTGTGTCATTTGTGAGCTAGGCACGAGCCTCCGGGTGTGGTCGCCAAATATTGAGGGGTGAATTTCAGTTTAGGTTCTACCCGTCCTAGTTATTACACATGACCTCACAATTCCAATAATAGTAAGAGAGAGAGTTGTCCTTCCATTGTACCTTGTCCTTTCTTCTATAGGCTTTCCTAAAAGCCCCTATTTTCACTACTACATGACACATGTCCTAATACCTCTTACCCTTAATGTCATTCTTTAACATAACTCCTTCCTTGTTCATTAATTCCTCCTTTATCCTCCCATCTTTTATGGGTATCTCTATTTGGGCTTGGGTTTAGTCCCCAAGTCCTACATCTTAACCCAAGTTCACCTCTACTCTTAGGGGCATCTCCAACTCGTTAAGAGGATATTTTTTCATGTATCAACAGTGGGCAATATGGATTCTTTGAATACCAACAATGTGAACAATAGGTATGGTCCTCAAGATTATAACCAATTTGGGCATGTAACTACTTTGTCAAACTCTTATATTAATGAAAATTAAGTTTTCTTTGCAAAAAAAAAAAAAAAAGGATTGGAGCCCAGCTTGTCGCCAGGCTTCCATCCAATACTTTTAAACTTCTTTTCGTTAATTTTTATTAATTTTTCTTAAAAAAAAAAAAAAAAAAAAAAAAAAAAAAACGAGAGAGTACCATGGTATCATCTTTACACGCTCATTAGTGAGAGGCTGATCAAAATTAAAAGAATCTATTCCGATTGCTAATTCTAAAAGTTGTACTCCGGATGAAATCGAGTACAAACAAGAAAACAAAACCCCACAAAAAATAGCGTTCTATTTGATACACTGCTCCCGCAATTCATGACTTTAGCATTGGTGGTGTCATTTTTTTCCATTTTTAGATCATGGCAATACCAAAAACGAATAAATTAGCTTTTTTTTTTTTTTTTAGAAAAGGAGTTTCCCTCATAACATTGATAGAAAAGTACCATAAATTCCACGCAGGGAATTACGGTGACACTTGTTACATCTTCATTCCAAATTTGAATATTTAAGTAAATTTTCGTAGTTCTTAAACTATTGTCTAGCCAATTATGAGTGATGGCATACTTGTTACAAAAAACAGAAAATCTGGGCTGCCCAAATTATTTGGGTTCTCCTAATTAAGGTAAAATCTTGAGCTAAAAGTTTATGTGAAACTTTGTGTTGTTTCCAAAGTCTTCACTAATCCGATATCTTTGTTTTCCTCGCCTCAAAGCATACATTCGAACCAAGAAGCAACAAAGTGGGTTCGGAGTTGCTCCGAAAGAGATTACGTGGCCACTCAATTGTCAGCCCATTGGAAAGGCTGCGTCCGCTCCAGCTTTCTCTAATTCTTCTATGGTGGTGCAATCTATATGTAAACCGCTTCTCTTATTGTTCCTGTAAAATCACACAAAGTTAAACCAATTCTGGCTTTTTAGTAGAGTTCATAAAAGTAAAAACAATATTTAGTTTCATTGCCATATTTGGTGTTGGTCCTTCCATTTTTTGAGAAGTAATCAAGAGTCTCATCAATGTGAGGATTATAGTAAAGTTGTTGCATTATGTTATAACCTACTCTGTTAATATTGTTATAGCTATTGATAAACTTTAAAATGTTGTTTGTTGTGACTGCACTATTCTGACTTTCCTTTTTAAACACTACGTTACACCTTGCTTTCCAAATGTACCATATTATTATGCTACATATCACATTCCAATCTATTCCATAATTTCCTCTTCACGGGTTTTCAAAGCAATCACTTAGCCAACCATGAAAAGTAGTTGTTCCATTAAGAATAAAGCGCATAGAAAAGTTAAGATGCATCCAGACTTGAGTAGCATAATTGCATTGAAGAAAAAGATGTGTTAAAGATTCTTGTCCTTCATTACAAAGTTTACAAGTAGTATCTATTTAGGGATTACAGCCGCTTACTCTCATACTATTAGGGAGAATAACATGATTTTGCTTTCCAAATAAAGCATTTTCTGAATGAGTGGTATCCATACTCCATATCATATTCCATTTTTCATGAGCATTACGGTTCGTGTTTATTTGGTTATATAAGGATTTCACGAGAAAACATACCTTTGTGGTTTAGGGTCCAATGAGGAGTATCTTCCTTATCAAAGAACATGAATTGTAATAATCTTTATTTTCTCTATCGTTTCATCATCAAAACATTTAGACAGTTTAACTAAATCCCAAGTATGGTGTATGGTAATAAGATCACTGACTTTAATGAAATTATCAGTTCCTATCTGAGGTTTTTGCATAGGAGGAATCCTTTCTGGAATCCAGAAATCATCCCAAATGTTAATGTTGATACCATTTCCTAATTCCCAAAAACAATACTTTTTTATCTGTTGGATGCCAGTTAGCATTCCTTTCCAGATCCAACTATCATTCATATTAGGGACAATATCTATGTGTAAAATATCACAATCAGGGTAGTACTTGGCTTTGAGGATGGAGGCACAAAGAGAATCTGGATTTTCTTTTAACCTCCAACCCATCTTAGCTATCATAGCTAGATTAAATTTTTTACATTCTTAATTCCCAATCCTCCTTCTTCAAGGGATTGACAAACTGAATCCCAATTTTTTAAACAGACCCCTTTTTTACCTCTTTCATTAAGACCTTTTTCATTTTTTCCCCACCAATAATTTCTTTGGAGTTTTGTGATATTGTTACATACTTTAACCGGAATCTTAAAACAATTCATTTGGTACACATAAAGGGAGGAAGTCACATTTTAACCATAACTGTTTTCCCCGCATTGTTTATATTAGTTCCATTCCAGCTATGAATCCTATGTTTCATTTTATCCACCAAAGGTTCAAAACACTTGAATTTTTGATCTATCGGTAAAATAACGGTGAACCTAAGTATTTATCTTGTAGTGGTATAGCAGTGACTCCTAGTATTTCCTTTACTCTATGTCTAATGCTAGTTTCGGTTTTTTGGACTAAAAAAACACCCGACTTACTTAGATTGATTAGTTGGCCGAAAAGTCGATCCGAACTCTTTAAACATTTTAACAAGATTATGACATGATTTTTCATTGATCTTACAAAATAAAAGACAGTCGTCCGCAAACAATAAATGACTTATGGGAGGAGCTTTGTGAACAATTTTTTAACCTTTCAACAAACCTGAATTTTTCGCATGAAGGATTGTGCGAGAAAGAGCTTCCATAACAAACAGGAAAAGATAAGGAGAGATTGGGTCTCCTTGTCTCAATCCTCTAGTAGGCTTAAAGAATTTAGTTGGAGACTCATTAAGTAAAACAGATAAAGTAGTTGTCGAAATGCATTGGTGAACTAAGTTACACAATTTACTGTTAAAACCCATTTTTGTCATTATTGGATCAAGAAATCCCATTCGACTCTGTCGAATGCTTTACACATGTCGATTTTTAATCCCATAAAGCCTTTCTTAGATTTGGAATTTTTCATTTTATGAATAATTTCATGCGCCATAGTAATGTTCTCGGAGATCTGCCTTCCAGGAATGAAGGCAGATTGATAAGGAGAAATTATTTTCCCTAACAAACCTTTCATTCGGCCTGCCATCAATTTAGAAATTATTTTGTAAAAAGTATTAGAAAGAGCTATGGGTCTAAATTCAGAGGGAGTAGTAGGGTTAAGGGTTTTAGGGATTAAAGATATGAATGAGGCATTCATTTCTTTAGAGATATTACCAGTTATAAAGAAAGTTTGAACCATGTTTATAAGGTCAGTACCTATGGTTTCCCAGTTTTGTTGAAAAAAATTGGGAGGAAAACCATCCTCGGTCTGGACTTTTATCGAGTTCCATGGAAAAGAGATTTTTCTTTATTTCATTTTCCGCAGGAGTACCACAAAGCATATCATTATCGGTCTGTGTTATACTAATAGGTATACGATTAAGCATTTCATGGTCTAATTCAGGGTTCACAGTCGAGGTTATTGAATGAAAATGATCTGTAATGCAATCAGAAATATCCTTTCTAGTGTTAAGCCAAACATTTTGTTCATTTTTTATAATTTCAATTCTATTTCTTCGAAATCTCTGTTTAGCTTTGTTATGAAAGTATCTCGTATTTCTGTCTCCTAGAGCTAAATTTTGGTCTCTACTTTTATCCTTCAAGAATTTCTCCTTTATAGCATACCACTTGGCCAGATCTTTTCTAAGTTTGGATAAATCATTCGTTTTATTTGGGTAACTTGCCATTCTGTTAGTCCTATCAAGGTCTTTCTTAATATTATCAATGTTACTATGTATATTTCCAAAACTATTTCTATTCCATACTTTCAAAATGTGTTTGACAGTAGCTAGTTTTTTGTTGACTTGATGGGCAGGAGATCCCCTAACATTAGTTTTCCAACTCTCTTGAATTAATGGCTTGCATTCTTCATGTTTTATCCACTCCCCAAAATACTTAAATGGGGTTGCACCATCATTCCAATGGTTATAAGTGTTTAGTCTTATTGGACCATGGTCAGAGGCAAGAGGCCCTAGATGGTTGAAACTAGAATTAGGAAATTTTCTATTACATTTAGAGTTAACTAAAGCTCTATCTAACCTTTGTTCTATGTTTTCAGTGTCAGCTCTGTGATTATTCCAAGTAAAGGTGTACCTTGTAAATCCCAAGTCCATTAGATCACATTTATTTATTAGGTTATTAAAAACTCTTGCCTCATTTTTTAAAAAAGGAAATCTCTTTTTTTTCTTCTTCTTCATGAAGAACTACATTTAGGTCCCCAATTATTATCCATGGTTTATCCATTGTGGCTGCCATATCTTTTATGATTTTCCAAGATTTCGTTTCAATTTTCTCAGGGACTCCCATAGAAGGTGTAAGAATCCGGACTACTATCATTTAAATGATTTGTGACAGTTGCATTAATGTGATTATGAGCATAGTCATTTATCTGAATATTAACATTGTTTTTCCAGATGAGACATAATCCTCCAGCACTTCCTCTTGGAGGTACAAGATGGTAGTTATAGACATTTACTTGCCTTAAAATGTTACGCATTGCTATGTTCTGTTGTTTCGTTTCTGATAAAAATAGAATGTCAGGGTTCTCCTTATTGAGAGTGTCTAGCAGACTATTTATAGTTTCTAATCTTCCTAAACCCTGACAATTCCATGCTATCACATTTATAAACTGCCAAAAATATGAGATCACATGGTATCTAAATTCAACTAGCACAAATATATGTATAAATTCCACATTGCAATCTTAACGCATCTGCTAGTTTTCTATCATGATAATAAGTAATGATAAGACAATATTTTAGATGTTCCACATTATTGCATTCAACAGTTAAAACACAATAGTTAAAATCTATATGAAGGTAGGCAGTATACTTATAGGGTTTACTGACAGCATTTCTAGATTTACTAGACAACAATATGGGGTTTAGGTTTACCTCTTTGTAACTTGACGATCCTTTCATTGGTGTCAATCGAAAAAAGTCACCAAAGCATGGTTAGAATCTATCTTCTCAATACTTGATAGATTTACCTTTGTTTCGATCCGCAGACTGGTTTGTGTAGTTCCTTGATTCCCTGGTTTTCTCAGCAATTTTCTTTTTTTCCAATTGTAACAAATTTCACCTGGGGTCGGACGAGAATGCATTAGCCTTGAGAGAGATTTTAATTGTCCTTCACAGAATTTAAAGAACTTCATAGATTTGCTAATAATATGAACAAAAGAAAACTTTTAATGGATAATAGCTATTGAAACTGCAGCTAGGGAAGATTCAATTTAATAAAAAATCAGAAGCCAACCATAAACCAATAAAGAAATAGGTTAATTAAAAGTTGAAGATGCACTACGAATAAATTAGCTAGACGCATCTTTAGACAGAAAGAATGTAGTGCATGTCATCTGGTTATTGTTATAAAAAAATGAATTGCGTAGCTGGTGTCATTTTTTGTTTGGCGGGTTGCCATCTTGTAGTCATGCTTCAAACAAACAAAAAAATCGCTTCTTGTTTTATACTTGTACTTGTAGGCATAAAAAATGAGAAAAATTTGATGTTGAATTTGATTAGTGTTTTATAAGCGTTCACACACAATGACACAACTCATTTCACATCTTTTCAGATGAATCTGAAATGAGAATCACATTCGAAGATTCTAAATTAGAGTGTGACAAATAGAAAACGAATTCACACTTTCTTCCGTCTGCCCACTCCAAAAGAAATAAGGTATTTACGGAAAATCCAAGTTCAACTTGTTAGTGTCGATTGTACTTGCGGAATGGAAACTACGCTCAGGTCACCGGACGGGTTATTTGCGATAAAACTTGTTTGAAATTTTCAGTTTGACACCTCATTTACACCTCTGAAGACATGATGTTCAGGGGCGGGGATCAAGTACCCTATAAACCCAAAAAAAGAAATAAAAGAAACAACAACTTTTTTTACCACATATTTAATTAGGCTTATAAAACAAGCCTGGAAAATAGGCTTAAGATCAGTACAATTTCTATTATCTAGCCGAGCTAGCTTGTCAAGCCCTCTAATATTGAATTTATAATTGTCATCTGGATTCATGACCATTTGCATTTTCCGACTTCAAGTAAAGCAAAACTCCCTACCTCTTCAAACATTCCTTGTTATTCATAGGATGATTTTTGCACCAAAGGTAGTTACCCGTAATCTCATTCACCACCATACTAATACCGATTTGTTAGTATTGACCATTTGCCGAACCCTTAATTTCTTCTCTCAAACAAAGAATAACTACCTTCTTCAAGTAAAGGGAAACATCACAAAGGTAGACAAATGATAACACAATCTTATGAGAGATTACAAATGACATCATCAAGATATCTGGTCACTGTCATCTATATAACCATATTGTTAAAGCATGGCTCGGTCAAACTCATAAATTTTGGTATGTCAAATTTGTTGTCAAATTTATTCGATCAAAATTGCTAGATCACTGCTCGGTTGAAACCACCAAGCGTTGGTATGTTGAATTAGGTTGTCACCAAGTACACCACAATCTTTTCGATATCCACCTATTCCAGACATACCTTGTAAAATCTTATATAGACAACAATCATCAAAAGACTATTTCAACAAGGCGTACACTTGGTATATAGGGTTAGTTCGAGGCCGAACCGAACTTCTGAGGTCAGACCAAGTGACAATTAACGTACAGGGTTAGTAAAGTAAATCACACGACATAATTTTTTTTAACGAGGAAATCGAAAATGCAAAGAAAACCTCGGAACCTAGTCCATTTTTGAATACTCTCATAATTAAGCTGCTTTACAAAGACTACTACAACTTTGTATAGTTGAGGCCAAGTAAACTAACTCCAAGTTACTTAGCTCCTTCAGTATCCCTACGCCTACAACTAATCTGGTCTAGCATGTGAATCCTAAGATAGCGTCCACTATCTTAAGTCATTTCACCTCCTCAGAAGACATCTAGCACTCAACTTCTTTGGATCGTATTCCGAAACAGTAAAGGACTAATCCGTTTCAGTAATATATCTATCAATCTCCCAAATTCACAAGTTAATCATAGATTCCGTTAAGTCAATATAAACTCCTTTATATCGGTTAGATCAACGAAGATCAAGATTACTAAAATAATGAATCTTAAGTATCGAATACACAAGGATAGATTGTCGATCTATATAACAAGCTTAATAATTATATACGGTATAGAAAAGCTTGTCGGATCACAATCAATCAAGTGTGCACGAAGTTATCATAAGGTCAGAATACCAAAAATAAAATCTTTTAGTCTTCAAAGTACATGCACAAACAACTTGATTCCACTTATGATCGATCACGCACATGACGAAGTCTGTTAACAATGGATAATCACAAGTCCTATCGTCATATCTAGATGCAATAAAGAAGATTTGAGATCTTCAATCCTTGAACTAGTTAGAGTGACCTTATATCAGAAGAAAAAGATCACATAATAAAAAAAAACTAGATCTATCAAGGTTCAACACACCGTTAGTCAATCAAATCAATAATCTAAAACAAAATAATAATATGATATAGTTGCCTACCAACGGTACTACTTGAATCTTCTTGATCCCACAAAAGTCTTTATACGAAATGCACGTAAGAGATTTCACCTAATGAGGATACTCTTCTTTCCAGTGACTATTATAAGAAAATTTTCTATGAGCTTCCTCATACAAACATTAAGTTTTTTGTGTTCCAGGGTGAGTCTACAAGAATGGCAAACGGCAATATATATAACGACCAAAGTAGTTTGGGAAACAAGGAATTACCAAACCCGAAAATATAAAAGATATGCAATAAATGCCTGATTTCGGTTGTGTAAATATTCCAACTGTAATCCAATTAGTATACCAAAATCTCTCTTGGATGATAACTAAATATAGCTATCATATAACATATACTTTACTAATATAGCAACCAGAGATGTGATTATCCACTGGGATATAAATGACACATAATTTCCGAATACCACAGAGATATTTAGAATATTTCGGTTTTGGATCTCACCTTGAGTATCAAGGAAAATACTTGAACATTAAGTAATAAGAGTTTAGCACGTGTTCAAATATTACGTCGATATCTTGTGAACTTTCTATATTAACTAAATCATATTTCCGATAGCTATCCAAGCCTTAAGTTAATAGCCGAACCGAAAAACATCTTATTTGTTTAACATAAAAATCGGTCCTGGTAAAGATCCTCGGGACCGGTTCTAGTATAGGTCCTTGGTAAGGGATCGGACCTAATAGAGATCCTTGTTTAAGGGATTGGACCTATAGAAGAGATCCTTTGATTCCTTCCAACTATGAAACAAGTTCACAAGTCTACTTCCTTAAACTCGTGTAGTTAAACATAGTTTTCTAGGTATGAAATCAACCTGAAAGTCCAACACGCGAACTATTAATGAAATACTAAATATTGTTATGTCGAATCTATGAAGTCCGCTAAACTATACTTTGTAATATAATATATCGAAGTTGTATAAAACAACTAGTGTATTCTTCCTTGACACTTTGACCATAATGAAATGATCAAGTCACTAGTACTAGAGATATACTTCATATGTTATGTTTTCAATCTAAACGACTTGAAAAAAATGTAGATATAATTAAAACAAGTCAGGTGTCTATTACTAACCTCGAACAGAAGGATGTTGTGTTCATTGATGTAGATATCCACCTCTGAAAAACAACCACCATAAAAAATCATCAATCGATCAAAAAAAAGAATTGTACCACCTCTGATCTCAACCTATAGTTATATCTCACTGCTAGAAGCAGATCTACATATCTTCGGAACTAGTTTGGGTTCCAAAACTAAATCAGTGTTATTTCCAATCTTACCATAGAATATAAAAAGAGGTGTACATCTCAATCATTGAAGATAAATCTACAGGAAGTATATTTCTTTCTTGTTCTATTATTTATTTATTTTTGACCATTCATCTTAAACAAAATCCTTGATACCAAATCAATCAATACTCAATTGATACCATATCAATCATCAATCATACCAATAGTTGGTTCTATTGTTGCATAAGATATAACACATAGATACATAAATAAGTATTAGAAAGATATCATATTAAAGCAGTAGGTATCTAATCAATGAGTAGCAATTGTTAATTTTATGGTTGCAGAAGATATGAATTAAAAGTATGAAAGATATACAACCAGTTAACTACCCTTACCCAAAGAATCAAAATTTCAAAGTTACTATAGAAGATATGAATCAAAGTTGTTACAGAAGATGTGACGTAAAAGTTTATCAAAGTAAAAATAAGATATACATACATCAATGTTTGAAGGTAATTTCTCACTCTCTCAATTGAAAATTATACGAGGCTAAGAAAACTTTCCAAACCCCAAATGCCCCAACACCATATAAAACTAATTACACACTCACAGTCATCACCTTCAATCTGAATTCTAAACACACACTCAGCTCTAACCATTACTGCCCTCATGGCTCATACCCACAATCAATATAAAACACTCAACTAAGTAACCAAAATTGAATTTATAACGTACAACCAAGCAACAATTATAAACTCACATACCTCACCCCAACCTGTATATCAAACACACTCACATCCATTACCTCCCATATGCATTATAGACACTCACAACCCTCACCTTCAATCTGAATTCTAAACACACACTCAACCATCACCCCTAATATGAACTCAACCACGTTCATAGTTATCACTTCCCTCATACCCATAAAAAATATAAACACACTGAACCAAGTAACAAAAGTATCCAAATTGAATTTCAAACACAGAACAACTAAGTAACAAAAGTACAAGAATTGAATTTCAAACACACAACCAAGCAACGATAGGTAAACTATTAAAATTTAGCCAGAAATTGAAGTCATCAAATCTAATTGAATTATATCAAAATTAGGTTTTATGCTGATACCATTGTTACTCTTGTCCCAGTTTTATTACAGGAAAGGAAAAGCTCAAGAATAGCAAGCAAACCATCAAATTTTTTTTCTTCTTCTTCTCCGGATATGCTCTTTATCATGCATAACTTTTAAGTTGTGGGTGTCGATTTCACTCATTGATTTTGCCTTAAATGTGCACTTACTTCCATCATTGAATCTTTTATTGCACTTGAATGTCTTCGTTTTTGCCTTGGTTTTGGGGACTGAACCTATTATATATAAAGAAAGTTTGTTTATTGTTAAGATTGATTGATTGATTTAACTATAAATGTGTGATATTTGATAAAACAAGATTGACAATGTAGAAAGAAATTTAATAAACAAATATTGAATGTGTTTTATCGTACGAGTTGTTCTTTGAAGTACTGCAATTGCTCATATGATTTTTATTCATAGTATTGTTAACCGTCTTGATTTGATATGAATACTGAGGGGATGAATATTTCGAGAAGAAAACATATTGTGTTATCTTAGAGTTTTACAGTTCTTTTATATATATATATATATATGTATGTACTACTCACTAGTGTGGGTTGCTACACGTCAGATATTTTCTATTACCATACATTATTATTAGATATTTACTATTCAAAAGTAGTCTTCCCTCATACCCATAAACAATATAAACATACTCAACCAAGTAACAAAAGTACCTAAATTGAATTTCAAACACATAACAACTAAGTAACAAAAGTACAAGAATTGAATTTCAAACACACAACCAAGCAACGATAAGTAAACTATTAAAATTTAGCCAGAAATTGAAGTAATTAAATCTGCTTGAATTTATACTCAAAATTAGGTTTCATGCTGATAAAATTGTTGTTCTTGTCCCAGTTTTATTACAGGAAAGGAAAAGCTCGAGAGTAGCAAGCGAACCATCAATATTCTCTCTTCTTCTTTTTTTCTTTTTTTTTTCTTTTCCGTATATGCTCTTTATCATGCATAACTTTTAAAGTTGTGGATGTCGATTTCACTCATTGATTTTGCCTTAAATGTGCACTTACTTCCAACATTGAATCTCGTATTGCACTTGAATGTCTTCGTTTTCGCCTTGATTTTGGGGATTGAACCTATTATATATAAAGAAAGTTTGTTTATTATTAAGATTGATTAATTGATTTAACTATAAATGTGTGATCTATATTTGATAAAGCAAGATTGACAATGTATAAAGAAATTTAATAAACAAATATTGAATGTGTTTTACCGGACGAGTTGTTCTTTGAAGTACCGTAGTTGCTCATATGATTTTTATTCATAGTACTGTTAACCATCTTGATTTGACATGAATATTGTGAATTTGGGGATGAATATTTCGAGAAGAAAATATATTGTGTTATTTTAGAGTTCTCTTTCTTTTTATACTTGTACTACTCACTAGTATGGGTTGCTACACGTCAGATATTTACTATTATCATACATTATTATTAGATATTTACTATTCAAGAGTAGTCTTCTTTCTATTAGCCTATTTTGGATATAAGTTTTTTTTTTTAAGAAATAAAAAACTATAAATAATCGATTATTATTTTTGGAAATCCACTTCGTGGTTAAATAGTTTCTTTGAAGGAATAGAAACATGTGGTTTATGATTTGGAAAAACCATATTTGATGGTAAAATTTAAATGATCTGTGACATTCTTTTAAAATCGATAAATAAATCATAACATTAAGGAAAAATTTGGAAAATATGTCGCAGTCTTTGTTCTCATGCAACTGATGGAGAAACCAAATATTCATTGGTTTTTATGATTTACTAAAATCATATCCACAAAATAAAATGTCGTTTTAGTCATCCCATAGGGAAAATCCACTTATGTGGTTCACAAATGGTTTCTTGTTGAAAAAGAAAACGCATGGTAAATCACACGATCCTTGTCTAAAGGACAAAGATACCAAATTTAATTAGTCGTAAGTTTTTCAGCCATGCATGTTATTAGATACCTTTAAATCACGATGACACCAATTTTTGGTGATTACAGTTTGATTCAAGGAATAAAAACTGTATACCATCTTTCGATGGATTTTTTTCTTTCTCTATGAAAAATTTAGAAAAGAAAGAAAACACCAACTTTTGGTGATTTCAGTTTCACTAGAGCAATATAAACTGAATACTATCTTTCGATGGATTTATTTTTATCTACAAAAAAGATAAGAGAAGAAAGGAAAGATCAAACTTATTCGGCAAACTTGATCACCCGTGCATATATATATTATACATATATATATAGCAAACCAAAATAAAATAATAAAAAATATAATACATGTAATAAAAAATATACCGTCATAAAGTGATTATTATCACTCTTCCCTCCACGTGATACGTAAATGCCGCACTTTGATGGATGATCAGATGCATAGCGCTTTGTGTGCGCAATTGAGATTAGTGCTCCTCTAGTACATGAAAATACAAAAATCAAACTTAGTTTTATTATATAACAACCTTGAAACTGCATTAAGATTCGCACAACAAATACTAAGCCAAATTGGCCGCAAAAAAAGGTATAGAATACTGATTATGGCATGGAAACAGAAGAGATAATGGCTTCCTTATCGAGAAAAAAAAAGAAAATAAAATAAAGATACACATGAGTTGAGGTGATCATGGCATAATTTAGTTTATGAGCTGCATAAAAAATAAAGATTCCATGTGAAAACATAACAAGTTAAACATACAAAGGCATCATAGAAATAAGTAAAATATGTGAGTCATATGCCATATAATGGTGTGTAATGGTAGTGCTATGTTAAGCCTGTAATGGCACAAGTATGTGCACTTCCAGTAAGTGTGCAAATAGCACGTATAAGCAGTTGTCGAGTCATAGAGTCTTCCTATATAAGTCTGATGACTTTGTCATTGTAATTCACCTGATTCAGTTCAATAGAAAAAAAGAATTTAAAGTGTGGATCTGAAATCTATCATGGTATTTGAGGGTTAGCCTCAAGGCGTCGATCCTTGAGAGTAATCCTAAAATTCATTCTTATATTTTTGCTACTGCTACTCTTTGATGATGTTTCAATTTGTTTCGTTGTTGCTACTCTATTTTGATTTTAGTTTTTGAAGATTTCCTCACTTTATCCTAGAATTTTCTTTTCAATTTAATTTTTCCTTTTCCAAATTCAATTTCGTTTTTCATTTTTTACATGACATATAAGACTGGTACAAGATTAACATCTTTGTTCATCAAACTCACATAAGACTGATACAAGATCATCAACATTAAAGTTTCAATTACTGAAAAAGCGGGGGCCTAACAACCACACCCAATATTTCGTTTAGGCAATCAGTATGGACTAATTCCAAGAGAATCAACTCGGACAGATTAGACTCAATCGAGGAAAATATATTCAAGAGTTATATCTCTGTTTCTCAATGTAATCAAGCAAATCAAACAGATAGAAATCATGAGCCCGATTATTATGAGAAACAACATGAACGGTACCAAAGACCAATGTTCAAGTGTCAATCAATTTCAATCAACAACCAGAGGTTAGATTTAACAATTGATTGAACTACGCACAATCTATGATATTTCAATTATATAGAAAGTATAATGCGGAAAAGAAATAACACAGACACCAGAAGTTTTGTTAACGGGGAAACCGCAAATGCAGAAAACCCCTGGGACCTAGTCCAGATTTGAACACCAAACTGTATTAATCCGCTACAGACTCTAGCCTACTACAAGTTAACTTCGGACTGGAATGGAGTTGAGCCCTAACCAATCTCACACTGATTAAGGTACAGTCGCGTTCCTTACGCCTCTGAATCCTAGCAGGACTCTACGCACTCGATTCCCTTAGATGATCTCACCCACAACTAAGATTTGCTACGACCCAAAGTCGAAGACTTGATAAATAAATCTGTCTCACACAGAAAAGTCTATTGATTAGATAAATCTGTCTCTCACAGAAATACCTACGAGTTTTGTTCTGTCTTTTGATAAATCAATGTGAACAGGAACTAATTGATACACCGGTCTTATATTCCCAAAGAACAACCTGGTAATATCAATCACCTCACAATAACTTAACTATATGGTAGTAGAACAAGTTATTATGGAATCACAAAGAATGAGACGAAGAGCTTTGTGGTTACCTTTTATATCTTACCTATAGGAGATAAATCTCGAGAAAATCTTAGAGAAGATAGTACTCAATACGATAGAACAAAGTAAGATCAGAATATGCAACTACAGAGAAAATAGTTGGGTCTGGCTTCAGAATCCCACTGAAGTCTTTAAGTCATTAACCTATAATGGTTTTAGGAAAAACCTAGGTTAAAGGAGAATTGAATCTAGTCGCAACTAGTATCACACAGGAGGTGTGAGGATTAGGTTTCCCAGTTGTTAGAGTTCTCCCTTATATAGTCTTCAAATCAGGGTTTGATAACTTTGGAACAAAGCAATCAATATCCACCGTTAGATGAAACCTAATTTAAGATTCAATCTAATATCTTTCCACCATTAGATGGTCTTAGCTTGTTAGACATAAATGAAATATACTTTCATTTAGATATGGGTAACCGTACCTAAACGTGTATATTAAGGTGGCTCAATAAAAGTTAACCAAAGTTAGCCATATGAACACTTTTCTCTTAACCATGTTCATCTTAACACTTCTCGACCAATTGATAATCAAATGAATCTAATTGTGTTACTCATAGAGTTGTTCAATTGTTTATATTCTCATAGAAGTATATAAGACACAATTGAAACAAAATTGGATTGATTCAAAAGAATTAGTTCATGAACAATTTAGCCACGGTTTGCAAAGATTGCATTCCTTAATTTATAAATGTATTTTTTCATGAGTATGAAATCATACTTAACCGATTTAATAACTTGAACCACTTAAGTTTGGGAATGGGTACGCGAACTTAAGTTCCGGACATTGGTCACAAGCCGACAGTTTGCAAACGGGTACGCAAACTTTAGCTCATGACCGAACTCAGTTGAAACTGTTTGCGAACGGGTACGCAAACTTGGTTCCCGGACTTCAACAGTTAAATCAGTTTGCGAATGGGTATACAAACTTAAGTACCCTGACTTCAACAATTGAATAAGTTTGCGAATGGGTATGCAAACTTCCGGTCCTGAATTCCGACAAAACAGTTCATACACTAAGTACACAAACCGTAATGTATCCAGACATGGGTTTTATCTATTAACTCCCATTTCAATCATTGAAACATTCTTAGAAGACGGGAATAGCTGTCTCACACACACTATTAGCTTCAAAGCAATTTTCAAGTGATCGAATGATTAATATGAAACATTCCGAGCCTACATCAAATGATTGTCTCACACTAATCATGTAAGATGTTACCTGGTGATTTTCACATGATCATCTTTTGACTTTCATCAAGAATAATGATGAACGTAGTTAAAGAAAAAAGCTTTCCAACACATATTTCGAGAAAGATATAAGCGAGTTAAACTCAGCTCGAAATATCAAATGTGTATAAAGTAAAGTCTATATAGCTATACGACTTTTGCCTCGATAGGAGATAGAATAGAAATAGACTTCTGAGTGATAGATGAGTTCAAGTCTCCACATACCTTTTATTGATGAAGTTACATAATCTCCCCATAGTAGTTCTTCGTCTTCAATCGATGAACGTCGTGAAGTCTAAATCTCAACTACACATTCTATCCTAATCCAAGACATAGTTATAAGTAGACTAAAAATCAAGACTTACAGTTTTGACAACTAAACTTGACAAACAAGCTTGAGATAGCAACGCTTGCGAGTTCGACCGAGCAGTGCTCTAACAATTACATATAAGACTAGTGCCAAGAGCAGAAACATTATTTTTCGATCAATCTTTAGATTGTTTTTCTTTTATTTTCCAGTTTTAATATGATATTTATCTTCAATATTCAAATGTGTACTTTTTGATTATACCTTTGATTTTACTCGAATTTTAGTTTTTTCTCCATTTTTATTTCCATTTGAACCGACTTCGTTTTCACTACAATCCATTTGACTTTGAACCTTTGATTCAAATTTCATGATCTCTGTGTCAAACAATTTCTTTCATATTAATTTTCTTCAATTTGCTTTTTCTATTTTTCGCTCATCCTTAGATTGGTTTCTAGATTTCCTCGTGTTATCCATCAGATTTGTTATGTACATTTATTTTTATGGTTGTTGTGTTTCTTAAATATGGTAATGAGCGTGTGGAAGTGTTATTAGTTTTTTGTTTATTCTAGATTGACTGCTCATACATATGTAGTTTGAGGATTTCATTTGCTTGCGGTAGCTCGATCAGATGCAATTAGTGAGTTTCATTCTCACTTGTTAAAATCTGTATCTTTTTGTTAATTAGTGTTTACGATACATATTAATGTGTACGTACGGTTCGTTTTGAATATTTGGCTTATTTTCTTCATACTTTGGACACACTATATTTTGTTGGCGCTTTGGTGTACCCATTGGTGTTCCCTGTTTTCATGATTTGTCCCCATATTACAAGACTGAACAATTGTTGGTGGTTGTTTCTTCACCACTTCGGTAACTATATATGGGTGCTGGTGTTGTGCAAATTACTTGATAGAACCGGTAAATTATTGTTTCTGTCACGATATAAGGCTCGTATGATGTAGTGTTGTCTACTAATTCATCAAGCATTCATAATTTGATAGTAAAAAAGCGGGGGTATAACAACCACACCCAATAATTCGTTCGGCAATCTGTATGGACTAAACTCCAATATAATTCTGAGAGCAAAAACTTAAAAGCGAGACTCAATCAAGAATTATATCAAAGAGTTTTTTTATCTCTTTCTCAATACAATCAGCAAATCAAACATATAGAAATCCACGAGCCTGATTGATATGAGAAATAACTTGGACGGTACCAAAGACCAATGCCCAAGTGTCAATCAAGTTCTATCCAACAAATAAGTTTGGATTTATCAACTGATTGAACTACGCACAACCTGTGATATTTCAATTATATAAAACTATAATGCGGAAAAGAAATAACACAGACACCAGAAATTTTGTTAACGAGGAAACCGCAAATGCAGAAAAACCCCGGGACCTAGTCCATATTTGAACACCACACTGTATTAAGCCGCTACAGACTCTATCCTACTACAAGTTAACTTCGGGCTGGAATGTAGTTGAGCCCTACCCAAATTTCACACCGATTAAGGTACAGTCGCGTTCCTTACGCCTCTAGAACCACAACGGATTCTGCGCACTTGATTCCCTTAGCTGATCTTGAAAATACGGGGTGCAACAACCACACCCAACGATTCTTTTGGCAATATGAGAGGACTTACTCCGATATACTTTCTAGAGAATCAACTAGAAAATCATACTCAATCTAGAGAAAAGTATATACAAGAGTTTATATCTCTATATCTCAATTGAATCTACGATCAGCAAATAGAAATTTGCGAGCCCAATTGAATATAAGAGTAGTCACTTGAACGGTACCAAAGACCAGTATTAAAGGATCAATCAATTTCAATCAACAACCAAAGGTTGGATTTCCTAATTGATCGATACAATGCACAACCTGTGATATTTCAATTATATAACAAAATATAATGCAGAAAAAAACTAACACAGACAACAAAATTTTGTTAACGAGGAAAACCGCAAATGCAGAAAAACCCCGGGACCTAGTCCAGCTTTGAAAACCACACTATATTAAGCCACTACAGACACTAGCCTACTACCAATAAACTTCGGACTGGACTATATTTGAACCCTAATCAATCTCACATTGATTTAAGGTACAATTGCTTACGTCTATGATACCAGCAGGATACCACGCACTTGATTCCCTTAGCTGATCTCACCCACAACCAAGAGTTGTTACGGCCCAAAGTCGAAGACTTGATAAGCAAACCTATCTCACACAGAAAAGTCTATTGGAATAGATAAATCTGTCTCTCACAGAAATACCTATGAGTTTTTGTTAAAGCATGGCTCGGTTGAACCCACCAAGCGTTTGTATGTCAAGTTTGGTTGTCATATTTTAGTGAATCAAAAATCATGTTAAAAGTCGCTTGATTATGTACTAGAGTTAAACTTCGTATAAGTTAGCTTGAAAGTATTAGGATATGAGACATTACAAGTATTACGAAGACTTGAAGATGTGAAGAAGAAATGAGCTACAACGACAACAATCATCCTTCCACTTGAGGTTAGTGATATTTGACTTGAACTGTTTCATTCCCTAACGTATATTTCAAGTCGTGCATATTGAAAACATAACTGCGAAGCATATTTGAACTCTAGATAGACATAGTATTAAGGAATACAATACGAGGTTTATCTTAGCCATTAAACTTTGTAGATAAGACATCGCCATAATCATTTGAATGCTATTGTGATTATGTATGGGTATGAGGTGAGGATTTCATCCTAAGGAACAATGTTTACATGCGTTCTAAGGAAGTAAGTTCATAAACTTGTTTGTGGACCGAAAAGGAAATTGCCAAGTGTTATTGGTTTTTTTATTCATTGCATATCTTATGAACAACCAATATGTGTGATAAAGTATAACCGCTCACAACGTGTTGTGTTCTTGGTAGAACTGTTCACAAAGGCCTGACTTATGTATTGGTATAACTTTTATTAGTAAAACCGATCTTAAGTAATCACATGTGGTATGATCGGATTTTGTATGTCTGACCTTGTAAGGGAAGGGGAACCGATCCTTGTAAGGGAAAGGGAACCGATCCTAGTAAGGGAAAGGAACCGATCCTAGTAAGGGGTGCAGTACATCAAAGGGAACCGATCCTTGTATGGGATGTGATAGGTGTCTAAAACACCTAATTTACTATCTAGTAGTTACGCTTTCTTTGCTATTTTTCTTGTGAATTATGTACTTTACGCGTGTTTTTGAGTTATTAGGTACTGGAGTCGCACGGAGGAAAAGAAGGAAATCATTCAAATTGAGTCAAAAAGGCGTAATTGTCATTTCACATGCTATTGGGAGCTGAGCCAAGGTTAAGGGGCTGCAACAAGGATGGCCCTTATCTGGGACTAGGGGTTGGCTGAATCCAATTATTACAACCCTAGATCGAGAGTATCTTTCTCTCATTCATTTCATTCACCTGAAACAGAATTTGAGAAATTAAACCAAAGACCCTGCCATCGAAACCGAGAGATATAGATGAAGTTGATGAGATAAAGAAGAACAAAAGATCGAGAAATCAAGCAGATGTTGAGCGAAGCAATGATGGTTCGGTCTCTGTCATTGATGGAGATTGTGAAATAATAAAGGAGATGATGACTGCTACCATGAATAGCGGATGAAGAAGAATGGCAGGGTTGTTGATGGTGCTGTTATAGAGGAAGAAATTAGGGTTTGATTCAAGTGATGATGCTGTAATTACAGATGGGGTTTGCTGTTGAAATGAGAGAAGAACAAAAGGGGATCTGCTGTGTGAATAAAATGGGTTTTGGATTAATAACACAGAGATGATGGAATTTAGGAATGGGTTTTGCTGTGAATCGAGAAAAGTTAGGGTTTCAAAGAATACAGAGATGGGTTTCATGGTTCAGATTCAAAGGATGGTTGAGAAGGGTTTTGGTTGAATTTGAACTCTCAATCGGGAATTCAGATGAAGAAAGAATCTTAGGGTGATGATGAAATCAGAGAGGAAGAACTTGATGATGTTGTTGCTTTAACTGAAGTCATGCGACTGCAATTGTGTAATGCTATCTATTGTGAGGCTGTGAAGAGAGTAGGTTTACAGGGAAGCTGATATGAAATGAATGGGTTTGAAATAATTGGCACTTGGCAGAGAGGGACTTGTGTATTTACTAAGACTGCAAGGAGAAGCTACAGGAAGTGATGTTGCAGGTGCCTTATGAGTGTGGCTCAATGAGTTATGCAAGGAATTCTCAAGCTAATGGTGATTTTTGCAGCTGCAAGTTGAAATGGAATGAGGACCGTTAGCTTGAGGGAAATATTTGTGCTTGATAAATTGCAGGAAATCGTGTCGCTGTTGGTATGAACAAGAGCTGTAGTATGGGTTCGATGAAGTTGCAAACTGTTGGTGCTACAATATATGTGAAAGTTGCAAATCGGTGGAGTAAATGGAATGTCTTTGTGCTATGGTGTCGGAAATTGCAGAGAGTAATGAATGGTGAACTGTAATGGAAGAATGCGCAGCTGATGGTGGTCATTACAGCTGAAATGGAGCAAGGAATGACGCTGATGGGTTTCTGAAGCTGTGTATGTTGTTGGTATTGTTGAATCCGTGCAGTGTGGGTTGCGTTGCAGAGCTGGAGATGTTTAAAGGTCTTGTATGTTACAGGAAATTGCAGGGGAGCTTAGGGCTGTGAAGTGAAGTGCAGATGGAGTCAAGAAACCAGTTGAGAAGAGTTGTTGTTGTTAGCCAGTTGCAGTGGAAGAAATGGCCTTGGTGGTGATGCTAAAGCCGAGACATGTGTGGCTGTGATATATGTTATTTAATTGATGCCGAGAATTGGAATTGAACTGCTGTGTTGCAGCTGAAACTGAGATGGAGTTGTGGTTGCAGTGTTGCTGCCAGAGCAGGTGCTTGAGATATTCCAGCTGAATTGGAGTCTGAAATGGTTTTGTTTGTGTTGTGATGCTAGCTCAGAGTGGACAATGGACCTGCTGTTGCAATGCTTTAGATGTATGTCTAGGTTGAGTTGCAGGTGGTTTGAGCTGGTTTCGAGGCTGTTCAGAATGTCACTGGTGCTGTTGCAGTGGTGCAATTAAATCTGCAGGGGAGAAAGTGCTGCTATGAGATGGAGGTCACTAATGCTGTGGAATTGAAGGAAGAGAAGGCACTGGTGGAGCTACAAGAATGCGAATGATGCACATGGAATGGTCGTGGTGATGAACAATGAAGATGGGGGTTATGCAAGACATATATCCTGGTGATTGACTAGGAAGATGCAATTGATTAATGGGTTTCAGTGGCAGAAGTGGAGTGTTACAGAGAAGTGTCGGTGCCGTAAGTTGTGGCTGTTGGTTGAGCAGGTTTAAAAGATATGAAATTGCAGGTGGTTTCATGTGCAGCTGAGAAGATTTAGAATCTAAGAAGCAATGGTTGAATGTGGTGAGCTGAGATTGCTAGAGAAGTTACAGAGTGGTTGAAGCCGTTGCCGTAGCCTTGAGTGGTGTCATCATGCCAGAATTGGTGTTCCGGCTGGAATGGATGTAGTGAAGCACAATGATTGGCTGCATGTTCAAATTCAGTGCAATGGGTTGTCATCCATTCACTCGACTCAGTCCGACAAGAAGATGCTGACTCTGACTTGAATCAGCTGACTCGGCATAACTCGGTGATTGACCGAGTCAACTCAGTTGACTTTCCTGATTGACCTGGCCGATTTGACCCGGTTGACCGGTGACCGGGCGGACTTTGCCGGTCACTCGAGCCGCTTTTCCGGTCACTTCTCCGGCCGTTTTCCGCCATAATACCAAACTTTCCTGACATATTTTTGGGCATATTTTCTACATGGGTTTCTCTCACTTATGGGCTTGGTGGATTTTCATCTAATGGACTTTGAAGACTAGATCTAATTTTGGAACAAGAGGAGCTATAAAAGAGAAGTCCTACAACTTTTGGAAACACGTTTTATTCTTGGGAGGAAAAGGGAGAGAGCCGTTTTTGTTTACGCTACTAGGGTTTGCTTTTGTTCATCATCTTCTTTATTCAATTCATATTTTTGTGATGAACTCCATAGCTATGAGTAGCTAAATTCTATATTATTGGTTAAGGATGTAGTCCTATTTCTAAAACTTGTGCTTGATTTATGTATTAGTTTTCTCTCTTGATTATCGTTCATATCTCTACTGTTTTAAGAATCACATGATTGATGTATTGTGATAGGATTATGATGTTTGATTAGTTAAGTGGCCAATTAATTGAAGTGCATCCTAGTCCATAGCTATTTTAGGTTTTTCATCGAGCGATAACCCTGAATACAAGTAGCATGATATGTTTACGGTTTGTAGTGATACACTCGTAATCATATGTAGAGTTTGACCATTGTCCGAATTGTTATGCGCAATGTATGACAATTGCATCGATTAGCCTTTTTCTGAAACTTAATGCTCCTAGGAATTGAACTTAATTAGCGCAAGGCGTTAGGTTATTCTTTAGGTAGAATTCACATACGCAGCTCTAATGTGTGTGTTGATGAACTGAGGAAATTAATAGATTATCTTGCTCTCTTGATTCTCTAGGTTTTTGATAATACAAGAGATTAAATCGTAATTCTAATCATATAGCAAGCACATGTCTAAGATTGAAGATGAATTCCTTGACCAATATCTTTCTCTCATTGATTACTTTCTATAATTTACGTTGTTTTGATTTACTTTTATTGCTTACATAAATCAGAAATCCCCCCAATTGGTTACTTTAAGAAATTGAATACGTAATAACTACAATCGCCTCTCGTGGAAACGAACTCTTTCTTATCATATACTTTAGGAAAGTGAAATTATTTTTGACGCATACGACAGCGATCAGGATGCAGCAAGGTTTATAGCAGAAAGGGGAACCGATCCTATGGACATGTGCAACACATATAAGTTAGATACCATATATATGTGAGGAACCGATCCTAGTACCTAGTCAACCGAACTTTTGGGAAGCTAGTGTGACTGTGCACAAAGACTCACATGGAGGTAGAACCGAAACTTGTTTTGGTAGAACCGTAAACCCATGATTGTGATTGAATGTTGGTTTGATCAATCACATAGTTCTTGAAAGTCAGATGAACCAATTCTAAACTTGTTTGGAAGTGTGGCAAATAGGTTTCAAGGTTGTAAGTGTGAAAGAGAACTTACAAAGTTCAGATGTCGACAAACTTTGAACACGTCTTCGTGAATGTTTATTTCTATAATTGTTCAAAGATATTCCTTAACGGCTAAGGGAAGAGAATCCCAGGATCGAAACATAAGTAAGTTAAGAATCTTTTAATTAAGGTTATTAATTTCATTTTGTAGGGGAATTACAGAATTAGTAATGTGATCGCTGTCGTATGCGTCAAAAATAATTTCACTTTCCTAAAGTATATGATAAGAAAGAGTTCGTATCCACAGAGAGGCGATTGTAGTTATTTCGTAATCAATTTCTTAAAGTAACCAATTGGGGGGATTTCTTATTTCTATTTAAACAATAAAAACAAATTAAAAGCAAAGTAAATTGTAGAAAGTAATCAATGGAGAGAGATATTGGTCAAGGAATTCATCTTCAATCTTAGACATGTGCTTGCATATATGAATAGAATTACGATTTAATCTCTTGTGTTATCAAAAGCCTAGAGAATCAAGAAAGCAAGATAATCTATTAATTTCTCAAGTTCATCAACACACACATTAGGGCTTCATATGTGAATTCTACCTAAAGAATAACCTAACGCCTTGCGCTAATCAAGTTCAATTCCTAGAGCATTAAGTTTTAAATAGGCTAATCAATGCAATTGTCATGCGTTGCGCAAAACAATTCGGACAATGGTCAAACTCTACATATGATTACGAGAGTGTATCACTACAAACCGTAAACATATCATGCTACTTGTATTCAAGGTTATCGCTTGATGAAAAACCCTAAAATAGCTATGGACTAAGATGCAAGTTCAATTAATTGGCCACTTAACTAATCAAACACCATAATCCTATCACAATACTTCAATCATGTGATCATAAAAACCGCAGAGAATTGAACGATAAACAAGAGAGAAAACTAATACATAAAGCACACACAAGTTTTAGAAATCGGACTACATCCTTAACCAATAATAGAGAATTTAGCTACTCATAGCTATGGAGTTCATCACAAAAATATAGGTTGAATTAAAGAAGAAGATGAACAAAAGCAAACCCTAGTTGTGTAAACAAAAGTGGCTCTCCAAAGTTCCAAGAATAAGATATGATATAAGATTGTAGAAGACCTTCCCTTTTATAGCTTTCTCCAACTTCTAAAATTAGGTCTAGTCTTCAAAGTCCATTAGGTGAGAATCCACCAAGCCCACAAGAAAGAGAAACCCGTGTAGAAAATACGCCCCAAAAGTGGTCGCCGGAAGTCTGGTATTGTGGCCGGAAATCGACCGGAAAGTCGCCGAAAAGCTGACTCCGTGATCGGGCAAAGTCCGCCCGGTCACCGGTCAACGAGTCAGAACGGCCGGGTCAACGGGTCAGCTCACTGAGTCAAACCGGGTCAATCACTGACCGAGTCCGATGAGTCAGGCTGGTTGAGCTGATTCTTGCCTCAGTCCATTGCACAGGCCAGACTCTGCAGCACCATCATTGTGCTTCAGCGAAACCCTTGTGATGCACAATGATCACACTTCTCATTCTATCCATAGCCATGAACTGCAACATCACAAAACTGCCATTTCCATAACAAACTAGCTCACAGCCTTGTACACTCTCCACTGCAGCAATGCCAGCTCTTAAACCTTCACCCAGGTTTGCTAGTCCATTCAACCCAAATCAGCTTACTTGTGCCACCAATTTCATGCAGTCTCATGACCTGAAACTTCTTAACTTCAGTTCCAGTGCAGCTCCTTTGCAACCAAACCAATAAGTGCAATCCTGAACCCCTATCTGCAACTGCAATCACCATTAACTTCACTGCCATCTCTATTAACAATTCAAATCATCACTGCCTCCTTTCCTCACAGCTCCACCATCCAACACTAACATTCTCAAGCCATCATTCCTTGCACCAGCATGGTCACTACCACAGCTCGCTCTCACCGCCATGAACCATCCATCCAAAGAAAGACCTTCAACACCACAAAGAACACCATTGCTATTAATAATTTCAGCCTCACACCAACCAATGCTAGCATCTCGCAACTCTCAAGATGGCCAACCACCTGTAATTTACTTCACCAATTTCTTCTCACTTGGAAGCATCATTTGCAACAGCATTTTATCCATACAATCTCCAGTCACAGCTTCTCCATCATCAACAACCCAACTCCAAAGACACAAGGCGAAGCATCAAAGCATTATTGCAATTTGCCATCTACCCGCAATTTAACACAACCAAAGACCATCACCTTCAACAATCCTCATCAATTGCCACTGTGCCGTGCTGTCATTTCGGCCCAATGGCCTGCAATCCCAAGAACAACACAACTCAGCCAGCTACCCTGTCATGCCATTATCTGCAACAGCACACAAAACCAGTACAACCAACACCAGTTGCAGCACTCACTTTCCAGCTGGTCACTTTTTACCCATGGCAATCTTCCAAAGCTCAACTCCATCATAACCTGCAACCTGCAATGCTCTACTCAATCCAGCCATAGCCTGAACACCAGCTTGCATACTTCTCCAGCCCAGGCCATTAGTACCAGCACCAGCTCCATGGACTCTTCTTAGCATCACCATTGCACATTCTGTTCCACATATTTTATTCTCCCTGAGTTCCTCCTAGCCAGCAACACCAATTTTAGCCTTGCCTGCAATTCCCTGGCACTTCCTTGACTATGCACACACAACAACATTGTGGCTACATCTTCACCATTTACCTAACATACATCTAGTGTGGCACTTCCAACTGCAACTCTCTTGCATCTCCTCCATCAGTTCCATCTGCTTTACAGCTTCCCCTGCAATTGTACTCAACAACAAAGAACCCAAATCACATCACCGTAGCCTCCAATTGCAGTTTACACCTTCTCACCACATGACTTTCAACAATCAACCAGACCGACCCATCTTCACTTCAATGTCTCCCACCTGCAATACCACCAGCTACCCTAGCCTCAATTTCTTTGAGCTTCAACACCATCTCTGCTTCATCTTATTTCTCCATTCAACCAAACCTATCAATTCAAAACCCTGGTTCCAATAACACAACAACAGATCTATCTTCTCCTCGCTCTGGTTCATTCTCGATCTCTGGCTATCAATTATCACTCGAACTCGACAATAACCTCCCCAGCTCCATCTCTAGGATTCGATCTCCACAGCAAATCTACTCTTCCTCCATGGCTGGTTTATTCCCTTGTTCATTGAATCTCCTCCCTGAACACCAATGGAGCTGCCACATCGTTGTCATCTTCTCGATTCTCTACTTCGTCAAATCGCCCACAACCAGACTCAAATCGATTTGCACTCAACACCATTAATGGCCACAGCTTCACCATCATCTCACCATTTTTCAGACAGCAGCCCTCTCCATCACTCTCGGTTTCAATTCAGGTGAAAATGAATGAGAGAAATTTCTCTCAACTTTAGGTCATAATTAGGTAGGATTTATGCGGTGACACCTCATGTTATAAGGGCTATCCCTGATTGCAGACCCTTAGCCTCACTGGTCTCAAGCGTCTAAAATTCCTCCAAATAGAGTTACCCCTTAACCTTGATTGAGCTCCAGATAGCACATGCATGTGAAATGACACTCTTGCCGTTCTTGCTCAAATAAAATGATTTCTCCATCTTTTCCTCCGCGCGACTCCAGAGTGCCTAATAACTCAAAAACACACGTAAAGTGCATAATTTACAAGAAAAATAGCAAAGAAAGCGTAACTACTAGATAGTAAATACGGTGTATTCTACACCTATCGATTCCCCCACACTTAGACTTTGCTAGTCCTCGAGCAAATCAAACAAAACAATAAAATACAACAACTCCGTGTCGTCGAGGCTACGGTCACTTTTAGCATAAATAACAAGCCTTTAAACCCCTAGGTGTCCCTAGCGGACGAGTTATAGTCTCGTGAGGGTTTACTAGAGATATACCCACAAAACCTACTTTTCCAACTTACTAGTTCTCCGTAATGATAGTATCCAACGCGCTAAGAAGACATAGAGATTCTCGCACACTAGTCATAATAAGTTAGACACATAAATGAACACAATCTCATTCTTAAAAGTTGAGAGAGAAATAACCATCCCTTCTCGACTAAAATTCGGGTTCGGAGTGATCGAAAGTCTCGACTCTGCCTCACAAGAAAAGGTTTTATGATATTGCTCTCAATAATAAACATCTCTTTATGGGTCACACATGCGTCCAGGTTGGAATGAAGAGAGAATCCTGAGACACGTTGAATGGTGGGAAGGCATAACCCTCCGAAGTATTTTGAAAACCCACATCTTTTATATATTTTTGAAAACCCATTTTTCTGACGATCTCTTCGAAAGGAAATCAAACCATTTAACGAAGGTGGGAATATGCTTACTTACGGTGAATCCGTTCGGCGTGCAGCCTAGCACCACTCTCACAAAGATCCATAGAAACGTCTTCGGTCTTCTATCGGTGTCTTCATCTTCGTCTTCGGTCTTCAACTTTTGATGATAACTCTCGAACTTCGTAGAATCTTGACAATATGATTCTTTCCCTCAAATTTCTTGTCGCTTGAAACTTCATTATAGATATTCCTTCTTTCCATAGGCTTTATTGAAAGAATACAAAAATAAAAACAAACTATACAAACCCTTTTTTTTTTTTTTTTTTTTTAAATAAGAATTAAAACAATTACAAAAATAAAAATAAAACAAAATAAAAACTATTAACAAACCTAAAATTTTTCTCTTGTCTCTTTTTTTTTATATATATATATATATATTTTTTTTTTTTTTTTATTTTTTTTTTTTAGAGAGAAAGTAAAATACAAATAAAATAAAATAAAATAACAATGTAAGTACAATGCCATGGTGTAAGTACTTTACCGCTTGAATCTTCACAACTTATATGTCTTGATATCATAGACTTCCCGAATTCTCATCCTTAATAATTTTCACTCTTGTATATTAGTCTTCATCTTATAAAAATTATGCTCCCTGTTTTGTTGCTTTACTCAAATCTGAAATCTGCCCATTTCTGTATTGTTGCTTGTAAACCTCGAACATGCTCAACTTTCCTTCGAATTTGTGATGCTCCTCTTGTTGATGATGATGGTGTTTCTATGGACCTGTTGGTGTAGAGAGAGATAAGGTGGATGGTGCTAACTGCGAACAAGATCACAAGTGGTATGTAAGTTAGCAATTCGATGTCACCAACATGGTTGATAAAAATAGCACTCAAGAGATCAAAATAGTGCTTTTATGGTGGGAAATTGGACAGCTCACCATTCTGCCTCGAATTTACGTACGGTGACACACACTCTAAAAGCACAATTTAGACAGTACAAAGAATTGAAGGTTGGTGCCTCACATTATGTAACATGGGTAGTCTCCACTATAGGGGATCACTGTTCTAATACCGAATTCAGCCTGCACCTTATTTGCCACTGGCATGGTTAAATCCAACTTTAACTCTCATACAATTAAGAAACCCGATCATGTTCTCTCGTCATCTCTAAGTTCAGTCACTATTGTGAGATTCTCGATGTAATCTTAGCGACATGTATACTATGTGACTCTAAATAACTACAAGTTGGAGTTTTCTTATTCACTAGTTCACAAAAAAAAGTTGAAAAATTGCAAAAACTTACAACATAAACCACTCCCCCACACTTAAACTTTACATTGTCCTCAATGTAAATTGAATCGTCCAAAGTAAGTCAAGGTGGGAAATCCTAATAAGAAATCAGCAAAAAACAAAGAAAACAAAACAAGAAAAACTAAAAACAAGAAAAGAAATAAATACAAGACAAGAAATACTCATCCTTTGGGTTGCCTCCCAATTAGCGCTTGGTTTAAAGTCGTCAGCCCGACTATCTCCTTGCTTTCTATGACTCCTCCAGAGGGAGTACTTCCACAAGATTAACTCCTTCCACGACATCCGAAGAGAAGTTCTCATAATATGGTTTCAACCGGTGCCCATTCACTTTAAGTTCATTACCTGTAGCTAAACTACGAATTTCCACTGCACCATGAGAAAACACATTAGTCACAATAAAAGGTCCAATCCAACGTGACCTTAATTTGCCCGGAAATAATTGCAAACGAGAATTAAACAAAAGCACTTTCTGCCCAATGCAAAATTGTTTCTTAGAAATCATATTATCATGAAAAGCTTTCGTTTTTTCCTTGTAAATCCGTGAGCTTTCAAATGCATCATTGCGAATCTCCTCTAGCTCTTGAAGTTGTAACTTTCTTTGCTTTCCAGCCCCATCCAACTCCATGTTGCATTGCTTAATAGCCCAAAACGCCTTATGCTCAATTTCCACGGGTAAGTGACAAGGTTTACCATAAACAAGCCTAAAAGGAGACATCCCAATAGGTGTTTTATATGCGGTTCTATACGCCCACAAAGCATCATTAAGTCGCGAGCTCCAATCCTTCCTTGTTGGATTCACCGTCTTTTCTAAAATGGATTTCACCTCTCGGTTGGAAACTTCGGCTTGTCCATTTATTTGCGGATGGTAGGGTGTTGCAATCCTATGCGACACATTGTACTTCCTTAACAAGCTTTGCAAGAACCTGTTTTTGAAGTGTGAACCTCCATCGCTAATTATAGCCCTTGGAATTCCAAACCTTGCAAAAATACTAACTTGCACGAACTCTGAAACAACTTTAGAATCATTAGTTGGGGTGGCTTTAGCTTCCACCCATTTCGAGACATAATCCACAGCAAGCAAAATATAATAATTCCCATTAGAATTGACAAAAGGGCCCATAAAATCAATTCCCCATACATCAAAAACCTCCACAAATTGAATAATAGTTTGCGGCATTTGATTTCGAGCACCTAGATTGCCGGTTCTTTGACACCTATCACATGTGATACAAAATGCATGTGCATCCTTAAATAAAGTTGGCCAAAAGAAACCACATTCTAATACCTTGAGAGCGGTTCTCTTGCTCCCAAAATTTCCTCCACAAGCATATGAGTGGCAAAAAGACAAGATAGAGTTAAATTCAATTTCGGGAACACACCTACGTATTACTTGGTCACTACAATGTTTCCATAAGTATGGATCATCCCATATGTATTGGTTTCCTAACTTCTTAAGTTTGTCCCTCTCAAAGACGAGACAAGTTCTTTGGGATTTGTTTAGACACTAAGTAATTAACAATATCAGCGTACCATGGTTCTCCAAAGGCAATGGAGAATAGTTGCTCGTTCGGGAAACTTTCACGCAACGGGATAGTCTCCTTGTCCACAGCAAGTCGGCTCAAATGATCCGCAACGGTGTTCTCAATTCCTTTCTTGTCTTTAATTTCAAGATCAAACTCTTGCAAGAGTAAAATCCATCGTATGAGCCTCGGTTTCGCCTCTTTCTTTGTAAGCAAGTATCTAAGTGCTGCATGATCGAAAAGACAACAACTTTTGTACCAATTAGATAAGAGCGAAACTTTTCTAAAGCAAAAACAATGGCTAATAACTCCTTTTCGGTGGTTGTGTAGTTTTGTTGGGCCTCATTTAACGTTCTAGAAGCATAATAAATAGCATGAGGAAGCTTCCCACACGTTGCCCAAGCACCGCACCAACCGCATAGTCACTTGCATCACACACGAGCTCAAGAGGCTTACTCCAATCCGGTGGTTTAATGATAGGGGCTGAAATCAAAAGTTCTTTCAAACGATTGAATGCCGCCATACATTTCTCATCAAAGTTAAAAACCACATCTTTTTGCAATAAGTTACAAAGTGGTGATGCTATCTTGGAAAAGTCCTTGATGAACCTACGATAAAAACCTGGCATGACCAAGAAAAGAACGTATCTCCCTCACCGTAGTGGGAGGGGTTAGAGCACGAATAAGGTCTATCTTAGATTTATCGACTTCCAAGCCTTTAGAAGATATTATATGGCCTAAAACTATGCCATGAGTTACCATGAAATGGCACTTCTCCCAATTTAGCACAAGATTTGTTTCAACACATCGTTCAAGGATTAGAGCCAAGTTGTTCAAGCAAAGGTCAAATGAATCACCAAAGACACTAAAGTCATCCATGAACACCTCGATTATGTTTTCAACATATTCCGAAAAGATACTTACCATACACCTTTGAAAGGTAGCCGGAGCATTGCATAAGCCAAAAGGCATCCTTCTATAAGCAAAAAGTACCGAAAGGACAAGTGAAAGTGGTTTTTCTCTTGGTCCTCCGGTGCTATCACAATCGATTATAACCCGAATAGCCATCAAGAAAGCAATAGTAAGAGTGTCCAAGCTAAACGTTCAAGCATTTGATCAATAAAAGGCAATGGAAAGTGATCTTTTCTAGTGGTGGCATTCAATTTTCTATAATCAATACAAACCCTCCAACCGGTTTGCACACGAGTTGGGACAAGTTCATTCTTATCATTCTCCACCACCGTTACTCCCGATTTCTTTGGTACCACTTGTACCGGGCTTACCCACTTGCTATCGGATATGGGGTAGATAACACCCACGTCCAAAAGCTTGAGTATCTCCTTTTTCACCACTTCCATCATGGGAGGATTCAAACGGCATTGCGCTTCCCTTGTAGGCTTTGAATCATCCTCCACACGAATTTTATGCATACAAACGGCAGGGCTAATACCCTTGATATCGGCGATTGTCCATCCTATGGCCGTCGTGTACGTCCTTAGCACCCTTAGAAGTTTTTGCTCCGTAATTCATTAAGCTCGTTAGAAACAATCACGGGTAAATCTTCATTGTCACCCAAGTACAAGTACTTTAAGTGACTTGGAAGAGGTTTCAATTCTAAACTTGGAGATTTAACAATAGATGGCACAAGTTTTTCATTATTGCAAGGTAAAGACGCATATGAAACATTCTTAATTGCTGATTTTTCCGGTAATGAGTTAAGAGAACCAATGGTTTCTTTCATCTCATCACTATACGCATAACCGTTGTCAATAGGTGTAGTGAGCACGGTTTCCAAAGTATCAACACCATTCAACTCAAACATTTGTTGCGCCAATGTGTCCATCATATCAATGGAGAAACAAGAGTGGACATCGCTAGGATATCTCATCGTCTCGAAAATGTTGAAACGTATTATTTCTCCATCAAACTCCATAGTTAGCGTTCCCTTGTCCACATCAATAATAGTTTTCGCCGTTTTCATGAAGGGACGCCCAAGTAGCAATGGAAGAGACGAGTCCGGTGAACCTTCATCCATCTCTAACACGCAAAAGTCCGCTGGAAATACAAGTTGATTAACCTGCACAAGAACATCCTCAACAATACCCATTGGGTAGACATTAGAACGATCGGCTAATTGCAACACAATTCCAGCCTTTTTAAGAGGACCAAGATCAAGTGAATTGTACATAGACGCAGGCATGACATTAACGGAAGCACCTAAGTCCAACATTGCTTTGTTAAATTTGGTGTTACCAATTGTGACGGGAATGTCGAAGCTACCCGGTCCTTGCACTTAAGTGGGAGTTTGTGTTGTAAGATTGCCAAGCATTCTCCCCCACACTAAGCACTTCATTACCTTTGAGCCTTTGCTTATTGGTACACAAGTCCTTCAACACCTTTGCATACTTTGGAACTTGCTTGATTGCATCTATGAGTGGTATGTTCACATGGATCTCTTTAGAACGTCTAAAATCTCCTTTTCTAGTTCCGCCTTCTTAGAACTTGCAAATCTGCGAGGGAAAGGTAGAGGAGGAACATAAGTAGAAACCGGAGTTTTAGAGTTAGGAATAGGTACCTCAAAGTTTGGGGAGAATCCTCGGTTTTCTCCTCCAAAACAGTTCCTTTGGTGTTTCCACCGTGCCCGAATCAAGAACTTCGGGTTGCACAAGTTGTGTACCACTTCTCAATGTAATTGCATTAACACCCTCTTTTGGGTTGATAGGTTGAGAAGGAGTTTCCCACCATTTTGTGCCTTCAATTGATTCAACTCCATAGCCATAGAACCAACTTGAGTTTGCAACTCCTTAACTGAACTCTCCGTTCGTTGCATAAAATATTTCAAAGAACTCCTCCATATTGGACCCCATATTTTGAGGTTGTTGTTGTTGTTGAAATTGTTGTCTCGGTTGGAATTGTTGTTGTTGAGGTTGAAATCCACTCGGGTTGTTGAAACTAGATTGTTGAGTCGCTCCTTGCTTATTGGCATAGCTAAAGTTGGGGTGATCTCTCCATCCCGGATTGTAAGTGTTGGAGTAGGGATCATACCGTCTTTGTTGATTTGGAAAGATCGCATTAGCCTGCTTCGTCTTCATAAGATTGAGAGGAACTTGGTATCACCGCGGCTGCAACTTGTTGAAGCATTGCGTTCATGTTACCCATTTGTTGACGAAGCTCTTCAACCTCGCTCACTTCACTCACCCTTCTTAGAATCACATCCGAACCACGACTCAAGAATTGTTGTGAGTTCGCTGCCATGTTTTCAATTAACTCTCTAGCTTGTGCCACCGTCTTGTTAACTAGTGCACCACCACCCGCGCGCCGAGGAGATTCCTATCACTTGATTGGAGTCCTTCATAGAAATATTGGATAATCATAGCGTCGCTAAATTGGTGGTGAGGGCAGCTTGCCACCAATCTCTTATATCGTTCCCAACATTCATATAGAGATTCTCCCACATTTTGCTTCATCCCACAAATCTCCTTGCGAATTTGAGTAGCCTTTGATGTAGGAAAATATCTCTCTAAAAAGAGTTTCTTCAACCCATTCCATGTTGTGACACTTAGGGAGGTAAATAGAACAACCAATCCTTAGCACTATCCATTAAAGAGAAACGAAAAACTTTCAACATTGCACCATCCGCTGCAACATCCGCTGGAAGCATGGCCGTGACAATGGTGTGGAAGTCCATAAGATGTTTGTTTGGATCTTCATTCACCATGCCATGGAACTTTGGTAATTCTCTAAGCAACCCCGGTTTAATTTCAAAAGTAGAGTCCGTTTGAATACACCCCGTTGTATATCAAGCCTATGAGAAGCTAAGTCCTTGAGTGAACGATTTGCATCACCCATTGCTCCTTGTTCTTCCACGTGTGTTTCCTCTACGATTGGAACCTCTTTTCCTTCTTCTTGTTGTTGGAAAATCTCTTCTCCTACTTCCTCCTCGTGCTCGTCCGTTGTGTCTTGACTTGGTTGGAGTATTGTGCCGCGTCGAGTAGCTATCCCGCACCTTGGATAATTCCAATCCTTAGAAGCCAGAGATTAGGTACTGCAAACAATTCTCGCAAAACAAGTGAGAAACAAGACAAGAAACAAAAAGCAAAGATGAAAGCAGAAATTGTAAAAAGAAACTAAAAACTTAATAACTAGCCGCAGTGTGCCTCCCGGCAACGGCGCCAAAATTTGATCATTTGTCGATGCGTCAAAAATAATTTCACTTTCCTAAAGTATATGATAAGAAAGAGTTCGTATCCACAGAGAGGCGATTGTAGTTATTTCGTAATCAATTTCTTAAAGTAACCAATTGGGGGATTTCTTATTTCTATTTAAACAATAAAAACAAATTAAAAGCAAAGTAAATTGTAGAAAGTAATCAATGGAGAGAGATATTGGTCAAGGAATTCATCTTCAATCTTAGACATGTGCTTGCATATATGAATAGAATTACGATTTAATCTCTTGTGTTATCAAAAGCCTAGAGAATCAAGAAAGCAAGATAATCTATTAATTTCTCAAGTTCATCAACACACACATTAGGGTCTGCATATGTGAAGTCTACCTAAAGAATAACCTAACGCCTTGCGCTAATCAAGTTCAATTCCTAGGAGCATTAAGTTTTAAATAGGCTAATCAATGCAATTGTCATGCGTTGCGCAAAACAATTCGGACAATGGTCAAACTCTACATATGATTACGAGAGTGTATCACTACAAACCGTAAACATATCATGCTACTTGTATTCAAGGTTATCGCTTGATGAAAAACCCTAAAATAGCTATGGACTAAGATGCAAGTTCAATTAATTGGCCACTTAACTAATCAAACACCATAATCCTATCACAATACTTCAATCATGTGATCATAAAAACCGCAGAGAATTGAACGATAAACAAGAGAGAAAACTAATACATAAATCACACACAAGTTTTAGAAATCGGACTACATCCTTAACCAATAATAGAGAATTTAGCTACTCATAGCTATGGAGTTCATCACAAAAATATAGGTTGAATTAAAGAAGAAGATGAACAAAAGCAAACCCTAGTTGTGTAAACAAAAGTGGCTCTCCAAAGTTCCAAGAATAAGATATGATATAAGATTGTAGAAGACCTTCCTTTTATAGCTTTCTCCAACTTCTAAAATTAGGTCTAGTCTTCAAAGTCCATTAGGTGAGAATCCACCAAGCCCACAAGAAAGAGAAACCCGTGTAGAAAATACGCCCCAAAAGTGGTCGCCGGAAGTTCGGTATTGTGGTAGGAAATCGACCGGAAAGTCGCAGGAAATGCACTCCGTGGACTGCAAAGTCCGCCCGGTCACCGGTCAACGAGTCAGAACGGCCGGGTCAACGGGTCAGCTCACTGAGTCAAACCGGGTCAATCACTGACCGAGTCCGATGAGTCAGGCTGGTTGAGCTGATTCTTGCCTCAGTCCATTGCACAAAGCGACTGCAAAGACCATCATTGTGCTTCAGCGAAACCCTTGTGATGCACAATGATCACACTTCTCATTCTATCCATAGCCATGAACCGCAACATCACAAACCGCCATTTCCATAACAAACTAGCTCACATGACCTTGTACACTCTCCATTGCGGCAATGCCGGCTCTTAAACCTTCACCCAGGTTTGCTAGTCCATTCAACCCAAATCACTTACTTGTGCCACCAATTTCATGCGGTCTCATGACCAAACTTCTTAACTTCGGGCCCAGGTCTGCCTCCTTTGCAACCAAACCAATAAGTGCAATCCTGAACCCCTATCTGCAACTGCAATCACCATTAACTTCACTGCCATCTCTATTAACAATTCAAATCATCACTGCCTCCTTTCCTCACAGCTCCACCATCCAACACTAACATTCTCAAGCCATCATTCCTTGCACCAGCATGGTCACTACCACAGCTCGCTCTCACTGCCATGAACCATCCATCCAGCAGCACCTTCAACACCACAGCAACACCATTGCTATTAACAGCTCAGCCTCACACCAACCAATGCTAGCATCTGCAACTCTCAGTACTGGCCAACCACCTGTAATTTACTGCACCAATTTCTTCTCACTTGGAAGCATCATTTGCAACATCATTTTATCCATACAATCTCCAGTCACAGCTTCTCCATCATCAACAACCCAACTCCAGCACACAAGGCAGAAGCATCAGCATTATTGCAGCTGCTCATCTACCTGCAATTTAACACAACCAGCACCATCAGCTTCAACAATCCTCATCAGTGCCACCTGTGCCAGGCCTGTCATTTCAGTGCCATCGGCTGCAATCCCAAGAAGAATAATAACTCAACCCGACTACCCTGTCATGCCATTATCTCGCAACAAAGACACAAACCAAGTACAACCAACACCAGTAGCAGCACTCACTTTCCAGCTGGTCACTTTTTACCCATGGCAATCTTCCAAAGCTCAACTCCATCATAACCTGCAACCTGCAATGCTCTACTCAATCCAGCCATAGCCTGAACACCAGCTTGCATACTTCTCCAACCTCAGTGCCATTAGTACAAAGACCACTCCATGGACTCTTCTTAGCATCACCATTGCACATTCTGTTCCACATATTTTATTCTCCCTGAGTTCCTCCTAGCCAGCAACACCAATTTTAGCCTTGCCTGCAATTCCCTGGCACTTCCTTGACTATGCACACACAACAACACTGTGGCTACATCTTCACCATTTACCTAACATACATCTAGTGTGGCACTTCCAACTGCAACTCTCTTGCAGCTCCTCCATCAGTTCCATCTGCTTTACAGCTTCCCCTGCAATTGTACTCAACAACAGCAACCCAAATCACATCACCAGAGCCTCCAATTACAGAAGCTACACCTTCTCAGCCACAACTTTCAACAATCAACCAGACTGACCCATCTTCACTTCAATGTCTCCCACCTGCAATACCACCAGCTACCCTAGCCTCAATTTCTTTGAGCTTCAACACCATCTCTGCTTCATCTTATTTCTCCATTCAACCAAACCCATCAATTCAAGACCCTGGTTCCAATAACACAACAATAGATCTATCTTCTCCTCGCTCTGGTTCATTCTCGATCTCTGGCTATCAATTATCACTCGAACTCGACAATAACCTCCCCAGCTCCATCTCTAGGATTCGATCTCCTCAGCAAATCTACTCTTCCTCCATGGCTGGTTTATTCCCTTGTTCATTGAATCTCCTCCCTGAACACCAATGGAGCTGCCACATCGTTGTCATCTTCTCGATTCTCTACTTCGTCAAATCGCCCACAACCAGACTCAAATCGATTTGCACTCAACACCATTAATGGCCACAGCTTCACCATCATCTCACCATTTTTCAGACAGCAGCCCTCTCCATCACTCTCGGTTTCAATTCAGGTGAAAATGAACGAGAGAAATTTCTCTCAACTTTAGGTCATAATTAGGGTAGGATTTATGCAGTGACACCTCATGTTATAAGGGCTATCCTGATTGGCAGCCCCTTAGCCTCAGCTGGTCTGCGTCTAAAATTCCTCCAAATAGAGTTACCCCTTAACCTTGATTGAGCTCCAGATAGCACATGCATGTGAAATGACACTCTTGCCCTTCTTGCTCAAATAAAATGATTTCTCCATCTTTTCCTCCGCGCGACTCCAGAGTGCCTAATAACTCAAAAACACACGTAAAGTGCATAATTTACAAGAAAAATAGCAAAGAAAGCGTAACTACTAGATAGTAAATACGGTGTATTCTACACCTATCATAATGTGCATTTACTAATTAGATTTTCCGAGAGATTTCGATCGTTATTTTTGGACAGAGCATTTCCAGGAATTATGAAAACCGAATCTGTGCTTTTATGAATATATTGAGAAAACTTCCTTGTCTATAAATACACGAAGTTTGCCTTTCTAGCAAACTAATCCTTCGTAACAACAGATTTACTCTTTTGTTGTTGTTTCTGGTGTAGCCGCCTATTCGGAGAGGAGAGTAACCTAATTAGGCAAAATCTCTTACGACCGCTCGCCTTTAAAGTCTTTTGGGATTGAGAAGCTCTACCGCGACCCGTTGGTGGGAAACTAGATAATTGCGGTTTATCTTTCTTTTCGATTGATTTGATTGACTAATGGTGGTTGAAATCTGATTGCACCTAGTTTGTTTATTCTTGAGAATCTTCTCTTCTAATATAAGATTCACTTAAACTAGTTTAGAGTTTCGACAGGGATATTTAGACTGTTGTTAGTTCTAAAGATGATCTTGTGATAATCCATTGTTAATGCATTCGTCTCGTGCATGATTGATCACAATAGATTCAAGTGATTGTGTGCAGGTTTTTATTGAAGATTTAAGAAGATTTGAAGACAAAGAAGATATTGAAGATCTGACTTGGGTTTTATAATCTTTGGTGTGCACAATACTTATTTCGGTAAAAGAGGATCCAATTAATAATAGGTTTATCCTTGTGGTAGATTGGATTGATTAATTGAGTAGATCGGCATCAATACGTTTTCTTGTGATTAAAGGTATTGATTGGCTTAATCTTAAATGATTACCTTTGGGTGATTAAACATAAGATAGATCTAAGGACCCGACGAAGGAGTTTATGTTAAGATAAACAGAAGAGCCTTTGTCCGACTCATATTGGTTGAATAGAGTTGATACCAAATGCATTTGTTGTTCCTTTTACCGTTTGGAATACTTAACCAAAGGAATTGTTCCAAGTACGTGACTTATTCACAAGTCGGAGGCATGGGAATACGAGACGGAACTAAGTGAACTATAGGGTTAGTTACTTGGTCTCAACTATACGAAGTTAGGTGTAATTTTGTGTAGCGGCTTAACTCGAGAGTATTCAATTTCGGGACAAGGTCCCGGGGTTTTTCTCGCATTTGCGGTTTCCTCGTTAACAAAATCTTGTTGTGTCATTTACTTTTATTTTCCGCATTATAATTGTTTTATTATAATTAAATTAAATCACACCAACGTTAATTCCTATTTACTTGATAAGCAATCCTATTGTGCTTGGTTAAGTCCGAACCTTTATATCAAGTAAACATACTTCGTTGTTGTATTGTCTCGATCTTGTATCCATATACGATCACACGAAGTGTGAACCGATTAGTTATATTGTCTCGACTCAGTCCATAGACAATCACTTTCGGAGAAAGGACTTATAGGTAGGAAAAGTTTTAGCTTGATGTATATTTGGGTACCCTCGCCTTTTCAATTGGCATGCAAACACGAAAAGATCTAACAATTTGTGTTTGGTGCGATCCAACCTATAAGAATGAACTCGAGTTCTCATGAATCGACTTCAATTAACGTTCCGCCAAGATTTGACGGAATAAACTATCTATGGTGGAAATCTGCTATGAGATCTTTTCTTCAATCACGAGACTTTAATACTTGGCTATTAGTCGTCGATGGTTATACTCCACCAAAGAGAGAAAATTCAGAAACTGAGTTTAAACGCTTAGCAGAGTTTTCGAACGAAGAAAAGGCACTTGCAAAGCGTAATTCGATGGTTTGAATGCTATTATTCATGCTGTAAGTCGCGACCTACAACATCATGTGTCAACATGTCAAACTTCGAAAGAAGCTTGGGATAATCTTCAGATCGTATTCGAAGGAAATTCTTCAGAGAAAGAAGCTAGACTTCAAACCCTCACTTCCGAGTAGGAAAACCTTCGAATGGATGACAACGACATTTTTGAGGAGTTTCACATTAAACTCTCTGAGATAATTAATGCCTCTTTCTCGTTAGGAAAGACTATTTCTGAAAAGGATATAGTATGCAAGATTCTCAGATCGTTGCCATCTAGATACGATTCTAAGAAGCATGCAATCGTTGAAGCTAATGATCTTTCGTCTCTATCTAGAAGTTCCTTAGTTGGAAAACTAAAGATCTTTGATCAAGAAATGTTGTCTAAACAAAAGGACAACTGGGCTATAAAGCCATAAAAGGAGCTTCACTCAATATTCGAAGATTCCGATGATCAAGAAGATCTCTTTTCTGAAGATGAAGGAGAAATAAACCATCACTTGTCTCTTATTACTCAACGATTCAAAAGACTGTTGAGACATCGAAAAATAAGAGCACATGCGTCAAAAAGGAAAAGTGTTCCTCCATTTAAATGTGAAGACACCTGGGATGATGATGATGTTATTCCCCAATGTTACAAGTGCAGAGGCTTTGGCCATATCTCTCCGTGATCGTCCAACCAAGGACACACAATGGAAAAGAAAAGCTTATACTGCCACTCTTGATTATTGTCCTAATGAAATAAAATGTAGAGAGGTTAGTTTTGTAATACGTCGACTTAGAATTACTTAAATGGTTTACAAGTTGGGTTTTTTCTTATGTGTCAAGGGACACAAATGTTGTAACCGACAGTTTGGCTAAAGAGACAAGAGTAGTAGTGGTGAAATATTTTGGGTAATGATTCTGCTGAGTGGCTTATGACCTTCATTCATGACAAACTATGTATTTCAGTTTGATTTAGATCAATGGAATCTCCATGTTAATTTTATTTAAAAAAAAAAATGCCAGGTTTTACTTATTGGCAAGCTGATGTACCCATATGGTTAGAATCTCTATCAAGAGAAAAACTGTGTGAACCATATTTGATTTATTAATTCTCATTTCCTATTAGAGATAAGCGAAAAAAAAAGTAGTAAAATGAAAACTCACAATGATGTAGCTGCAGGAGGTCATCCGCGTTCCTCACATGTTTGATGCATTTCAGGAAGGTCCCAGGTTTGAGTCACCGATGGCATAATACTGCAGAATTTGACATGAAAAATAGTGTTAACTTTCCCCACTTGCGACATAATCAGCCCCTATTTACTTCAGCTCCCTTAACTGATTTTTCATGAGGCTCTCTCTGATAAGCTAGCACGGCAACCTGTTCAACTACTGACGTACAGATCCATGATCAGGTGAGTAAAAAAGAAAAACTCACGGTAAAAGTTCTCATTAAATTAAATTTATACTCCGTATACTTGCTTGTTACACATGATTGCTAAAGGCTGTTACCGATTTGCTAGGGGAGGGTACCAATGCATATAGGACAAAGCAATCTCAGCCGTTGGATCCTGAATTGGTACTCGCCCCTAACAAAAGTGATATCAGCCTTTAGCAATCGTGTTGTTACACGGTATTACTTTCTAGTTTCTACTTGGTAGTCAAAACAGTTCCCGATCATTCCATTTTCCCATCTCCTCTTATCCCTTTTACATTGGGGGTTCGTTGTTGCTGTGGACAATCTAACGAACTAAAAGGAAGGCAACATTTCGAGGAAAAGAAAAAAAATACAACTATCAAAAATAACCTCATCGAATGAAAACCCCCCTCAAAACAGTGCTGGTTCCGTTAGGGTTTTTATCTTTATCCCCTTGGGCGGCAAATTCGTAAGTAATTCAATCTCCCAATCTCCTTCTTATCATTATCTAATCAAATCAACATTCCTTCAATTGATTTATCAACCGATGCTGTTGTTATTTTTGTTTCCATACCAATCTCGATGACTAAAATATGCTTCAAGTCAATTTGAAAAAAACCCAATATTCAATTTTAGATAGATTAGGGTTTTTGATTGTTTTTAATTGCTGTTATTGATGATAATATTGTTATTTGGATACAACAGGTAGAAAACAGAAGGTTGAGGTTACTGCATTTGGGGGTTCTGTTGAATTTTCTTTTATTAGGGTTCCATTTTGTCTGGGTTTGGTTTTGGTAAAGGGATAATGTGCATACTTTGTGTTATTCAGAAGTGTTCACTGAGGGTAGCAACAATGCTTCCGTGGTTTATAATTCCATTGATTGGATTATGGGCATTATCTCAGTTGTTGCCACCTGGTTTTAGATTTGAGATTACATCACCTCGTCTAGCTTGTTTAATGGTATTGTTAGTTACTCTTTTCTGGTATGAGATTTTGATGCCAAAGCTATCAGCATGGAGGACACGTAGGAGTGCGTGGCTTAGAGAGAGAAAGAGGGTTGAAGCTATTGAGTTGCAGAAGCTGAGGAAGATGGCAGTTCGACGCTGCAGGAACTGTTTGACGCCATATCGAGAGCAGAATCCAGCTGGGGGAAAGTTTATGTGCTCATATTGTGGTCATATTTCTAGAAGACCGGTTCTTGATATTCCTGGGTCTGCTGACTTAGATGTTAAGAAGTCTGGGTTTGTTGGAAAGGTCTGGTCAGAGTATGGTTGGATTTGTAGGAATTATTGGTTAGAAAATGGTAACTGGGTTCCTGGGTCTTTTGTGGCGAATAGTAGCTGGATAAAGAATGGGGGCAGACTATATAATGGTGATGATCTCTGTTTGAAAGAAAGATCAAATTCAATTGTAGTAGTTTTTCTGTGCAAGATTTTGTTCCCTATCTTTTTGAGTATAAGATGGTTGTGGAGAAAGATTTTTAGGGTATCTTCGAGTGAAGATGATTCATCAGATGCAGAGCATTCGGGGATGTCGAAAAAGGGTGAAAATGGGGTTAATATGAACGAGAGTAAAGTCGAGAAAGCTCGTAGGAAGGCTGAAGAGAAGAGACAGGCTAGGTTAGAGAGAGAGCTTCTAGAGGAGGAAGAGAGGAAACAGCGGGAAGAGGTTGCAAAACTAGTGGAAGAAAGACGGAAACTGAGGGATGAAAAGATGGAGGCAGAAAAACAGCAATTTAGAGGCTCCACAAATGACAAGGAAAAAGATAGTAAGAGAGAAGCAGAAAGGAAGCGTCACGAAAGAAGGAAGGATAAAGATAAAGGGTCTAATAAAAGTAACTCTGACTGTGAGGAGATTGACCGCAGAGCTTCCAAGGAAATGGATAGGAAACGTGATCTGGACAAGAAGAGTGAATTTGAGAGACAAGACCAACAGAAAGCCTCGACGACTCAGACATCAGAATCAAGACACAGTGTAAAAGTATCAACTGCAAATAGTATTAACAAGGGGACTGGTACTAGATATCTGGAGCGCGTAAAGGGATCTTTAATTTCTTCATCTAGAGCTTTTAATGGAACTAGTATCTTTGGAAAAGGCTCTCATAAGAATCAAACATCTGCAACAGCTGTTTCAAAAGCAAACAAGCCTACTGGCTCTATAGATCATGCCCATGGTTCTGGGAACCAGAGGCATATGCATAGTAGTGTACATGCACCAGTTGTAGTTACTTCAAATGAAGATATTAAGGCCACTGAAGCAAGTTGTCAACGACCGGTAAGTTGTTGTTACTATCATATATCTTTTATCATTATTATAGTTTGTGTGAAATTCTCTTGCAATGGTAAAAACAAAATCATTGAGCAAATTCTGGATTAATCACACGAAAGTAGTTGAGCAGCTTACTAATCTGGGCAATTCAACGACTGGCCACTCCTTAGATTACAGAATCAATGACCGAAAAACATCTTGATTTATGCCTAGCCTCTAATTTTTAAGGTTGATTGTTTTGATAGACTATTTACCAAGAACTGCTCTTTCAGGGATAATGAGCTATCCTATAGTTGCTGTGTCCCCTCATAATTTCAGACATGTTTCTCACATCTCTTTTGCATATTTTGACTGGTCATTTTACAGGGTGGTACGCAGATGCAGTCACAGACCATAAAAAAGTCATGGCAGCAATTATTCACTCGTGCTCCAGGCATGTCTAGTGTTAGTCCTCAAGCAGAAGTTCAAGGGCAAAATTTTCCTAGTCAGGCACCGCAAAGACATCCTTTAGAGAATCAGCCTGGTCTGAGCCTACCGTTACCTTCACCCATGTCTACATTTCCAAATGGTTTTAGAAGTATTAATTCATATTCTTCTTCAGCAGCTAAACCAACATTTCCTCTTGTCAGAGAATCACCTTACAGACTGGCACAAGAGGAGCCGGAAATTTTTGAAGACCCTTGTTATGTTCCTGATCCAGTGGCTTTACTTGGTCCAGTTTCAGAATCACTTGATAATTTTTCGTATGACTTTGGAACAGGGTTCATGAGAAATAGTCTGCCTCAAAAATCTCTGCCTTTACAGCATGCATCTGCATCCATGGAAGTTCATAAGCCCTCTCCAATCGAGTCCCCTATGTCACGACTACGAGTCATAGAAGAGAGGCATATGAACACTAACCCATCCCCCTGCAGTCCAAAAACCCCGGAGCAAAATTCTTCACCTCGTAGTGAATCAAATGGAGGAACATGGCAGATGTGGGGCACATCACCACTTGGTCAGGAGGGTCTTGGTTTTGTAGGTGGGCAGACCAGTTGGCTTCTTCCCATAGGGCAGAATTCCAAGGAGATGACATCAAAGTTTGCGGTGGACAACCAAGTCCCTCTTGGGAATCAGTCTCAGCAAAGTGTTCAACCTGGTAATTTCTTAAATTGTGGGACATTTAGTCCTCCTTGCTCTAGTTTGTACGAGAATGATCCGTGGTTACCGAACCCTGTCTCCCCACCACTATTGGGTGTTAGAGAACACTATTCGGCTCCAGTTTCTCCTCGGCTAAATCTTTCTCAGAGTGAGGTGACTTATGGGAGTCCAAGTAGATCAGCCACCAGACTGCCATTCAAACCATCTCCTGTCATTCGCTGGCCCAAGTGAGTACTGATTATTTGTTTCTTTAATTTCCAGTAGTATCTGCCATCAGTAAATGTATGTTGTTTTATTTGGGAATATGAGGAAGGTTCTTGTGTTCTGGATTATATCGTTTGATATGGAATTATTCTGATGAGAATATCTCTTGTTACTGGAAATTCAGACTCAATGGTGTCTGTTGTTTATGCATATCAACTCAACCACAAAAATCTTGAAAACTTGTTGATTTACTTGGGTTCATTGTGCCGATGGTTTGTACTGTGCAAATACCAAAATTATACTGCCATCTAGGATAGTCTGGTCCTGAGGAGAAAAAGAAAAAGAAAGCGAGAGTGAAGTATAACGAGATATAGCTATCGGCCACCCATATTCTCCATAAGTTAGTTTCCTTTATTCTGTAGATTGGAGATTATTATCCTAATCTCCTGTAATAGGATATTGAAGAATGAATTCCCGTGCTTGAACCTTGCAGCCTGGTTCAGGACAGACTGATTCGTTCTTAAGGTTTTCTGTTCTTTCATTCGGCATCTTGAATTGTCTGTACATTTTGGTTCTTTTACTTCAGGATGTGTACGAGTATCCTGATCCTTTGCTAAAATGAAATTAGGCGAGATAACTATCAGATGATGAAATGACACATTATGGAAGACAATCATTGTGACCGTAACTAGATTTGACTAACTATTCAGATATGAAAAACATAAAAATTTACTGCTTCACAAGTTAATTGTGTATTTTTTTATTGGTTTGTGCTGTTCGTAGGGTTTAATTGTGTATTTTTATTTCTATGTTGGCATACCTTTTATAGAAAACTTGAAGTTAATTGAAGAAGGTAATTTCTGATTTGTCTTCTTTGGTGGGTCCATGGGTGTGGAGCAGTATAGAACTTCTTGAATTTTATGCATTTCAAGTTCTGAATATGTTTTTCTTCTAGGACTCACTTTCCTGAGCAGAAATCACTTCCTTGTATTTATAGGACTGATAAGTATTGGGGATACGCATACTCGAGTAAGAACTGAATAGATGGAGTGGTATATGGGTTGGAAAAAATCCTTCATTGTCAGGCACATGATAATGATTTGGTGTGCTTAAATTTTCTTCTAGGGCTCCCTTTCCTGATGAGAATCACTTCCGTACTTGTATTTATAGTTGCCTGATAAGTATTGCGGATGCTCATACTCGAGTCAGAATTGAATAGGAGTGGTATATGGGTTGGAAAAAATCCTTCATTGTCAGACACATGATAATAATTTAGTGTGCTTAAATATAAATTTGCGTAGTTGAGAGTGGGTACCCCTAAATAAGTGTCCAATTTCTTTTTGTTATTAAGGTGTTTGCAGTTTTCAGTTTAAAATCTTACTTTGACACTTATTTTGAAAGTAAAATTTGAGATGTCATATTGGGGAATGTTTATATGTCTTCTAGTGGTCATATTGGTATTTGCTATTCCATGATTATTCGGAAGCATGATCCTTCTAAATTCAAGTAGTGGACAAAGGAGCTATTGATACAATATAAATGATCAAGCGAACATTGTAGACTTGTAGCAGAAAAAGCCAATAATTTTTTTTATAGCCAAAGCCTTAAACTTGTTGTCTTCTTCTTTCTTCTTTGGTACATCAAATAAGTTCCTCCAGAAGAAATTATATTGCTTACACTGCTTTTTTTTTACTGATTTAATCTTGTAGGGAGGACTCTGTTATGCATGGGTCAGAGGAAGGCATCGCAGTCCCGACCCCAGGAAGGCCTCATATTGGGGGTCTATATTCAACCTCAGACACACAGTCGGTGTGGTCATTTGACTGAATAAGCACAATAGAGAGAAAGAAAAGAGCAGTGGGTATTTTTAAACTCCACATGTTCCCCATCAAAGTGAGCAACCTTAGTCGAGAACTTTTGAAAAGTTTAATCGACAGTGTTCACTTTGGCAAACATAGATATTAGATAGATAGGTCAACGGGCATCATAGAGAGATGGCTTGCGAGCGTTTGGGCATCCTTTACAGGTAACTGATTGTACCTGTCAGACACATTGATGGGTTGTTTTCCTGATAAATATTACTTTCTTCAGGCAATGTAAGATGCGCAGTACTATTACCATCTTTTGAAATCCAACTTCTTTTCATGTATTCAGTATATAAACACATCACACCTGGCTACTTTTTGTTGTTTAAGTATACTAGTTTCAGTAAAAATTGAAGTTATATTTTCTCTTTAGTGAAAAGCTTGGGATGATGATTTCAATATCATCTCATCTTGGTGTTTATAACTTCATACCTCCTCTGGCTTTGGTACGCACCAGTTGAATATGCATCCGAAGTGTGCCTAGTTGGTGTTGGTGTGCCACCAGTCCAATGCAGGTTGAAAAATACAGATGCCAACGTATAACATGATTTGTCAACAGTCCATATTTTTCACCATATCCTCCTAATTGAAGCACCATTGCTGCCATAACCATTTAACCCCATTGTCTAGTTCCATAACGCCTCTGCATCTTACGCTGATCTCGATCATCTTCATTTCGCTCAGCAAATATCCAGTTCTATAAACAACCACTTTTTTTTTTTCTTTCTTTGAGACTCTTCCAAGATCATTTTACTATATTTTGGGAAAGTGTATTTTCTTCGAAACTAATCAAAATTCCATATCAGGTGGACAATCGGAAGCCGTTCAGAGGTGTGTGTTCAGGCATTTAATTTAAACAATCTTGGTAAAGGGGCGGCATGAATTGGTAGAGGGGCGGCAAGTGTGATAGCAATGTCCCTCTTATTGGTTAGGGGGTGTCCTATAGGGATGTAGATTGACTAGATTACCCTTTCACCTTAAATCAACCAAAATCAAATCAATTTTTTTTAACCTAATGAATCAAAAAAAAATCAAATCAGTTTTTTTTTTTTATCTTCTTCTTCATCTTCTTCTCCTCCATCAATCCTAACCTCCATTAAACCGAAAATTTCATCGTCTTCGATTAATCTACGATTTGAAAAATGTTTGGAAAAACCCAGCTTAGGGTTTAGTTTATCGTGTTGAATTTAAGTTAATTTTGTATCAAAAATTAGGTTTTGTATGAAAATTGAAATTGAAATTTCGGGTTTATGCGAGTTACGGTTGGTAATAACTCAATTACCAACCGTAATCGGATATTTTGAAGAACATACGGTTGGTAATAGTTCAAATACGAACCGTACCTTTAAAAAAATTGAGAATTAGGTTTAGGTATGGTTGCAGTACGAAACCTTAGTTACCAACCGCATTTTAGGTTCGGTTGGTAACTTAATGAAAGTTACCAACCGTATATCATCCCGAATGTTAAGAATTTTTGAAGTAGTGATGTATCGTTCGAAACTATAGATGACTTACCAACCGTAGTTTAGTTACGGTTGGTTTCGATTCTTTTTTATGAACCGTAATTAGTTACGGTTGTCAGATCCAAGATTTTCTAAAGAACCGAATCGTATTACGATTGGGTTTTTCCCCAAATTGAACCGGCATATTGCTGGTAACTAGCTTATTTCCAACCGTATGTTCTTCGTAAAATTTTAAAAATTTGATCTTTTTACATATTTTAGATAATTTTGATCAACAAAAAGCTAATGGGAACTAATTTTGAACACTCACCTCTAATTTGCCACTTGAATCACTCATTTTGGTTGAGTGAATCAAAATCTAGGGTTTCACAAATATCACATAATTTTTTATTTTTTTTATAACTCTAAAAATCTAATTTTAGAGTTATTATAAGTGAAAATTGATTATCAAACACTAATCTTGATTATCAAACACTAATCTTGATTATTAATAATAAGGGTTAATTGGTCATTTCCATTTTTTTAATAAGGGGCACTTGAATTTACTTCTAATGACCTTTTTTGTCTTATTAGGTTGCCGCCCCTCTACCGATTCCTACCGCCCCTTTACCAAGATTGTTTTTACCAAACTAAATTTTGGCAATTTTGACTTCGAAAGAGTAAAAATCAGTTTTTACAAGAAGCACTTCTAAGAAGTCTTTTCGCATCCAAACACAATGCAAAAACTCTTCTTATTCCAAAATTCATTTCTTCCTTTCTTGAAATATCGGCGTAGGGTTTAACAGAGGGTTAAGCAATGGGCTGAATAGTTGCTTATTCTGTGAATACGATCGTTCCATTTACGTGCGGGCTTTTGCATCTCAGACTAGGGTTTATTGGTTTATTCTTCGTTTCGCGATTCTCATTTCGTTTTGAAGATTTTAAAGGGGGAGAGTTATACAATGTCTGAAGAACCAAGATCAAAGCACAAAAAGCTCGATAGAAAAGTGAAATTTGCAGTTGGGAAATCAAAAGTATCTAACAGAGGATTTGAAGGGACTGGAAATCCTAAAAAGAGGAATGAAAACAGTAAATCTGAGAGGGACCGGAATTCTTCTTATTCTGATGCTCAAGTGAACGGAAATAGTGAAAACAAGTATTCTAGGTCAAATTCCAGAGATACAAACTTCGTGCGACTTACGACTGAGAAACCCGGGTTTAATTCGAAGAGAGTGTATGGCGATAGAGATAACAATGAAGAAGGGAATAGGAATAAATCATTTACGCCCAGAAAAGGCTGGAAGAAATTTAATGATGATGAAATGTATGATAGGAAGAAATTGTATGATAAGAAAACCAGTGAAAGAAAAGAATTTGGGCAGGGTGGTAATACAAGTAGAGATGGAAATGGGGATTCGAAATTTGGTGGTAGAAGTTCTTCTACTAGAGTTGAAGGTCGATTTAGAAATGAAGAGGGTTCGGATAATAAGAGAAATAGAGAGTTTAGATCTTCAAGAGGTGATGTTGGAAGGGACAACTCGAGTTTTGATGGGAACCGGTCGAATTGTAGAGTTGAGAGTAAGTTTAGAAATGATGATGGGAATGACAATAGATCGAGGCCAAGAGAGAAGCCAGCATTTAAAAGGGTTGCTGTCGGAGCTGAATTTGGTGGTAGAAGTTCTCCTAGTAGAGTGGAAGGTCGATTTAGAAATGAGGAGGATTCAGATGGTAATAAAAGAGAGTTTAGATCCTCAAGAGGCGATGTTGGAAGGGAGAATTCGAGTTTTGGTGGGAAACGTTCCAGCCGTAGAGATGAAAGTAAACTTAGAAATGATGATGTGAATGATAATAAATGGAGGTCAAGAGAGAAGCCAACATTTAAGCGTGTAGCTACCAGAGCTGAAGGTGGGAAAGATGGGTTTAAGAATAAAAATCTGACTTGGCTGCGCAAGTGATTGAGAAGTATGGTAATAAGCAGCAAGCTGAGGCTGCTGAGAGTCTTCAAAAGGCTGAAAAGAGATTTTTACGATACAAGAAAGATAAGGAGAACGCGGCTGAGGCGAGGGTTGTGAAGCCAAAGAAAAAAAAGATGGGCATCCATTCACTTGATATTTCAAATAAGCGTACTGATGATAGTGTTTCTGCTGATGGTTAGCACTCTTCTTTTGTTTTTCTTTTGATCGATTTAGCTCTCTTCTTTATATTAGTAGTTTACATATGGTTCTTGACATTTTTTGTGCTTATAAAGCCTCATAGCTGTATCTCTAGAGAATACATTTGTGGTTTTTATATTCGGGATTTGGTCATGCTTTAGGTATCTGACAGAGTCCATGAAACCAGGCCAGTTACATATAGAATCTTTGAGCTTTGAAGACCATAAATTTATTAGCTCAGTTAGGTTTTTTGCTGTCTAGCTGGAATACATTTGTTCTTTGTGGATAGTTTGGACTTTGGACTTTCGATGAAGTACATACAGTTCCTCTCTAAACATGTGCTTATCAGACTGGGTTTTATGTTCTAACATTTAAATATAACATATTGTCTGCTGACTCCCATCATACTTCCTTATCACCCTCCTTCGCATTCTTTCCAGGTGATACAGTGGAGAAGAAAGTTGATGTACAAAAAGACGTTGAATTATCACAAAATGCACAGTTCCGTGCAATACAACCCAGCCCCTCCATCCTTAAATTTGTGGAAGATAATGTAATCTAGCTTAGCAAGACCTTCAAACATCTCCAGCTTCCTTTATTATATACCTTTCATGATATGATACTAACACTCTAATAATGTTCTTGAACCTGTTGACAGTTCTTGGGCCGTAGAAGGTTGGTTGAATTTCAGAGAGCAGGATACAACATTGAACTCCCTGCTCCTCTAGATAATGTGCCGTTTTCTACAAGTACTGAAAGAGAACGAATTGAAGAATCTGTAAGTTTAAGTTCCATCTGGGCTGAAAACTTCTTTCATTCCTTTATTATATTGATTAAGTAAGGTAAGAGTTATTCATAGTGTTAGATTGCATTTGTGTTGAGTCTTTTAATCCTGCATCTCGGGATAATTTTGCATCACTCATTTGTCGACATGCTAATTTTGGAGTTCCAAGCATCCCAAGGATAATCACCAGCATTCGAAATTTGAACAAACTAAAGATCCCTTTTTTTTTGGGGGTTCTGCCTCATATATAGATTGTATCATTTTTACATGGATTAGAGGCTGTGGATCTCAGAATACTTGTGTAACTTGCTGAATGTCATTTCAACTTGCCTAGATGACTTATCTATTACTAACTGCTAACTTATTCCTTTTCTTCTCATCAAGTCAAAGTTTCTCCTTGTCTCTCAAAAATCTGTAGGTTTGCACTTGCCATATTGGTTTCATCCTTATTAGTTTCTAGGTGCTTCTCCACCGCCACTTGTGCACCCTGACATAAGAAGCTTGCCAACCTTTCAACATCCTGGTCCTTGTCATGGGAAATACCGCACACAACTTTTCCTCACTTAAAGTTGCACAATCATGCGATATTTCGTAGTGGATAGATCTAGTTTATAGATGTATGTTTGATTTATTAACTTAATCTGATGACAATGTAACAAGTATTTTTCATGTCGTTGTTTGTCCCCTTTCTTGTTGTTACTGTCAGAATACTAACTATCTCACAGGCATTTAGGAATAAATTGGATTTCTTTGCTGCTGCAAAGGTGTCTTCTTCATTTCCACCTGTTGACCTTCCAGAGATTGCATTCGCTGGTAAATTTCTGACATTGACTGTCTTTTTTTTCCTGTTCAAATTTGTCCAAATTTGTTGTCCTTGAGCTTTTGCTTATCATAAGTGTTGGCAATTTATTCTGATATAGAAAAACCGTCAGTAAAAAAATTGAAAGGCCTCGTGTTTCCTTAGGAAAGGGCGAGAGCAGTACCAAGATGGATGATGACTGCTTTGGAAGTCCTCCTATTTCCTTTCTAGCCTACCCCAACTTGTTTGGGACTAAGGCTTATAATAAGAAGATAACATGAGTCCTGAGAATTTTGCAAAATTAGCTAATGCCTTTCCAAACAGAACTTTGAAGCAACTTTTCATCGTTTTATTTCTGCTATGAGTAAGCCTAGGTTCGTTTAAAATCAAATCATTAATACGTGTACAAGATACGTCGTCAATTCATGGAAACTTCACTTTCTCAAATCATCAGACAAGGAAAGTTATCTTCGATGATGTTGGTAAACTTTCAGTAACGGATGGGGTAGATTTGTTAAACATCAGAGTTCTGCACTTCCCTTTCTGGTTTTGTTGAGGCAGGACAGCTTGATGGAACTCTTATATTGGTTTTGGGACACTTAAATTCTGCTAGATGAGATAGATTGCTTCCTTCACTTAGTTTACCTCTATGTATCTGGATAGATTAGGGAGGTCAAATGTTCACTTAGTTCATTTCTTACAAAAAATTTCTGTATCTTCTATAACCGCTAAGATGTTGACAGAAGTTTGATCTATTTATCTGGATATATTAGGAAGGTCAAATGTTGGGAAATCATCGTTACTTAACGCACTTACAAGACAGTGGGGAGTGGTGCGAACGTCTGATAAGCCCGGGCATACTCAGGTACACCCTTCCCCAGGTCCCAGCTTTACAGAAAAAAACATATTGTTGTTTTACCTACTTCTTAATTACTAATGTTATTTCTGCAGACAATAAACTTCTTCAACCTCGGAAAAAAGCTGTCCTTGGTTGATTTACCTGGATATGGTTTTGCTTATGCAAAAGAAGAAGTTAAGGATGCGTGGGAGGAGCTTGTGAGTATTTTCGAAGCGGGTCTCCAAATGTCTTTATATGAAGTTTTATGCTCATCAATAAACACAAGGGCATGTTACGATTACTAAAACAACTATGTACATTCTTTTTTCCTTTTGCAGGTACAGGAGTACGTATCTACCCGAGTTGGTTTGAAGCGTGTATGCCTTCTTATTGACACTAAGTGGGGTATGAAGCCAAGGGATCACGAGCTTATTGATTTGATGGAAAGGTACAGCTTCATATATTGTCTAGTCACACCAACAATGGTGAAATTTAGGAGCTCTTTTTTCTTTTATTCCACCGACTAGTCACTCCATGTGGCATAATCTAGCATTACATTTTGAGATATAGATATGAGAAAAAAGAATTTTGGGTCACAACACCGCAACAGACTATTAAGTGAAGTGTTATGACTTATGGGAATTAAGCTTCATATCTTATGTTCCTGGTTTCAATAATCTGATTTGATTTTGTTATATTTTTCGCAGATCGGAAACAAATTACCAAATTGTATTGACCAAGACTGACGTGGTTTTCCCGATTGATGTTGCACGCCGTGCCATGCAGATTGAGAATGTGAGTTTATTGTACAAATGTCTGTTATTTTTGTGATTTATTTTTATGGACTTGGGGGTTAACGCGTTCCTCCAGAAACCGATGAATGACCTTATCGAGTTTTTTTGTGTGTTTCCTTTTTCTTTGTGGCAGACTCTCAAGTCAAACAAGTCACTGGTTCAACCTGTGGTATGAGTTCTTATGCTTTTTATTTCCATCAGTTGTTGAATGTTCTCGAACATACAGAAAAGCTGATTCTTATATCCTTGTGCTTTTTGTTTACAGATGATGGTAAGTTCTCAGACTGGGGCAGGAATCCGATGCTTAAGAACTGTCCTTTCCAAGCTCAGCCGAATGCCCAAGCTATAAAATGTTTTAGATATATTCATTCAGTTGTCTACGTTGGTGTCATAAATGCTGGGTCAAGTGATTGCCCCTGGCTATGGAATATGGTATTCAGTTTTCTCACATTAATAATATCAGTCTCCATTTTTCATTATCGATATCCTGTTTTACTACTTTGGAAAGGCTTAACCGAAAAGTTATCTACACATTGTCAATGTTCAAGTTCGTAAATGAAACTAGGAGGTTTGGACTGGAGAGCACAAGTTGCATTTGCAATGGTTTTAAGTGCCAATGCGGCAATGCCCAACGCAGTGGCTGCTTGATTAGCTCTTCTGGGTACATGATTAAAAACAAAGGATTCCTGTTGGGCGGCTGGCTGGACTTGGCAGACTGCCTTATGCTCGGCTTTGGAGTTTGGAGGCCATTGTTAGTGAGTGGAATAAAATCCTTTATATTAGTCCACCTTGGTTCTTCGGAGCGAATATAGAATATGTCGTATAGTGGTTAACTTGTGGTGGATTAGTTAGGGAGGGAAAACGTGGTGGGTTGTTAGTTGAAATCCAAATCACCTACCACAAAATACAGCCCCTAATCACGATAGGATTTTTAATTTTTATTTGCAGATTTTGATTGGTTTTGACTTTGTACTTCACAAGTGAAGTAAAAGTCTTATAATGCAACTATGCGAGACAACGAGGGCAACATTACGGATCGAACAAGGACCGAGTCTATAATAGTTGCGAGTGACATCTTGAGAAAAAGAAGGTTGTGGCAATTACACATGGATAACGTTTCAAATTTTGATCGTCCTTTGATCAAGCCATAGAATTTCTACATTAAGTACTGTAGGAGTTTTATTGTAACCCTTATCTGCTAAGGATGTTCTATCTATCATCTATGTGACATGAACCCTAAATGAAAGTAGTTTACCTGTCTTTCTCTAACTTGCATTATAAATTTCCTCTCTTTTGAATTTAAGTCCACAAAGTCCCTTACATCAATTCAGAATACTGTCTACCAACTATTCTTTGTCTAAGATCCATAATAATTCCAGATAGGGACATGTTTTTCTCTCTGTAATATTGGGTACCACTAATCCATTATCAAATGATATTCACTGGTTCCAGTAAAAACATCCATCCTAATCACCACTATAACGAAATTTTATTATCCTGTCAAAGATTGTGGGATCCAGCTAATTATTAATTATGGTTTTAGATTAATTAAAATGATGCGTGTGTCCGCAGCAAGCAAAAAGTATTTGCTCTCTTCTACTAGCAGCCCCGTCGGAGTACTATATTTTCCCATCCATCAATCAAGCAAAACGTCATCACTTAATCTCAGGCGACGAATTAGCCTTTGGTTCAGTTGTGGTGCCACTAGCTAATTAATAAGCCATTTTTGAGTTCCATTCATTAATCTCGGTGTTCCAACGTACATCCTATATCCGACACTTATTTAACGTGGCACGGCAGCAATACTGATGTGCCGGTAATTCACCGAGATAAATGCAACACATAAGAAAACATCATCAGATAAGAAAACATCATCAGATTACATTAAACTCTAATCATTAGATCAAAGTTGATCAAACTTTGTCAACGGTATTTGATGTGTAAGATAAACGAAACACGGTTATGACCTATTCATAAAAAATACATTATTCTGGAGTCAAATAATGCCGTCGTCCTAGTACTCCATTTTCTCTTTCTCTAAATAACCCCAACTTTTTCCATTTTGTGTCCAAGCTCCGAAGAAGAAAATACCAACCCCAACCAATTAACTCAACCACCACCACCACTCTCAGAAAAAAGGAGCCTCCCATCTTCTTCTTCACCATTTTTCTCCCAGAAAAATTTGTGAAGAAACTCAAAAATGTGCCCACTTAGGATCATATTGATTTTTCTGTCCGCAACACTAGCTGGATTTTTTGTTTTGAGAAACTTAAAAAACACCCCTATAGATTTTGAAGAAACTTACAATAATGTGGACGAGGATGAATCAGAATTAGAATCATCATCTTCTGTACCTCGATCAAAGAAGGTATGTCAAAAAGGGTTCACTTTTACAATTTTAAGTTTAGGGTTTTTGAATTTCTCTTCTAATTGTTTGATTTTTGTTTTGGGTTTTGAAGGTTTTGTCTGCAATTGGTTCTGGGTTTTGGACATGTGTTGATATGGCAAGTGGAAGATATTTGTGGAGGCATTTAGGGCCATCATCTAAACAGTCGTGATCATCTTCTTGTTTAGGTCTGTTTCCTGGCTTTTTTTTTGGGTGTGTGTTTGTGATGATGATGATTAATAGTAAACTCTTTTGTAAAAAAAAAAAAAATTAGGGAAAAACTTAATGAATGGGGGAATTTGGGTTAATCTGTGTCTCTGGATCACATGGATTTTTCTGTAATGGTGGTGGTTTCTTGTCTGTGTGATAACAAATTCTTCCAGTAACATCTTGGAAATTTTACATGAAAAAAAGTATGATCCTTTATATTTGTCTCCATTTATACTGAGCTTGTTCTTGTTTGGCGCTACAATTTCGTAGTTTTACTGGAATAGTTGAAGAACTCTTAACAAAGTTGTGAAATATTTGGGGGAGGAAGTTCTGGTTGAGCTATGATTATAACCCTTACTGAATGCGGTAGTCCTAGTTAACTTAAGTATGATTTGTGAAGGGAAAAGTTCGAGTTCTTTTAGTATGAGATTGAATTGAGGGGTAGTGTCAAGCAGCAAAGCAGATTAGGCAAGACTTTAACGGGCATTAAGGCTGTTATGGGCAATAATGGTCGATTGGGAGATGCTGCAATGCTTGTGATATGCTGTAATTCTACAATCCTTAGATGGGATTTCTGTCCCAGTGTATAGCTTCAGCTTCTGTTCATGTCCTATTATTTTTCCTGCAGTTTTTTATCCATGTGTTTTATACAATCTGGAAGCTGTTTGCCTTTCCAGTATTTCAATTAGACTTCAGTATTTCTTAATGTCATTATATTGCAAGCTTCAGCTTCTGTTCGTGTCTCTATGACTTTACCCTTTTTCATTTTCCTGCAATTTTTCGTCTGTGCTTTGAACAGACATATAAACTGTTTATCTATCCAGGATTTTAATTAAACTTCAGTATTTCCTGATGTTGTTAAACCCCTGCAATTGGCTTGAGCTTCAGCTTCTGTACATGTCTCTATGACTTGATTTTTTTTTCTGCAGTTTTTTTATCTGTGCGTATACAATCTGGAAACAGTTTACGTTTCCAGGATTTCTGTTAGACTATAATATATCCGTAATGTCATTAAATCCCTGAAATTTGTTAACAAACATCATGGTAATGCGGTTATGGTTTATTACAGACCTGAGAAATGGATTGTTTAGGTGTTTGTAAGTATATTTCTTGAAGAAGAAATATTCAGCTCTTGTGAGAAGTTAGGTAGGTTTGGTATGAGGACTTATCCTAGTCACTTGTGGAATGAAGCGCCTAACATGCATTTCTTTTGCAGTACTAACTGCATATCTTTAAGTGTTGAATGACTTATCTGATCAATAGAGAGCAAACAAGCTGTATCTCTATCCTATGGCTATAATGGATAGTAACCTCACATACAGATCCTGATTTCTTTGTGAACCATGGTACATGTTATGGCAGAAAGAACATTAGGTAAAAAAAGGAAGCTAGGCAGTTGCGAAAAGAACCACATCCTGAAATGTGAGTCTGGGAGATTTTCTGGAACTGCATAATATAACCTCTTTGGTCATTTTACTTCTGGTCTCATTGTTCAAGTCCTTGTAGCTCCTATGACCACGATAAGTAAAAATTGCATGATTTAGACATCCCTCACCCAATGTATCATAATTTTTATGCATCTTACACAGTTTTCGTGTGTTTGGTTAGTTCTTGAAATGTCTCTGCCAGGTGTGTTTTTATTTTGAACCAAAAACCATATTGTAAATATTGATTCTAGATAAGTCCTGCAGGTATCCAGGGAGATATATTCCCCCCCTTTATGAATAATCTTTCCCCCCGCGGGTTTTCTAACTACCGCCAGGAACCAACCACAACCACATTGACTCGGTCCTTCTATCATGGCCTCCATTACATTTTCTAGGAATAAAAATCGTGCAGCACATGAAAACAGAATCACCTAGAAATGCATTGTATTCTATCTCATTTGCAGCCACCGTGGACATTGACTTGGCCACTCCATCATACTTGTTCTTTTACTGTCAAAGCGGGGCATCTGATCAGTTATCGGTATGGTAAATTGGTATGCAAAATTACCGCATACTTGCCCACGGGTCCAGACATGATTTTTTTTTTTTTTCCGGTTAATTTCAGATTTGGAGGGGATTGTGCACATTTCTTCTAAGACCCAAATGTTTTCTCCTTGAACACTATACTAAAAAGTAGAATTTTCCTAGAGGCAATCGATGGCAATTAATAAGGGTTATTTTGTTTTTGGTACTCAAGTTTTGACCAACTTTGCTGTTTGGTCTAACATTTGTCCAGCTTGGTGTTTGGTACTTGGAAAAGACGTTGACCCGAGTTGACTTGGTTAGAGTTTGGCTTCCGTTTGATAATTATAAAAAATAAATTAATTAATTAATTTACTGCTTTAATTTACTGTTATACCCTTTTACTTTACCAAAAAAGAGTTCCCAACACCCTAAATTCATTTTCCACTTCATCTCTTCCGCCTCCACGAACACGGCAACTCTGTATAATCCCATGAACCAAGAGCTCAGTTGAAAAATTAGCTCTATCAATTTCTCTTTTTAATCCCATGAACAAATTCAACTACTATGCATAACCCCACAAATTGGTTCAACTGAAAGCTCTATTGAAGAAGCAGCTCCCCAAAATCCAATCAATTTTTTCCCGAATCCATTCAATTCCTCTTCCTCTACACATATCCCCATGAACATGTTCAACAAAAAACCCAATTGAAGAAGCATCACCCTGAAATCCAATTATTTTCTCTGATAAAACCCTTTTTATTGTTTCCTCTACCAAAATTACATCTCCCCCTAATACAACAGTCGTTCCTAACCCTAGTTTACTGCCATCAATCATTCTGTCAAAACCAATCGAAGCAACACATTCTTCTTCTACTCCGATTAAAGCAACACCTTATTTACTAAATTTAATCAAAAACCCAATTTCTGAATCGAAACCCAATTTCTATATGGAAATCAATTTCTGTTTTTAATTTTTTTGGTGCGTTTATCACGGATGATTGGTGTTACGGTGGTGGTGGATATGACGATGCTAAGGAAGAAAAAGACATTGGAGAATAGGAATGGGAATGAAGAAATTCCTGTCTAATTTGTTTTTCGTTGATGGATTTTTCTGTTCAATATCACAGTAAATAGATTGAGGTATACATATCAGTGAATGAGATAACGAGCTTAAAGAGGTGTGTTCGTACAACTAAAGGACAAAGATTTTAAGCTGCTGCTGCTAGAGTTATTGTGGATCGATGAAGAGAGTTGAAAATAGAGCAAGAAGAGTAGAGATTTAGGGTTACTTGACATATTACATCAAGACCGTATGCTAACTGCTTTTTATTACAACCGTTGGATCATAAACCCACTCCAGGGGTACACTTGTAAACTCAGTAATTTTAATTATTTTTATTTCATAAAATTAATTAAAGTTTGGTCATTGACGGTCAGTGCGAGTCAACGTCTTTTCCAAGTACCAAACACCAAGCTGGACAAATGTTAGACCAAACAGCAAAGTTGGTCAAAACTTGAGTACCAAAAACAAAATAACCCAATTAATAATTGCAGTAAAAAAGCAAAAATGCTTGGCAAACCGCCTAAAAAAACTTCCCCAAAACAACTCCCTCACGTGCAAAGATTGTAGGTGGGTCTCATGGAATTCAGGCGGGACCCACCACTTTCCTATGGGTTCATCGCAGCCCTTAGAGCAATTCCTATGGCCAAGGTTGTGAAATCGTAAATCGAAACGTGAATCGCTTTTCAATTTTTGTGAATCGAATCGTATATTGAAGCGTAAATCGTAGATTCATGGTCAATCATTAGGTTGTTATATTTTTATTTATACTAAAGATACATAAAAGATATAGGAACGTATATGTAAATAGAGTTGACTTATTTGATGAAAATCATTTAATAAAATAAGAATTCATCTTTATCATCAAATAATCAGTGGCGCAGTGGTTTGGTACGAGACATGTGGGCCTCAGAACAAAGGTTTGAAACTCTCACCAGCTTTTAGTTTTTTCAATTTAGTAAAATTTGACCGGTCAAAAGTCAAAAATCGCATCTGGTGAGGAATCTTCCACGATTTAATGGAGATTCGTTTCACAGAAGCGATTTGAAGCGAAATGAAGTGATTTGAAGCGTGAATCGGACGATTTTAAAAACCTTGCCTATGGCAATGTTCAAATGCATTTGTTTGTTGAGCCACGTGGATGGTCAAACATGATTCTCCACTATGGAAAACCAGTGAGCGACCGACCAGTAAACGCGCGACATATATAATGACGCGGGCGATCGCCAGCCAAGCGTTGGAGTTGTGGCCGATGGCGCCAGCGACAGCGCCCTGAACGCCAGCGTTTTGCATAAAATCGCCAACGACAACGGCGGAAGTTTCCCAACCGGCCATCGAACGGCTAGTTCCCACTTCTATAAATAGGCTCGAATTTGATCTCACAAATGCACAACAATCTTTCATCCGATCAATCTTTTCTTAATTCGATTACTCTCAATTTCCAATCATGAATTCTGATTCTTCTGAGGAGGATATGGAGATGGATGACATGTTGTATGAAGAAGATGAAGAAATGTGTATAGAGTTTTTGAACCAAATGGATGAAGATGCAGATCAAGATAGAAAAAGACGAAATTTGATCCTGCAATTACAAACCGGGATCATACCAAAGCCTTTAGAGCCAAATGAAGTTGCAACTAGAAGATGGACATGGCAGAATCGACATTTTTACCACGAAAAGATGATGCATGATTATTTTAATCATGACTGTGTCTATTCCGATGAGGATTTTCAGCGTCGATTCCGCATGGGCCGCAACTTGACGCAAAGGATTATTGCCGAGCTTTATCAGGTACAACCTTTGTTTGATTATCAGTATGATGCACGACATGTACGAGGCTTTAGTCCCGAACAAAAGGTCACAACGTCCCCCCGTATACTATGTTACGGGGTACCAGCGAATTCCACAGACGATTACATTCGTATTGGGAAAACAACCGCCTTTAGGTATCTCAAACTATTTTGCGAAACAATAGTCGAGCATTTTGGTCCAACCTTTTTAAGAAAGCCTACTCAGGAAGATGTTCAAAGAATAACTGCAAAAAACACCGAGAGGGGTTTTCCAGGAATGCTAGGTAGTCTTGACTGCATGCATTGGACGTGGCATGCATGTCCGGTAGAATGGGAAGGCCAATATAAGGGTCATTATCCAAAACCAACTGTAATTTTAGAAGCTTCAGCTAGTTATGATTGTTGGTTTTGGCATGCTTTTTTTGGACTCCCAGGTTCAAATAACGATCTCAACGTTTTATATAAGTCACCATTATTTGAAGATCTTAAGAATGGGATCGCGCCGCACTGTAATTTCACCATCAACGGTAATCACTACAATCGTGGTTATTATCTAGCAGACATGTAATCTATCCAGAATGGTCAACTATGGTTCAAGCTTATAAACAGGTAGGCTTTGGTCCGACGACTTCGAAGGATATGCAGTACTTTAACACACAACAAATGGCATGCAGAAAGGATGTTGAACGCCCTTTTTTGATATTCAAGAAATGAACAAAATTATGCTGACTTGTATTATTCTGCATCATATGGTCATTGAGGAAACCAGGCGTGACCCAACCTGGACTAGTTTTGAAGATGGAGATTTAACCGAGAATCTTGTGGTAGAGCGTGGGCGTCCACCAAGAGAATATAGACTTGCCACTGACAGACTCCACAATCGGGGAATCTATGCACAACTAAGACAAGATTTAACAAAGCACCTTTGGGCTTTACAAGGAGCAGCAGACGATGCGGGAGGGCGAGGCAGGGGGAGAGGAAGAGGAAGAGGGAGAGGGAGATAATTAATAAGTTTTTTCATTTAAAAATTGTTGTTTATTTTAATTAATATATTTTTTAATTTAAAAGTTGTTTGTTAAAATTGATGCAATTATAAAAGTAAGACTGAATTCCTCTTCATGCATTATCAAGATTGAATTCCTCTTCGTTTTCTTCCGAGGCATCACCTTCGTCTGCCACATTCACAACTGGATCGGCCCGATCTTTATCGGCCTGGACTTGTTCGGCCTGGACTTGATCCATTTGCGTATTCCATGTAGCATATTTTCGTTCATTCATTTTGCCGGTGTCCATGTTGAGTAAGTTGTTTAGCTTATAATCCCTGTAGTGTTGTTCTCGCAAAAGACGAGCTTTCCGTTGATTTTCTAAAGCAATGGCACGGTCCCTCACTCTATCTGCCTCTATCTGTATCTCCATTTGCTTGTGATCAGCATAGTTGAACTCGCTTGAACCTCCTTTCGCTCGCTCGTTGGGCTGCGTCTCTCGCCGCTTTGCAGCCTTTCACACCACCTCCTCTTCTTCTCTTGCGCTTGGTGTTAACATCTAGATTACTATTGTATTGATCCCGACTACCTGGAGTTCCATCAGGCGAGGAAGCAGGCCCTCCATTCTGAAAATACTGCGAAATTGGACCATGTGGTGATCTTTCAGGCACTTGATGACCTTCCAACAAGTATGGGTTAAACTTGTTAAGCACCCTCAAAATGGTGAAACAACTTTCATGTTGGAAGCGTGAACCTTTGTGGGATCTTTGCCACTCTTCCCGACATCTTCGTTCCACATCTGGTTCGCTTTCACAACTTCTTTTGTTGTTCCACATTTGAGTGATAATAGCTACATATTCACTATCTACGCAATTGTGCAAAAACGATGACTTAACCCATCGACATCACGACCATATTTGTTACCGGTTTCTAAACAAAAATTTTGTAAAATCTTACCATAAAAAGTTTTTTTTTCTTGACTACAACCATTAATATTATCTACTGTATATAATACATAATTTCTGCAAAGTGACTTGTCTTCATCCATTGTATACTTCGGACCACGAATTCTTGTGCTCCTTTGTGGTGTTTGTTGTGGTGTTTGTTGTTGTGATCGTTGTTGTGACGATGACATATTTGTTAAAGATGAAATTTTTGTGAAACCGAATTGATATGAGTAGTTTTGTTTGAAAAGAAAAAGAAAAGTTAGAGACGGTATGGAAATTGTGTAATGTTGAGGAAGGTGTGAGTATAAGTCTCCAGACGAACTGAATTTATAGGGGAAGGGAAGCAGGATGGGAATACCTGGTGGCGCTCATACTATGAACTCGGCAACATAATCCAAATCTCTGGCACCAAGTTCAAAAACGGGCGTTTTCATGGAAAACGCGGGCGTCAGCAAGGCTGTCGCCAGAGTTATTTTATATGGCGCGCGCTATTTCAACAGACGCGCGCCTATTGGAGCGCGTCTCGCTGTTCAAATGAACTAATCTGTTCATTTGAACATCCGTTTTGTTGGTTTGTTCATCCCATAGTGGGATCAAAATGAACAAACTCTAGGTTTGTTCATTCCATAGGAATTGTTCTTATGGGGTATATTGTTTTGGTGTTGTTCAAAATGGCGGTTCACCAAGAATTGTTGGTAAAAGGATGCCCTCAAAATATTAAATCTCCCTCCTATTTCATGTGGTTTGTTCGGTTAAGTTGTTACAATTTTCAATCCCTTTTTTTTTGTGATGGAAACCACATTTCAATTCATTCAAACCAAAATAGTGATTACATGATTGCTTACAAGATTATCAAAAACACCAAAATACAAGATAATCAAAACCCATATACAAATGACGACACCAATTGCAAGTACACCGCGAAGAGAAAGAGCCATGAACCGCAAAGACGTCCAATTTTTGTAGATGTAGTAGTGATGAATGATGGTGTGAACCGGAATCAACTCCGACCATTTGAAATGATTTTCTTCTTCAATAAGAGATACTCCAAATAAAATGGAGTTTTTTGCCCAAAATCTTGTAGATCCAAACGAATCCGGGTGCCCTAAATCCCTCTTGTTGAAGATAAATCCAAAGCGACGCCGAGCAGAATCGTTGATGTTCTTGATGGATCGAGAATAGCAAGCCAAGAAACACCATGGAAATTTGAAGGAATCGCTATTAAAGCGAAGAAAAAATCGTCCTAAAGACGAAGAAAAGATCGCCCAAATAGCGAAAAAATGTGTCCATAGACACCCAAAACAAAAATAAAACCCAAAAATCATCAAACTAGTTTATTTTTATTGATAAAAACTAAAAATCCTTGCTCAGATCTAGTCCAAAAGGACTAAATCTGAGCAAGATGAATAAGGAAGTTCTAAAGTTTTTTTTCTTTTTGGAGAGAGGAAAGAGAGAAAGAAGTAGAAAGAAAAAATTATCCCCTTTTTTCTTTCCTAAGCAAAGAAGATTTTTATTAGTAAAATTACGAGATTACATATGAAGCATCCTTTAGCAATTGGATAGTTATGTTGTTGGGCGGTGAATTAAGTCAAACACCACTCATCCTTCCCATTCTAGCATGTTTAGATAATACAACCTTATTTCGTTCTTTTGGTACATATATACACGCCAAGAACTAAAAAACTCTAAAAGTACTTTTTATTTCAAGAAGTAAATTGTAGATTCTCCAATATATATTGAATCTTTCATTGTTCACTTCATCTGCGACTAGCTTAGGGTCAAGCTCAAAGTGCATATTATCCCCATTACATTTCCTCCCATAATTTTTTGCACTCGGCCTGCTCCGCACTCCAAGATTCAGCTAAGTAGAAACATTTGGATCCCCTTTGAGGACCTGCGAAATCATGAAGGATAATTCCTATGCCTCAAGTTTTGGTATATTCTATCATCTGAATCTATAGTAAAATAACCACAGCGAGGAGGTAACCAATGAATATTATCACGGTTTTGACGAGAGACTGTGTTTAAGACAGTCTAGGGTCTGGAAACATGTTCAGAGATATGTTTCATGCAGTTTAAGATGATATTCCAGGAGAGGCATCACTCTCTTGAAAAACTTTTTCACATCTAGCAGGGTCAAAGACTCCAAGCTACAATTGCAATATTGCATAGAACTTCCCCGAGATCCGACATCGAGAAGCCGATCAAACCAATTCCAAATCCAGTCCGCAATGATTAGATGAATTATCACCTTGAAGCCCTAGTACAACAAACCAAACAACTTTTGAGACCGGAGATACCCAATTTGACATGTGTTGGAGATTACGTAGATTGTTTACAAAGTAGACAACAAGTATCCGTGATTTGGAATTACTGAAGCAAGCTTATCTCTAGTAGGGAGGATATTCTTGATGCACCTCCACATAAACTGATTTACTCTCGGAAGGGTTTGAGTTTCAGAGTTTCTTGTATATTGTCAACATTCTCAGACCAACCCGACTGTGTTGGTTTTGTTCCTCAACCATCTTCCTATAAGTTGATTTCACGGTAAAGTTACCATTTTTTTCAAGAAGCCATATTAGTTTGTCTTCCAAATTATGATGGAATGAGATGTTAAGGATACATCTGGTTCTATCAGCTTCAAACAAATTATATAGAGACCGATGTCCCAACTTCCGATTGATGGGAAAAGAGTTGATGGACATACTTGTATTAATGAGCATCATTGACACATTGTTTTGGAACAATGGGACCATTCAACTCTGGAATCCATCCATGCTTCCAAAATTAGCACCTTGTTTCCATTTCCGATGCACCAACAACTATGCTTTTGAATAAAGTTCAGCTCAGAACTTATACTCCTTCATGACCAGGTAGTATTTACTTTTTTGGTAAGGTTGAAAACTTGGCCATATGGGAATTACTTGTCCTTCAAAGATCTAATACATATAGAATTCTCATCTGAGCAAAGCTTCCATGCAGTTGAAGAGGTGCTTTGAATTTTGATCTTTATATTTCTGTATTAGATATCTGACCTGCACTTACATAATATCTAACATTGAAAAGTATTAAGAAACCTTCAAGAAAAAAAATAAAAAATTAAGAGCAACAGAGTTTGGAATCGACCATTTATAAGAGAGAGTTTTTACATCTAAACGACGAACAACTGTCAGTGGAAACACCGCAATATTCACGTCATTTATTTACAAGACACTCTCACTTACACTCACAATACACCACTCATCTAATAGTCTTCCGTAAGCCCGGATTGGAAAAGCTACATGTGGACCAATTTTTATGGTCCAAATGTGGACCAATGAAATCCAACCTTTCAAACTCTTTTAAAGGTCCAAATCAAGCCTTTAAACCCCACCCCTTATAGATCCTACTGGTGGAGGGAACTGGTTCACATTTGGACCATCTGTTTGGTTTATCCCTAAATGGACCGCGGGCCGGACAGAAGACGCTAAGTTTAGATCTCAATGTGCATAATGTGCAAAATCTAGTAGTAGAAGGAGGCTTCGTAAAAATGTCAGCCCTTTGTTCTTTAGTGCAAATGTATCTGATAATAATAAGTCTATGTGCATCTGTTATCACAGTAGAGAACAAGTAGAGAAGATTTAGAAAAACTAGTTTTTAAAAGTAAGGATTGAATCTACAAAATTTCTGAGGTAGCATCGTCTAATGCCATATATTCTGACTTTGTACTTGATTTGGAACTGACTTTTGTTTCTTGGAACACTATGACATGAGATCTTAGGGCCCAAAATGGCATACCACTAAAGTATCAAAATAAGCCTGAATTTGCAAAGTAGATTATCTTAATTGTGAACTATGATCAAGTGTTCCATTCAGATACCTAAATATCCTTTTCAATGCAGACCAATCTCCCTCATTTGTAGCTTACATCTTCTGACATGCCTTATTCACGTCAAAAGACACGTCACAGCTGGTGTGTGGCATATTACAATGTAATAACAATACTTCAATATAAAGTTGCATCATAGAAAAAAGGAGACGCAGAAATTCAAGGACAGTTGGAAGAGCCGTAGAAGTAGACAAAGACTTGGCGGAATCCATTTTTGTTTTATTTAAGAAAATAAAAATATACTCCCTTCGTTTATGAAATGAGTTATTATCACTTTTTCAATTTGGCCTAAAAATTGGCTAAATTGAAAAGTTATAATACCTCTTTTCCAGATCGGAGGTAGTATTTTAAATACACACCAAGGGAATCAAATTGAACTTCAATGCATATTAAATAAGAAAAAGGGTCAAAACCTTTGATGGCAAACTCTTATACCAAAGTATTAAGAAAAGAAACAATAACAGCATGACTAGTACTGATTACAAATATATCATCAACATACACCGACATATAAAGGCAATGAGTAGAAGTAACCTTGAAAAACAAAGAAGTATCTATTCTAGAAATCGAGAACCTTGACTTGTTAGAAAAGTACATAACCTTTCAATTCAAGCTTTTGAAGGTTATTTTAGGTCATAAATTGTGCAGTTTACATGCACGATTAAAAACATCCTTACTAACAAAACCAGGGGGTTGCACCATATAAATACCTTCTTTCAAATTAATGCATTCTTTACATCAAGTTGTCTACTACGATATCCTTTTATAAAGAGTAATAGACAGAATTAACCTAGTGGTGGTAGGTTTCACAACTGGACTAGATGTGTTATGGTAGGCAACATCTTCAACTTGATTATAACCTTTGGATACAAGCCGTACCTTGTACCTCTCTACAGTCCCATCAACAAAAAATTTAATCCTAAATATCAATTTGAATCTTATTACATTTTGACTAGCGGTAGGATCAACTAATTACCAAGTGTCGTTCCGTTCAAGAGCAACAACCTCTTAAACCATATCAACCTTATATTTTGGATCCTTATTAGCTTCCATGAAGGTTATAGGATTGAGAAAATTAGTGTTAATATCCCATACAGGTTGTATAAACTTCTATAATAACAACTAGAAATGGAGATGATAGTGGTGGAGAGTTAGATGAAGGGATGACTAGAGATGAATATGGTAATGGTGGAAAGTCAGATGAAGCTAATAATGGTGGAGATTTAACTAGTAAAAAGATAAAAGAGGTATCTGGTTCATTAGAAATGGGTTTTGAAGGAAAAGTAGTAACAAACGTGGTTGTGGATTGAAGTGAAAAAGATATGGAGGAAGAAAATATACTTAGGTAGGGAAATTCTTTTTCATCAATTATGACATACATAAGTACAACGGTTTTTTGGTGTTAGAATTTAACATCTATACCTCGTGTGCATAAGGTTATATCCGAAGAAAATACCCTTAACTGACCTATTTTGAAGTTTATGAGAGTTAAAAGGTATGATGCAAAGAATACATGAGCAACAAATTTTTTATTTTATTTTATTTTATTTTTATTTTTAAGAATGAATGGTTTCAAATAGAGTTTCACCATGAAGAACAAAAGATGACAGTCTATTGATGATATAGTTTGTTGTCTCAAAAGCATATGACCAAGATATGAGTGGCAAGAATGCGTGACTTTAAAGAACTAAACAGTACCCAAAACATGTCTATGTGTTAGAGCATAGCTCGGTTGAACCCACCAAGCGTTGGTATGTCAAGTTTGGTTGTCATATTTTAGTGAATCAAAACTCATGTTAAGAGTCGCTTGATTATGTACTAGAGTCAACTTCGTATAGGTTAGATTAAAAGTATTAGGATATGAGACTTTACAAGTATTGCGAAGACTTGAAGATGTGAATAAGCAAGGATCTACAACAACAACAATCATCCTTCCACTTGAGGTTAGTGATATTTGACTTGAACTGTTTCATCCCCTAACGTATCTTTCAAGTCGTGCATATTGAAAACAAAACTGCGAAGCATATTTGAACTCTAGATAGACATAGTATTAAGGAATACAATACGAGGTTTATTGCTTAACCATTAAACTTTGTAGATAAGACATCACTATAATCATTTGAATGCTATTGTGATTATGTATGGGTATGAGGTGAGGATTTCATCCTAGGGAACAATGTTTTACATGTGTTCTAAGGAAGTAAGTTCATAAACTTGTTTGTGAATCGAAAAGAAAATCGCCAGGTGTTATTGGTTTTGTTATTCATTGCATATCTTATGAACAACCAATATGTGTGATTGAGTATAACGTTCATGACTTGTTGTGTTCCTGGTAGAACTATTCACAAAGGCCTGACTTATGTATTGGTATGACTTTTATTAGTGAAACCAATCTTAAGTAATCACCTGAGATGGTATGATCGGGTTTGTGATTTTCTGTCTGGCCAAATATGGGAAAGGGGAACAGATCCTAGTAAGAGGTGCAGTACATCACAAAGGGGAACCAATCCTTGTATGAGGTGCAACAAGGTTTATAGCAGAAAGGGGAACCGATTCAATGAACATGTGCAACACGTTTTTAGGCAAAGGGGAACCGATCCTATGGACATGTGCAACACATATAAGTTAGATACCATATATATGTGGGGAACCGATCCTAGTACCTAGTCAACCGAATTTTGGAAAGCTAGTGTGACTATGCACAATACTCACATGTAAGGTAGAATCGAAACTTGTTTTGGTAGAACCGTTAAACCCATGATTGTGATTGAATATTATTTGATCAATCGCATAGTTCTTGAAAGTCAGATGCCTATTCTAAACTTGTTTGGAAGTGTGGCAAATCGGTTTCAAGGTTGTAAGTGTGAAAGAGAATTTACAAAGTTAATATGTCGACATACTTTGAACACGTGCTATGAATGTTTATTTCTTTAATTGTTCAAAGTTATTCCTTAATAGCTAATGGAAGAGAATCCCAGGATCGAAACATAAATAAGTTAAGAATCTTTTAATTAAGGTATTTAAGTTCATTTTGTAGGGAAATAATAATTAGTAATGTGCATTTACTAATCAGAGATTTTCCGAGAGATTTCGATCATTATTTTTGGACAGAGCATTTCCAGGAATTATGGAAACCGAATTTGTGCTTTAATAAATATCTTGATAATATTTTCGGTTTTGGAAATTCCTTGGTGTCCAAACTTCTTTATCTATAAATACTTGAAGTTTGCCTTTCTAGCAAACTAATCCTTCGTAACAACAGACTTCCTCTTTGTTGTGTTGTTACTGGTGTAGCTGCCTATTCGGAGAGGAGAGTAACATAATTAGGCGAAATCGCTTACGGCCGCTCAGTTTAAAGTGTTCTTTGGGATTGAGAAGCTCTATGAGTACCGTTGGTGGGAAACTAGATAATTGCGGTTTATCTTTTGTTTCCTTTGATTTGATTGACTAATGGTGGTTGAACTTTGATTGCACCTAGTTTGTTTATGCTTGAGAATCTTCTCTTATGATATAAGATTCACTAAAACTAGTTCAGAGTTTCGACATGGATCTTTAGACTGTTGTTAGATCTAAAGACGATCTTGTGATAATCCATTGTTAACAGACTCCGTTCTGTGCGTGATTGATCAAAAGAGATTCAAGTGATTGTGTGCAGGTGTTTATTGAAGATCTAAAAAGATTTGAAGACGAAGAAGATATTGAAGATATCTGATTTGTGGGTTCATAATCTTTGGTGTGCATAATACTTGTTTCGGTAAAAGAGGATCCAATTAATAATCGGTTTATCTTTGTGATAGATTGGATTGATTACTTGGGTAAATCGGCATCAGCACAATTATTTGGATTAATAGTGTTGTTGACTTAATCTTAAACGATTACTTCGGTAATTGAACATAAGATAGATCTAAGGACCTGACGAAAGATTTTATGTTAAGATAAACGGAAGAGCCTTTGTCCAACTCATATCACTTGGTTGAATAGAGTTGATACCAAACAGATTTGTTGTTCCTTTACTGTTTGGAATACGAACCAAAGGAATTGCTCCAAGTACATGACTAAGGTCGGAGGCGTGGGAATATAGATGGAACTAGGTGAACTATAGGTTTAGTTGCTTGGTATCAACTATACGAAGTTAGGTGTAATTTTGTGTAGCAGCTTAATCTTGAGAGTATTCAATTCTGGACAAGGTCCCGGGGTTTTTCTGCATTTGCGGTTTCGTCGTTAACAAAATCTTGCTATGTCATTTACTTTATATTTCCGTATTATAATTGTTTTATTATAATTAAAGTAAATTACACAAACGTTAATTCCTATTTACTTGATAAGTGAATCCTATTGTGTTTGGTTAAGTCTGAACCTTTTTATCAAGTAATATACTTCGTTGATGTACTGTCTCGATCTCGTATCCATAGACGATCACACGAAGTGTGAACCGATTAGTTGTATTGTCTAGACTCAGTCCATAGACAATCACTTTCGGAGAAAGGACTTATAGGTAGGAAAAGTTTTAGATTGAGGTATATTTGGGGACCCTCGCCTTTTCAATTGGTATCAGAGCAGGCAAACACGAAAACATCTAACAATGTGTGTTTGGTGTTTGGTGCTAATGAGTGATTCAGTTAACGTACCACCAAGATTTAATGGGACAAATTACCCATTATGGAAATCGGCTATTGTTGATGGTGGATTTTCATTCAAGGCTAAAATTGTAAAAGCCAAAATTATGCGCTAACATCTTGCAAAAGATAAAGCCATTAATAAGTGACGAATACTTCTTCACTTTACTAATTCACCTAGAATGGAGCATGTGACAACAATCCCATTCTGTGAATTAAATACACGAAATTCATCCAGGTTGGAGCATGTAGCAACAATCCCATATACCCTGTGAATTTATAGCATTATTAATTAATGCGTAAGCGGCCTTGTATTTCCGTACTCATTATCGGTGCGGCATGACGATCGAGTGTTGCTCTAAGCGAGCAACACGAACCTCCAAGCATTATAATGAAAGCATGTACGAAATACCCGACAGCTGCAACTCTCGTGTGTTATACTAGCCCGATTGAGAAACTCTCGGTGTGTTATACTAGCCCGATTGAGCATCCGGACTGTCCGTATCGATGCCTGAAATGATCTCGATCATCCAACTTCACCAAAGATGATTGGATGGCTCGGATCAATTCCATAACCCCAAGCAGGTATGGAATATTCGCCGCCGAACCAACGCGGACCCCACATGGTCGGCCTCCCCAAAAGATTTGCATAGCTTGCCAAAACGTCCAAACCAGAAGCGGATGGGCGGAAAACCCTAAATTAGGGTTTGCGGCACATTACATGTGTCACAAAACAAGCCTCAACCATCCATCTTCGCAGTATAAATGGAGGGTGTAGATGTAGATTCAAAAGGCCCAGAGCATGTCAACACAATCACCGTGGGCCCGCCTACATACCTGACCAATCGGTCAGGACCAACCATGGTTGGTCATCCCAATTCGTACACCCGAATGGAGCATGACGCACGGCCGTGAAACCCAAAATTATGGTTTTATGAGCATCACGAGCGTCCATCTTCTCCGGCACGAATGGAGGGTCCAAGATTAGATTAAGCAGGTCCGTTCATACCAACATGACCACTGTGGACCCATCTATCCTCTCACCTAGTCGGCCAAGGCATACCATGCCTGGTTATCCCAAATCGTCCGCCCAAACTAGCGTGGTTACACTTCCCAATTGCAAACTAATCTCGACCGCTCAACTTGTAGGACGATTTGAGTGGCTTAGATCACATTTTCATGGGACAGTCAGGTATAGGCGTGAACACCAGCCTATCACCTACACGCCAGACCGATCGTCCAAGACCGACCAATATTGATCGTCTTGGAACGCGCGCCCGAAGTTGGCACGATGCGCGGCTTTTGTTTGCACTCGTTTTCTGTTGCAAACTGATCTCGACCACTCGACTTTTAGGACGAATTGAGTTGTCCAGATCACACTTTCGTGAGATAATGGGGTATGGGCGCCTACACCGTCATGCCGTCTACACGCATGTACGATCGGCCTGGACAAAATCGTATCCCAAGCTTGGATTCGACCAGGCTGAAGAGGGATGCTTGCGCACCTCTTCTAAAACCCTAATTCCATCAAAGGTCGCATATGAGTGTCTCAAAGATCATCTCGTCCGTCCAACTTCACCGGCTTGTTTATACAACCATGGTCAGGAGTTAATTGGTCAGTAAGGCGTCTTGGTGATCACCACCCGTCACTTTACCACACCATGATGCGCACAGCATAGAATACACACGATACTTCACAAGTATCGACCTCCGAATAACGCGGTTATTCAATTTAGCATTACATGCTACCTTTTGTGGGTCCCACGACCCACACATTCTAGACATCAATCATGTCACAAATGGGGGATACATACTTGGGGTATTGGTCTCGGCGGTTTACGGCGTGCGGCGCACAACGCGCCATCACAAGAGCGTGTCGGAAGTCATGGACGGTTAAGTGATGATGGGAGAAGTGGGCAAGCCTGGTCGTGTGACACTAACACATTACTCCACTACTCCATCACTCCACTTTCTCCACTTCCCATGAGATACGAAGGTTAGGCTAAAAGACTTGTATAAATAGGTTCTCCATCCTATTTTTTTTTTAAAAGAAGAACAAGTCAAGACAAGACAGAAACCAAGTGTAAATACAAAACGTATTCAAACACTCAAAGCCCGCTTGCATCAATCGTAAGCCTGCTCACCTTTCTGTTACAAGTCATAAACAAGCCTACACCTTCACAATCTCAACACCTTCTTCGCTTCCCTCCCTAAGATCAACCCCATCTCCTTCACTTTGTGACCGAAGCAAGTCCGGAACGCCATTTCTTGGTTTAGGCCAGTTGTACAGTATTGATTTCTCGAATCACAAGCACTCACCGCGCAGTGAATTTGTTTAGGGTTTAGATTCATTCCTCATCCACACACCCCAAATTACCAAATCCGGCAGAAATAGTTTTCACCCATAAACAATTGGCGACCACAGTGGGAGGTTAATCTCTCGGTTGTAAAGTCAATTTCTTCGAAATCCGATTCAATTTTATCAATTTCAAAAAGGGCAGATCTTAGAACCAATCAACAATTCATTTCAAGATGATGGAACTCAGGTCTGGATCAGCAATCAATTCTGATGGAGCTAGTGTGGATAACACTCCCGGTGTCGATGTACCTGTCAGTGGAGCTACCGTGGTCAATACATCTTGTGGAGCCGTCACTTCTATCACCAACGCTAGCGGATCAGGAGACATTTCAGTAGGTGTAACGCCTCCCATCACCATCACCAGAGCAGCCGCGAATCCCGGCATCTCCTCAAGTATAACGCCTCCAGTGGTCACCAGAGCAACAACTTTCACTCCTTCATCAGGACGAGGAGCCGGAGGGACGAGAGGAGGACCACCGTCCATTACCATTGCGGACTTGATGGAGAGGCAGGAAGTCCTTTCTAAGACTCAAACGGATATGGTCGCAACTCGAAAGAGGTACTCGCTTTTTTAAGACATTAACCGATCGATTTCCACATGAGCCGCGACGTCCCCGGAGCCAACAAGGAATGCATTCAACGCATCCGGAGAAGGTATTTCAAATGGCGCCGACCTACATGGACCCGATCAAAGAAGTGACACCAGATATGAACGGTCCGTCATGGAGATTCCTACACCGGGATTGATCCTCACAACGATCCTCCTCAAGTAAATAGTCTCATTATGAGCCGCAGGTCGGTGGATCGAAGCGGTTTCTCGAGTGTAAAGTTTATGCGAACTTTTACACCTCTCGAACAATCGCAAGCGAGACGTTTTTCCGCAATCAACCAGAAGAAGGGCACAACCGGGCCCTACATGCAACTACACACATCAAGGATTCAGAGTTCAAGAGGGCCCTTATCTACACAAGAGCGTCTTCAAATGTGATTACTCTCAAGACATCCAAGGTTCTCCCAGGCAAGGTCGTACGGAAGCCTACCACAATGACGGACTTCGAGGGAAACCAAACCAGCACATACGGGAGAAGCTCCACGGAAATAATCATACAAGTTCGTTGCGTCCCACTCCCCACGTGGGCGTCAATTTAGAAGAAGACCGGCTTGCATCATTGAGGGCTAAAACCCAAGATGCATCTTTGTTGACGAAGCATTCTTCTCCATCCCGTGAAGCCACGACCCACGTTCACACGAAGAGGGAACTAGCTTTTGTGGCGAGTCGTGACCAGCAAAGGAAAAAAGGTATACCGACACTGCCATTATCAATTAGCAGGGGAGATTGTTACCCAGTCTCTCCACCCAATGGAATGCTACAACAGCAACGAACCTCAAGAACAAATGCTAGATGCTCCACAACAAATGCCGCAAGATGGAACCGACTCCATAACCGATGAGATTGAAATCGTTGAGGAATCTCCTAGGCCTATCTCCATCAAAGACAACCTTGTGTACGGATAAACGCATGAAGATCGTGGAACTTCTCAAAGAGTACCAAAGACATATTCACTTGGAGATATGAAGAAATGCCGGATTTAGATGAAAATTGGTCACCCATCATCTACATGTCATACCCGGATCCAATTCGGTTAAATGGTTGTAGTTCGGACACGAGGAAAATGGATAGATCGGGTGCTGCATAGACTTCGAGAGACTTGAACAAAGTGCTTTGCTCCAAAACGATCCTCCTTTACCTAACATCGACATGTTAGTAGATGCAACCAGCGGACACGGCATGTTCTCCTCCATGGATGGATGTAGCGGCTACAACCAGATAAGGATGTATGAGCATGATGCAAGTAAGATAGCTTTTCGAACTCCTCTCGGAAATTTTTATTATACCATACTCGTCATTTGGTTTAAAGAATGCCGGTGCAACATATCAACGCTCTATTACGGCAATCTTCCACCGGAGCCGATACCTCAAGGGAGAAGCCTCAAGAAGATAACGATGTCCACGAGTCATATCGAGCAAGATCCGGCGAGTCACTCTATCGACGGTGGTCGAACAAGATCCGGCGAAGTCACTTTATCGACAGTGGTACATGTCTATCATGCTATGTTGGAGAATCCGCGCTTTTGGTCATCCTCCTGGGAGCCGTTGAACGCTCATCTACAACAACATATGCCCCGATAGAAAGAACCAGCCTGCGGTAATGAAGAGCCTCGTAATGTTTGTAGGGGCATATATCTCACCAACAAAGCGATACAACCTTGACCTTCTCGTAAGCGGTTCTGCTGGCAAGAGGAAAACCACCGAGATACAACATCCCGCGCGTCCGTCGACTCCAACCCAGCACCACATGCACGACTCCCACAATGATGAAAAAATGTCCAAGATATTCCATATTTGGCTCGACAACAACCACTACGAACAAACCATGTAAGCCACGCTTGGGGACTGAGGCTCAGCATGAAGTTCCTTCACCGTCAGTCAAGAAATTCTTCAACATGAGAGAGATGGTCAGTCAAGAAGCATGGAATTCGCAAGGGTAAATTGAACTGAAGAGGGAAACACTTCAACGCTCCCTCTAGCGTAAAGTCGCTTCAATGGTCTATTCAAGAGCCGCCTCAACGCTCTCTCCGGACCCACGTTCGCTTGTAATCCTTCTTCAACACTCTCTCTAGGATCCACCTCAACGTTCGCACCGAAACCACTTTAACATCCTCTCGAGCCGTTTCAACACTCAAGCCGCATCAATAATCCGCGCTTTGGTCAAGTTATCTTTTATGTACTCAATGCTCAACATACGTCTCATCCATCCTTCATGAGGTCCCAATGAGCATGAAAACCTTAAAGTCGATAGGAGAAGGGTTATCTTGTGGAACGGATATTTTCATATAGTTGAAAGGGCGCGGTGAACAACTCATCATCAATGTTCGGCATATCTTTGAAGTCACAACACCTCCCGACTTGGCACCAACATTATCCCCGTAAGACATCTCCGATGTTCAACAGAGTTCTTTTCTTCATTCTACAATAAAATACATGAGTTAGTACTTGTATAAAAACTAAGCGTGAGATGTGTAGTCACACATGTAGATTATAGATGCCTACGTAACACACATTAACGTTGGAGTACACAAGGCGGGTATTGGGTCCAAACACCGATATTGATCAAGTCACAAGTCCTAGTATTGCTCAAGTTTTAAGTCGGTGTTGATCAAGTCACAAGTCGGTATTGCTCAAGTTTTAAGTCCGGTGTTGATCATGAAAGTCACAAGTACGGTATTGCTCAAGTTTCAAGTCCTATTGATCAAGTCACAAGTCCAGTATTGCTCAAGTTTCAAGTCCGGTGTTGATCAAGTCACAAGTCCGGTATTGATCAAGTCACAAGTCCTCGCGGCCGAGGAAGTATTGCTCAAGTTTCAAGTCTAATATTGATCAAAGTCACAAGGCCGGGTATTCGAATAAAACAGCGCATGCAAGTTTTTTAAGTCAGGCCGGTTTCAAATAAACACAGGGTCGATGTTCAGTCAGCACGCGGCGTCAAACAGCGCTGGGTCCCACTTGATCCCAGCCGCAGATTGGTCGAAGGCATACGCCCGTCCCCAATCAAAGCTCTCTCTCCAGAAGAAGGCGTTTCAGCTCCAACACTTCAACGCTCTCCCGAGCCTGCTCCAGAAGCTTCTTCAACGCTTTCTACAAGACCCATATTTACATTTGAGCACACAAGGTTCATTTTTTAAAAAACAAGCTTGCTCACATCGGGTCCCACGTTCGAGCAAAGCAAACAGCAAGGCCGGTGTTTGGTCAAAGCATCAAGTCCGGTATTTAGTCAAGCTAGCTGGGTCGGTATTTGGTCGAAGTAGCAAGATGACACTCGAGCAAGTACATCAACCGTACGGTCAAAGTAGGCACATACACATCAATCCCACGTTCGATCAAGCATGTGCAGTAACCCCACGAACGAAACAGGCGTAACGGTCCATCGAAGCAGGCAAGACCGACATCATGCTAGGGGAACACTCGCCTGGACGCCTCTTGAACGTGACATGCTCCAAGGACAGGATGACCCGTCTCTCCCCGGTAACATCTAACTTTGTCTCATAAGCTTTGTCTTTAACTGTCACCATCTCATGCCTACCCCACAATGGTGTAACCATTACGTGCTAGGCAGGGGACTTAATGTTGATGGTGGATTTTCATTCAAGGCTAAAATTATAAAAGCCAAAATTATGCGCTAACATCTTGCAAAAGATAAAGCCATTAATAAGTGACGAATACTTCTTCACTTTACTAATTCACCTAGAATGGAGCATGTGACAACAATCCCATTCTCGTGAATTAAATACACGAAGTTCATCCAGGTTGGAGCATGTAGCAACAATCCCATATACCCCCGTGAATTTATAGCATTATTAATTAATGCGTAAGCGTACTTTGTATTTCGTACTCATTATCAAATGCGGCATGACGATCGAGTGTTGCTCTCACAGAGCAACACGAACCTCCAAGCATTATAATGAAAGCATGTACGAAATACCCGTACAGCCGCAACTCTCGGTGTTATACTAGCCCGATTGAGCATCCGGACCGTCCGATCAGTCCGGAAATGATCTCGATCATCCAACTTCACCAGCATGATTGGATGGCTCGGATCAATTCCATAACCCCCAAGCAGTGTATGGAATATTCGCCGCCGAACCAACGCGGACCCCGCATGATCGGCCTCCCCAAAAGATTTGCCTAGCTTGCCATAAAATGTCCAAACCAGAGCAGTATGGACGAAAACCCTAAATTAGGGTTTGCGGCACATTACATGTGTCACAAAACAGTCTGAACCATCCATCTTCGCAGTATAGATGGAGGGTGTAGATGTAGATTCAAAAGGCCCGCAGCATGTCAACACAATCATCGTGGGCCCGCCTACATACCCGACCAATCGGCCAGACCAACCATGGTTGGTCATCCCATTGTACACCCGAATGGAGCATGACGCACGGCCGTGAAACCCAAAATTATGGTTTTATGAGCATCACGAGCGTCCATCTTCTCCTCAAGCACGAATGGAGGGTCCAAGATTAGATTAAGCAGTCGGCCATACCAACATGACCACCGTGGACCCATCTATCCCCTCACCTAGTCGGCCAAGGCATACCATGCCCGGTTATCCCAAATCGTCCTCCCAAACTAGCGTGGTTACACTTCCCATTGCAAACTAATCTCGACCGCTCAACTTCGCCGACGATTTGAGTGGCTTAGATCACGTTTTCATGGGACGATCAGTATAGGTGTGAACACCAGCCTATCATCTACACGCTGCATCGATCGTCCAAGACCGACCAAGATTGGTCGTCTGGAACGCGCGCCCGAAGTTGGCACGATGCGCGGCTTTTGTTTGCACTCGTTTTCTGTTGCAAACTGATCTCGACCACTCGACTTTGCCGGACGAATTGAGTGGTCCGATCACACTTTCGTGAGATAATGGGGTATGGGCGCCACACCGTCATGCCGTCTACACGCATGTACGATCGGCCCGGCCAAAATCGTATCCCAAGCTTGGATTCGACCAGGCTGAAGAGGGATGCTTGCGCACCTCTTCTAAAACCCTAATTCCATCAACGGTCGCATATGAGTGTCTCAAAGATCATCTCGTCCGTCCAACTTCACTGGCTTGTTTATACAACCATGGTCAGGAGTTAATTGGTCAATAAGGCGTCTTGGTGATCACCACCCGTCACTTTACCACACCATGATGCGCACTACATAGAATACACACGATACTTCACAAGTATCGACCTCCCGAATAACGCAGTTATTCAATTTAGCATTACATGCTACTTTTTGTGGGTCCCACGACCCACACATTCTAGACATCAATCATGTCACAAACTCGGGGATACATATCGGGGTATTGGTCTCGGCGGTTTACGAGGCGGCAGCCGCACAACGCGCCATCACAAGAGCGTGTCAGGAAGTCATGGACGGTTAAGTGATGATGGGAGAAGTGGGAAAGCCTGGTCGTGTGACACTAACACATTACTCCACTATTCCACTACTCCATCACTCCACTTTCTCCACTTCCCACGAGATACGAAGGTTAGGCTAAAAGACTTGTATAAATAGGTTCTCCATCCTATTTTTTTTTTAAAGAAGAACAAGTCAAGACAAGACAGAAACCAAGTGTAAATACAAAACGTATTCAAACACTCAAAGCCTGCTTGCATCAATCGTAAGCCTGCTCACCTTTCTGTTACAAGTCAAAAACAAGCCTACATCTTCACAATCTCAACACCTTCTTCGCTTCCCTCCCTAAGATCAACCCCATCTCCTCCACTTTGTGACCGAAGCAAGTCTGGAACGGCCATTTCTTGGTTTAGGCCAGAGTTGTACAGATTGATTTCTCGAATCACAAGCACTCACCGCGCAGTGCATTTGTTTAGGGTTTAGATTCATTCCTCATCCACACACCCCAAATTACCAAATCCGGCATGAATAGTTTTCACCCATAAACAGCTATGAAAGCTTTTCTTCAATCCCGAGATTTTAACACGTGGTCATTAATCGAAGAGGGATACCAACGTCCGATGGATTATTCGGAGTCTGAGTTTAAAAGCTTAGCATCTTATACTCTTGAATAAAGAGTTCTTGCAAAGCGCATTCGATGGTCTCGAATGCCATCATACATGCAGTTATTCATGATCTTCTACATCATGTGCGGGCTTGTAGAACTTCTAAAGAAGCATGGGATATTCTTGAGACTGTATTCGAAGGAGATGAATCTGAAAAAGAAGCTAGACTTCTCACCCTTTCATCTGAATGGGAACATCTCAATATGGATGATAACGATACTTTCGAGGAATTTAACTCTAAACTTTCTGAGATTTTTAATGCATCTTTTTCCTTGGAAAGGCCATACCTGAAAAAGGAAATAGTATGCAAAATTCTCAGATCGTTACCATCCAGATACGAGTCTAAGAAACATGCCATAATAGAAGGAAATGATCTTTCTACAATTTCTCGAAGCTCTCTTGTAGGAAAGCTAAAGATATTTGATAGAGAAATTCTGCTGAAAAATAAAACTGAGAAACATTGCCAAGAGGTTAAGGCACCCGTTGAAAAAGAGCTTGACTCAACTATTATGTTTTTAGCGCAACGAATTAAGAACATTTTATCTATTGATAAAGGTGTTCCTGATACACTATCAGTTTGTCGTAAAAAAGGATAATGATGAAGTACAATGCTTCAAGTGCCGTAGAATCGTAAATATGGCAAAACATTGTCCCAGCAGAAGAACTAGGAAGTGAAATAAGGCGTATGTCTCCACTCTTGTTGATATTCCGGAGGAAGAATCCAATGAAGAAATATCTAATTAAAATGCACTTCTTGCCAACTCTAATTGTGATGTTTCCAGTGAGTCTAATCAACTCCTAGAAAAACGTGAGTTGGAGATTAAGGAAAATAAAAGGTTAATCCTGGTACTTGAAAACCCTTTGAAATTCCTCTCAGATAAAACCTGTATGGTAGAATCTGAACAAGAAAAATTGGGTGAAATACCAAGAGAATCGGAAACTAGTTTTTCTGATGACACGACAAGTTCTTCATGTGAAGAAAATAATCTCACTGCAATCCTTTACGAAATCAAACTTATCAATGCTCTTCGAAAGGGGATAAAGAAGACTGGTAAATTTCTGGGTTTTCAAAAGGAGATTGCAAACTCTTGTAATTACAAGAGAAAGAAAAAACAGAAGGAAATACATTCCATTGTGTTTATGAGTCATCCTACAGATGTCTTCGCTAAATGTGATGAGAATAACTCTCACCTCAACACACACTGATTGTGTTGAGTTATGCATCCTCACTTGTTGCCCAAAATTCTGTTTGTGAGGAAGAATAAATCTGGGCAAGTTATTCATGTCTGTGAAAAATAATGAATATTTCTTATTTTTGGGAAAAATAGTTTCGGTTTTCTTAAACCAAATATTTTTTATATATTCCTTGATTTTCTCCCATCTTATATATCTTCTTCCTGTCCAAAAGAAGACTATCATTTTTTCAATGGAGAAATCGGTAAAAGAAGAGTCATCTCTTGATGATCTTGCACTCTGTGCATCAGTTATGACTGAAACTCATGTTGTTTCACTTCATGATAACTCTCAAGACTCTCTAAGAAGGCAGATTATCTCTGTTAAAGGTTGTATTAGATATCATGAGCTGATGATAACGGATTCAAAAGAAGTACTAGCTAATCTTCATTCTCAACTGCTGGAGATGAACAAATCTACTGAAAGGGGAAGTGCTCAGAGGAATTTGAATCCAGTTTTTGAAAGCAATCTTCACAAGAACTGAGAGAGAGAGAGAGAAAAATAGACATCAATTTTTAATTGATTGTATTGGTCTATTGAGAATAAAACTATTATGAATAAAATTATTTGATTTATAAATTTTCTTGTGATAGTTTTCGGTTTAGATAGCCTGTGCTTGAATGCTTTTATCTTATTGCTATGTATGTTTATGGGATGTTTGATTTCGGTTTTACTACCTTAATATTCGATCTCATATGTTGTGAACCCTTGTGGTTTGGGTGACTTTTTGATTTAGCAGGATTAAGTTCTATCCCATGTTGATAGGCTTTATCAAAGAATCATGAGGGGTTCTTGTAGAAACAATATGTGAAAAAGTCACAATATGTTGAATCGGTTTTGGTTAGCATAAAAGCATATGTGTTTCGACGGTTTTCAACTTTTGCTTGCAATTGTTAAAACCGATTTTCAACCTTTCTCTGGTAAAGGTTGGTTGTTGTTATTCTTTTATTTTTGCATAAGGATGAAAACATGATGATATTTCGATATCAATTCTCCCTGGACGAAGATACGTTCATATTGGAGAACTGGATGCGAAATTTGAGGTAACAATCTTGTTAGTTAATTGTTTTCCTGTTTAAGAAAAGCCTGAGTTTATTTCATATATATTTATTGCTTTTGCTTAACAAAATTTCGGTTCAATTGATGTTTTATTCCATGATGTGTGTGTGGATGTGTGTGATTCAATTGGTTCCGGTTAAGAAAAACTATTGTTATCTTGCTTTATTGTGTGGTATTAATTGTTTAGGCTTACAAAATTTCGGTGCAATTGCGGTGCTTTTAATGTCTATGTTGTTTCAATTGCTTCCGGTTGAGGTGAATAATTATGCAAGTTGATTTATTTGGTTTGTATGAATTATTTATGGCTTAACGAAATAAAAGGTGTACGAGATGAGTTGTTTAGTCCAATTCGATTCCGGATAAGAGAAACTAAGTTAATTCTGATCTTAGTTATACTTATCGAAGTAAGGTTTCGGTTATTCAAGTCTAATCGAATGCCTTAACAAGAAATGCTAGTTAACTAACCTAGTATTTGTCTTGTTTAAAATTGAAAGGTCTAAGTTTATGGATAATTAGAACCTGATGAGAAAAATAGAGTTATCTTTATTTTGGTCTTATCGAATTAAGCGATTGTTTTTGTACAATCGGTTTAGCAAAGGGACTAAGGTGCTTAGTTGATTTTTGGTTTGCTAAACTAAAATGGAAAAATTGTTTCGGACAATTGTTTCTTTGGTAACGTATCAAAATAAAACTACTTGTAGTTTCGGTTTTGATAGTGGTTATCAGAACATGATGTGTGGAACCCTCGTGCCTAACTCTACAAAGTTGCAAGTCTACTGAGATTTGTAAGATTCTTTTCGTCTTGTCCTTTATTTTTTCGTTTCTTTGTCATTTTGTGACAAAAAGGGGGAGAAATATATGGAGTAAACAAGTGATACTGGCATTGATTTTATATTGATTGGTATCACTAAGGAAAAGAACATTGGTGCTTAAACGTTTTATCTAAACGAAAGAGTGAAAGCTCAGACTAAGGGGGAGTAACATATCATATGAATTGGTATAACAAAGACGTGCGGATTGAATGTCTACCTATCTTCCTTAGGGGGAGTAATAGCTTTGTTATTATAATGTCAACAACGGCATTTTCAAGTATTGAATGTAAGCAGTTTACTGTGCTGCTGAATCAGGAATCAAGCGTGTGTAATGAATTATTGTAATTTGTTTATCCATATGATGTAAGAGTTTTTTCACTAAAATTGACAAAGTGGGAGATTGTTAGAGCATAGCTCGGTTGAACCCACCAAGCGTTGGTATGTCAAGTTTGGTTGTCATATTTTAGTGAATCAAAACTCATGTTAAGAGTCGCTTGATTCTGTACTAGAGTCAACTTCGTATATGTTAGCTTGAAAGTATTAAGATATGAGACTTTACAAGTATTGCGAAGACTTGAAGAAGTGAAGAAGCAAGGATCTACAACGACAACAATCATCCTTCCACTTGAGGTTAGTGATATTTGACTTGAACTGTTTCATTCCCTAACGTATCTTTCAAGTCGTGCATATTGAAAACAAAACTGCAAAGCATATTTGAACTCTAGATAGACATAGTATTAAGGAATACAATACGAGGTTTATTGCTTAACCATTAAACTTTGTAGATAAGACATCGCCATAATCATTTGAATGCTATTGGGATTATGTATGGGTATGAGGTGAGGATTTCATCCTAGGGAACAATGTTTTACATGTGTTCTAAGGAAGTAAGTTCATAAACTTGTTTGTGAATCGAAAAGGAAATCGCCAGGCGTTATTGGTTTTGTTATTCATTGCATATCTTATGAACAACCAATATGTGTGATTGAGTATAATCGTTCACGACTTGTTGTGTTCTTGGTAGAACTATTCACAAAGGCCTGACTTATGTATCGGTATGACTTTTATTAGTGAAACCGATCTTAAGTAATCACCTGAGATGGTATGATCGGGTTTGTGATTTTCTGTCTGACCAAATATGGGAAAGGGGAACCGATCCTAGTAAGAGGTGCAGTACATCACAAAGGGGAACCGATCCTTGTATGAGGTGCAGCAAGGTTTATAGCAGAAAGGGGAACCGATACTATGAACATGTGCAACACATTTTTAGGCAAAGGGGAACCGATCCTATGGACATGTGCAACATATATAAGTTAGATACCATATATACGTGGGGAACCGATCTTAGTACCTAGTCAACCGAATTTTGGAAAGCTAGTGTGACTATGCACAGTACTCACATGGAAGGTAGAACCGAAACTTGTTTTGGTAGAACCATTAAACCCATGATTGTGATTGAATATTATTTGATCAATAGCATAGTTCTTGAAAGTCATATAAACCAATTCTAAACTTGTTTGGAAGTGTGGCAAATCGGTTTCAAGGTTGTAAGTGTGAAAGAGAACTTACAAAGTTAAGATGTCGACATACTTTGAACACGTGCTATGAATGTTTATTTCTTTAATTGGTCAAAGTTATTCCTTAATAGCTAAGGGAAGACAATCCCAGGATAGAAACATAAATAAGTTAAGAATCTTTTAATTAAGGTATTTAACTCCATTTTGTGGGGAAATAAGAATTAGTAATGTGCATTTACTAATTAGAGATTTTCCGAGAGATTTCGATCATTATTTTTGGAAAGAGCATTTCCAGGAATTATGGAAACCGAATTTGTTCTTTAATGAATATCTTGAGAATATTTTCGGTTTTGGAAATTCCTTGGTGTCCAAACTTCCTTGTCTATAAATACTTGAAGTTTGCCTTTCTAGCAAACTAATCCTTCGTAACAAATGACTTCCTCTTTGTTGTGTTGTTACCGGTGTAGCCGCCTATTCGGAGAGGAGAGTAACCTAATTAGGCAAAATCTCTTACGCCGCTCGCTTTAAAGTCTTCTTTGGGATTGAGAAGCTCTACGAGTACCGTTGGTGGGAAACTAGATAATTGCGGTTTATCTTTTGTTTTCTTTGATTTGATTGACTAACGGTGGTTGAACTTTGATTGCACCTAGTTTGTTTATGCTTGAGAATATTCTCTTCTGATATAAGAATCACTCAAACTAGTTCAGAGTTTCTATAAGGATCTTTAGACTGTTGTTAGATCTAAAGACAATTTTGTGATAATCCATTGTTAACAGACTCGTTCTGTGCGTGATTGATCACAAGAGATTCAAGTGATTGTGTGCAGGTGTTTATTGAAGATCTAAGAAGATTTGAAGACGAAGAAGATATTGAAGATTTATGATTTGTGGGTTCATAATCTTTGGTGTGAACAATACTTGTTTCGGTAAAAGAGGATTCAATTAATAATCGGTTTATCTTTGTGATAGATTGGATTGATTAATTGAGTAGATCGGCATCAACACAATTCTTTGGATTAATAGTGTTGTTGGCTTAATCTTAAACGATTACTTCGGTAATTGAACATAAGATAGATCTAAGGACCTGACGAAGGAGTTTATGTTAAGATAAACGGAAGAGCCTTTGTCCAACTCATGTCACTTGGTTGAATAGAGTTGATACCAAACAGATTTGTTGTTCCTTTACTGTTTGGAATACGAACCAAAGGAATTGTTCCAAGTACGTGACTAAGGTCGGAGGCGTGGGAATACAGACGGAACTAGGTGAACTATAGGTTTAGTTGCTTGGTCTCAACTATACGAAGTTAGGTGTAATTTTGTGTAGCGGCTTAATCCTGAGAGTATTCAATTCTGGACAAGGTCCCGGGTTTTTCTCGCATTTGCGGTTTCCTCGTTAACAAAATCTTGTTGTGTCATTTACTTTATATTTCCGCATTATAATTATTTTATTATAATTAAAGTAAATTACACAAATGTTAATTCCTATTTACTTGATAAGTGAATCCTATTGTGTTTGGTTAAGTTCGAACCTTTTTATCATGTAACATACTTGTTGTTGTATTGTCTCGATCTCGTATCCATAGACGATCACACGAAGTGTGAACCGATTAGTTGTATTGTCTCGACTCAGTCCATAGATAATCACTTTCAGAGAAAGGACTTATAGGTAGAAAAAGTTTTAGCTTGAGGTATATTTGGGTACCCTCGCCTTTTCACTATGTTTTCTCTCTACTGCATCATTTTGTTGGTGAGCATGTGCACAAGGTTGAAACTAATTAAGAAGACATATTCTTATAGTCACCACCCCAATCAAATTGCAAGCACGTAATGTATCATGATCAAACACTCAAGAATTTTAAGACAAATGATGAATCCATAAAGGCATCAATTACCAAATCCATGTGCACTTACGACATGTCACCTCTACTAATGATATATTTTCCAAGAAATATAATTATACTGCTCCGGTATCCGTGACGTAATGTATATTCTTCTATGTTATTTCGTAACATATTTATCACATGCTTACATGGACTCCTTACAAATTTTTCATCTAAATATAGAAAGTGTTTGCTTGAATCTTAAGTTATCTTCGCTTGAATTCTAAGCAACCATAGTCTTGAACATCTATAAATAGAAAGACTCAATCAACTAGGAAATGCAATTCCTAACACTTCTGTGTTCTAGTTGTTTGCTAGAGTCGTCCTCTATTGACCTAGGTTTCCTCTAAGAAACATAATTTTGGTTTTCTCTGAGAAACATAATTTGGTCTACGACTTAAAGACTTCACTTAGGGATGCGTTAAGCCAGGTCCGACCATCTTTACCTCGATAGTTCGCTTATCCTGATCTTGTTCATCTGTTATCGAGGATTTAGTAATCTCTTTCTGGAACGAGATATATATATATAAAAATCGTAAAGTTCTCCTCGTCTCAGACTTTGTGATTCCTCAAGATAGATATCCGAAAAACTATTCTTAAGTGATTAGTTTTAAGGTTTTTCTTGAGAGGTGGTTAATAGTCTGTGTTTCTCGCCTAATCGAGTGTAAGTGTTCCACATTTATGAAGTTTGCTAGATTTGTATATTGCAAACAGATTTCCAAGCCTTGATCTATTGATTTAAAGGTAAATCAAGTAGGATTATTTATTAGAGGTAGATTTGTATTAAAAGTCTTCACTTAGGTCAAGCAACTTTTAGGATGTATAAGACGTCGCCTAAGGAAATCAAATTCATATAGCTTGCGAGGTTCAAGAGATGTAAGCAATGTGAATTCGGTCTCAACTACATTCCAAATCCAAGTATGATAGTAGGCTAGTGTGGCTTATCTGATTCGGGTGTTAAAATCTAAACGAGGTTCCCCGCGGGTGCAGCTTTTCCTCGTTAACAAAACTTCGGATGTCTTTTGTGTTTTTCTTTTCCGCATTGCATTATTTTATCTATATAATATGAATATCACAAGTAGTACGTAATCAATCCTAGTAGATAAGTCTGTATTAATTGTGATCAACTACGAGGCTCGTTCGTGTAGAATACGTATCTTGAAAGTAGATAACAAGTTTTATACTTGCGTAATCAGATTCAATTATTTGGATACAACTAGATTGATCTTAGATATTGATTTTTGAGATTGTCCAAGTACTCTTCTACACAATCAGGTTCATGGACTCTTTGGCTAGAATTTCTAATTGTGAAAAGGTATAGATATAAACTCTATATACATATTCTGAAGGATCATTAAGTTGGTCTACTTGCAATTGTATCAAGTTTTTATCATACAAATTGTTGAATGAAAAAGTTGGTGGTGTACTTGGTACTCTATCCTTTCTAAAATGTATCAAACATTTTAGATTTTATAAGATAAAGGATAAATCCATGCGAACTTACTAAAGACATCAACAGAAAAATATAATATCTATATCCATTTATAAAACACATAATGGATACCCAAAGATCTGAATAAACCCAATCCAAAGTAACATTGACAGAAGTATAATGAGTATTAAATGGTTGAGCATGAGAATTTGCTATTTGAGATAGGACATACATTTTTATCCAAATGAGAAGTAAGTAACCCGTTTATTTTGGAAAGCACATGTTTGAGTATCTAAGGGCTAGACTAGTACAATGTTCTGCACTAAAAATGGACTTCAGTGCAGATTCATTTAATAAGACTGAAAAAGAGAGGGTACCAAGTACACCTCCAACTTTTTTGTTTGGAAACATGTATGGACAAACTTGTCACAGTTAGTAGTATAGGTCAAACGATGAGATCATGTACATGATATGTAAATAAGTTTTCTTGGACGATCTCAAAAATCAATATCCAAGAATCAACTTAGTATGTACGCGAACTAATTCCGAACAGAATTCCAACAAGAGCAAGTCTTGTAATCTATAATTCAAGATGCGAATTCTCAAGAATAAATCTTGTAGGTTCAGCACAGTCTTTTAGGCTTAAAGTCTTGGTTGTTTAATGTACTACCAATGTTATTTCTATTATAAATATAAACAATATAATATGGAAAACTATAATGTTCAGAAATTTTGTTATTTCTATTATAACACAGGACACCAGAAATTTTGTTAACGAGGAAAACTACAATGTTCAGAAAAACTCGAGTGACCTAGTCCATAACTTGAACACCACACTGTATTAAAGCCGCTACAGACACTAGCTACTTTAGACTGGAATATAGTACATAAAAAAATCAACTCTACGAGTAATTCAATTTCAGTTGTGTTCTTTTACGTCTTTTGGATCTCGTAAGATCCCATGCACCACGATTCCCCTAACTGACGTCCTTTACAGGCTTAGGCACTCTTTAAGAAGAAATTAATAAAGGGCAATTATCTTTTTGCACACTTTAAGAAAAAAATGGGGAAGTGCATAATGCCAAGAAAAAAATGTTGCACGATATTACTTGAGTCTTGGCCGATTGACAAATGATTTGGTTCATGCATTGGAACACTAGAGATGCATTCGTTTGGCAAGGTACCCTTTGTCCCTGAGGCCTTCTCTACACCATTTGAGTTTTATTTCGAAATATTTCACCAAATTTAAGATTTGATATTCAAGATCTTCTGCGACGCAAGAAGATAAAAAGTGCAGTAATACTATGAAGATATGCAGTAGTAAATAAATAGGATTTTTTTCAAGTTTTTACCAAATAAATAATGGGAAACATATTTAAAAAATTGAGGAGTGAACAAAGTGCTTTTGCGCTATCTTAACGGCAACGTAATTGTCACCTTCGTTAACTAATACAAGTGTGGGCGATTTCGCTCCTTGAGAAGTCACGGAATGACAGTATTTTAAGAGTGACCGTCGGCCCCAGTTGAAGGATAAGCCCGTAAATTCAAAATCTCACGTTTATCACTCAACGGTCGAATTTTGTAAATTCTTAACTGTGCCCTCAAATGTATCAAAATCGATCCAACAATCCATGTATCAAAATCGATCCAACAATCCACTGGTAAATTCTAGAGAGAGAGATGAGAAAGAGGAAAGAACGGACGACAAAAGAAAGATCAGAAACCCTAATTTGTAATTCAGAGGAAGAAAGAGAGTTTGTAGAAGAAGATGAAGGCAAAGGGTTCTATGCCTGTTATCTTCTCTGTTCCTTGTGCCCTAGATTCAAAGGTCACACCTACATAGGGTAATCAATTTCTCCTCTTTATTATTACTTGCTTTTGAATTTCTCATTAAAATTGAAACCAAAAAGATCTAATCTTTGAAATACTCTTCAGTTTTCATTGCCTGATTTTGTTATTGATGGGTTAGTGTACTGGTATAAGATCCAATTAAAGGGTCAATTTAGGGTTTTGTGATTCGTCGGTGTTTTACTGTAATAGGGAACTAAAATAGCTGTTTGAATTTTATTTACAAAAAACCCTAAATTTGAAATCTTGATTTGATTCATAAATGATGCTTGCTACTTCACTTTTTTTCTTAAGCTAAATTTCACCTGGCAGCTCCTATATTAGTTTCTTTTAGAATGTAGCACATTTTCAAGACGCCAAAGGTGACCGGAAGTGCCCAAACTGTGTAGGCTGTAGTCACCTCGATTCTTCACTTCACGGTAACCTCGGCGTCTTGACTACATGTTATGTTTCGAATAAGTTTATTGCAAGTAAAACTTCAGATTTGTTTACTGCAAGTGTTTTTTCTTCTCAGTAGAATTCATATGGTAATACATTATAAACTTATTAGTTTCAATCTTTTTGATAAATAATAATAGGTACACAGTCGATCCATGCCGCCGGATTAGGCAACATAACGGCGAAAAAACTAATGGTGCAGTGAGGACAAAGAGGAAACGTCCATGGGAAATGATGTTGTGTATCTATGGGTTCCCGACTAATGTTTCTGCACTTCAGGTATTTTTTTTCTTTTTCAATTTGCTTGTCATGTCATGAATGCTTTCTCCTTTAAACGTTGGTGTTATATTGTTCCAAAGTCATGTATCCGTTTATATCAAAACTTGCAGTTTGAGTGGGCGTGGCAGCACCCAATAGAATCTTTGGCTGTGAGGCAGGCAGCACTAAGTTTCAAATCATTATCTGGAATTGCCAATCATGTAAAACTTGCATATACAATGCTCAGCCTTCCACCTTGGCAGAGGTAAATGTTTTAGACAGGGAATTTTGCTTATTAATTGCTTTCTTTTGCTTGTTTTAGATAATCTTTTAATTGGTGCAAGAAAAAAGTATCTCATGATCAAATTGCTGTTTCTTCTTCTCTAGCTTGAAGCTGACTGTGAACTTTTTCTCAACGGCGTACACTAAGCACGCTGCTGGCTGCCCGAGCTTGCCAAAGCAAATGAAAGTCCAAGTTTGTTCCATGGATGAACTTCCTTGCTACATTGGTGACAGCCAAGTATCAGATGAAATTGACGATGAGGAGGAAAGGGAACATGAAGATGCTGGTAATGGCATTGGCGAGATAAGCCAAAGTGAAAGATCGAAGGATATTTCAGTTGAAAATTCAGTGGTATATCAGAATGCTGATTATGATTGGGAAACACTGATTGAAAGTTCAGTGGCAAATCCAGATATTTATCATGATTGGGAAAGACTGATTGAAGATGATAGCTTACAACAACAAAAGGGCTCATGCCGTCTAAGAGAAGAAGAACATAATGAAAGGCCATCTCGTGATATTGATTCCTCTCCAGTAAGATCGAAGGATATTTCAGTTGAAAATCCAGTGGTATATCAGAATTGTGATTGGGAAACACTGATTGAAAATTCAGTGGCAAATCCAGATATTTATCACGATTGGGAAAGACTGATTGAAGATGATAGCTTACAACAGCAAAATGGCTCATGCCGTTTAAGAGAAGAAGAAGATAATGAAAGCCCATCTCGTGATATTGATTCCTCTCCAGAAGCACTGTCAACCAGAATTGCCCGCTTGGTTAACAGGAGACAATTAGTTGAAGAGAGTTACCCCTATGGGTTCACAGAGACGGGTAATAAACTGGGGCCAACAACCAAGAAAATACTGACAACTATAGCAGGTGCTAGTGGGAACCAAGCACCTCCCAGTTACATATATCTTTGCCCTCCAGAAGTTGCTTTCTCAGAGACGGGTGAAAAACTGGGGCCAACAACCAAGCAATTACTGACAGCTATAGCAGGTGCTAGTGGGAACCAAGCACCTCCCTGTTACAGACATCTTTCCCCTCCAGAAGTTACTTTCAGACAGCCTAAGGAGTCCCTCACTTCAAGAGTAGGAGCTAGATTGCCATCTTTTATGGCTTATTTTCCTCTGCAAACACCATCTTCCAGTATTAGCAGGCTTGTTGGCACAGTACAAGCAATTGATGGCAGAGATCCCTCTGAGTTGATCGAAGAAACTGGTTCTGAATTAGGGCGAGCTAGCACGCAGCAAACAACAACTATAACTTCTGCCAGTGAAGATCACTCACCATCCAAGAATAGTCGTCATTGCCCTCCTGAAGTTTGTTTCAGAGAACCTATGGATTTATTAAGTCCAGGGAACAAACAAGGCAAATCCCCGTCACGTGTACTTGATTCGCCTATGGAAAAACCATCTTCCAGTGTGATCGAGTTTCCCTATGGGTCGATTTTAAAAGGTTGTGGTACCAAAATGAAGGAAACAATTAAGCAGCAATTGAGATCTCCAGCAGGCTATAATTATAATCAACCAACGTCATCAGCCAGCACTTCTTGCTCATCTCCTGAAGTTCAGGTAATAAATCTGTTAACCCCCGAAGGTTGTGTTAACAAAATGAAGCAAGCAAGTAAGCAGCAATTGAGAACTCCAGCAGGTTATAATTATAATCAACCAACATCATCATCCAGCACTTCTCACTCATCTCCTGAAGTTGAGGTAATAAATCTGTTGACCCCATCATCAGACTGTAATACTCTAAATAATAAGAGGAGACGCACTCTTGTTTTCCGTGATCTCGTTGACTTGACCAGGTCACCTATGTTTGTGCAATTATAGAGTTGATTGTATGTTGCTGCAAAAGTTTCTAGTTCTTGAAGAAGCATTTGCTACTTTAACTGTACTCTGTATTCTTATATATTTATTTTTGTGTGATAATAAAAGTGAAAGTTGCTGGCTTTTGATCAGATGGGAACCTAATATATATTTTCAACTGTCATATACATTGGGCTGCAAACAGAGAGGATAAACTTAGGTTCCAGTTGAATGAATGTAATGTGGTAGTTTTCCCTCTGCATTTTATATCTTATTAGTGTGCATGCTGTTGCTTATCCAAAATAGAAAGGCTTCGAAATGAAACCACCAAAAGCAGGTCCATTGTTGCATGGTTGAGTTTTGCAATGTACGCTAGAGCAGCATCAATATTCACGGGTTATATTAGCTAAAAAGACCCGGTATCATGAATGAGTCACTAAATTTCAGTAGTGTCTTCGCCGTTGCGTTGACAATTTTAAGACGAAATAATCCACAATGTTGCAGGTTCTAGAGTTGTCTTGAGTTTCTGTTTCATCCATTGCACTACTAACATCCAAATATTATATATATATATATATATATATATCCATTGCTCATTTTGAATTAGTCGTGTATACAGTACTCTTTGTAAGATTGACAACAGCATTTGAAAAACTAAGAGAACCATGTCACAGGAAAAGGAAAGGTTACACGAAATGAATGGGGTTCGTCAAAACTATGAACAAGAGAAAAGCAAAAAAATAATGAACGTTCACACATGCTACCAATCTAGCACACAAAAGCTAAAGCTTCCAAAGGGAAATAAGAACTTTGATTAACTTAATATATGAAATGGTAAGAACAATTCTGACTATCTAAGAAACCTGCAATTCTTGTTGTTCTTGTTCTTGCTTTTGCTGTTGCTCACCTTGCCATGTCCAAACAATGTCTTTGAGTGCAGGCCTTATTTCCTGTTTTAATATATCCCTGTACTCCAAGGTATCACCGCTCGACTTTTTAACTTCTACCAAATGGAAAGATGGAGTCACCTCAAAGATTTCGGCTTCAATCGACAAAACACCCTTCCTTCCGGCTTTTTCTCCTTCTAGTTTCAACAGCCCTCCCACTTTCTTCTGCACTTTTAGTTTTAGATTCTTCGCAATCTCTTCTAGTTTAGATATAATAGCGGAGGAAGGCTGCTGCGATGTGAATCGTTCTTCTGTCTTCTTGTGTTTTTCATCAAATAGCCCAGAGAGATCTAATCCAGCGGAAAGTGAGATGATATCAAAAGCATTCAAGTTAGTTGGTTTTGACAACTCCAGCTTTGCATCAGAAATAGTACCACCATTGACATACAGATCAAAATCTGCATCAGCATCGCTGGGGATTGTTACCTCTTTGCTGGCCAATTCAGTGTTAAACGATTTGGACAAGTTGAGAGACTTCTTGAACCAAAGATTATCCATGATTTTTGGAATTGATATCCTAGTAGCGGGGTTTGTATCAAAGATCTTGGTCAGAAGCTTGCGTACTTCTCGCGGGAACGATTTAGGGCACTTGAAATCACCCCTAGCAATCTTCTTATACATTTCCATCAGATTTGTATCTTGAAATGGAAGATAACCAGCCATCAGGACAAATAAGATAACCCCACAAGACCAAACATCTGCTGTAGATCCATTATACCCTTTTCTTGAGATCACTTCAGGAGCAACATAAGTAGGGGTACCGCAAGTTGTATGGAGTAAACCATCTTGATGCTTAGATTCAGCAAGCGCACTTAACCCGAAGTCTGAAACCTTCAAATTTCCATGTTCATCTAACAGCAAGTTCTCAAGCTTCAAATCGCGGTGATAAACACCTCTACTGTGGCAGAAATCAACAGCGCTGATCAACTGTTGAAAATATTTTCTTGCAACACTTTCCTTGAGCTTACCCTTCACTACCTTGTTAAAAAGTTCACCACCTTTAACATATTCTATAACAAAGTAAATCTTGTTTTTAGTAGCCAGGACTTCATATAGCTGCACGATGTTTGGGTGGCTAACCAACTTCATCCCAGAAATTTCTCGCTTTATCTGATCGATCAAACCAGTCTTCAAGATCTTCTCTTTGTCAATAACCTTCACGGCAACACTCTGGCCAGTTTCAATGTTCCTCGCATAGTAAACCTTGGCAAAAGTTCCTTGCCCTAATAGTCTCCCTAGTTCATACTTTTGCATCAACACACTTCCTTTATTCTCCATTGTTATTTAAAATAGACCTAATACAAAAATATTACTTAAAAGTTTCCTGCTAACACACAGAATAACTAACCATCTTCGAAGCGGTCATGTTTTATCACGACTGGATTTCTGTAATTTTTAACCCCATTGTGCACTTGTGCACGGCTCGGGGATTTGTTGCAGGTATCTCCAATCACATCAAGGTTGAACAATGAAAATTCAAATGGAGGAAAAACCCCGTTTACCTCAGACAATGATTTCTTATAACAGGAGAAGCACATCTTTCTGCATTCCCTGGGGTTTTTAGCTCTCAATAATCAATTAGAAACTGCTGAAGTAGATTGAATACCTGAACCTGTGCAATTCAAAAAAAAAAAATATCAGAAAAAAAAGTTACTAATCCGAATAGAAAGAAAACCATTACAAAGATAAACAGTAAGATGGATATCCATCAACAGAAGAAATCTAACGAATACCGCAAAATTTAACACGAATAACATCTTACTATTTACTTTATGATATTTAATCAGTTATGGAGCATATAAAAACTAGAAACAAACATCAGTCATCAGTGTGAATCAAGTATCAAATCAACATTCCCATCAAAAAAAAAGAGTATCAGATCAACACAATGAACTAATAAAACAAGTTAGAAATAAAAAAGACTATCAATCACACAGACATGAAACAAAAAATTACTTAAAACTTAGAACCCCATCACCACATTACTTAGAACTTACAATTAAAATTACAGACAAAAAAAAAAAAGAATCAAGAAGTAAGCAAACACCAGAAATAAACAAACCATGAAAGAAAAAACCCTAGATACCTCCTTACAATATGATATTTGGCATACCTTCAGGCTATAGATACACAGTGAAACAATTTCGATATAGGTGCTTTATATAAACACAAAGAATCTGAAATAGCGGAGAAAACTAAAACAGATCTTTGCTTTAAACAAAAAGAAGAAGCTAAAATTGAGCAAAAAAATCAACAAGAAAATAAAAACGTACCAGATTTAGATTTTCATTCACACAATTCACATTAATTAGAAAACGTCAATTTACAGCTTATGAATTACTAAAAAGTGTACTCCTTAAATAGCCAATAAATAGAAAGTAAAGCAACAGAATCAATTCAATTTAAATGTACCTTCTTCAAAAAAGAATAATCTCGGTGATGAACAGAATCAAAAGAGGAAGAAGGAAAAGGTATTTATAAATTATGCTAAATTTGGGTTGTTGTAGGAGGAGGTGCGCTAGTGTGTGAAAAAATATGGTCTATTTTCTCAGGTAAATATAAAGGAAGAGAAAGAAAAACAAAACTTGAAGAGGTATATTCTGTGAAATTTACGTAACAGTCCGTTTGCTGTTTACAGCTTATCATTAGGGAAATCCCTAAATTTTTGCTATTTTAAATACGTTGTCCCTATTAATTCGGGTAATTAGTAACATCCCACTGTCTTTGACTTAGTCAAAGGACATTGATTTGAAACACGTAATTACTGTGTTTTGCTGGCCGAAAAGCTCAGGATGTGGATATTCAACGGTCTAATTTGGTTTTTTAGTCGGCTGATGGAGGAGTGGTTGCTTACGCATCTTGATACGAAGTCTTTCCGGAGATAAGGCAAGCTATTGTTGTTTGAACCAAGTCATTTGAATATGTAGCTGTAAAGTATATTGAACTGACACATATTAGACTGCAGCCTCACGTTTTTAGTTAAAAGACAATACACGCAAGTGGACTTATACACACACTTTATTTACCCCAGAGGCCGATATTCAGAAATTAGAATTACAGAGTTGCGTATTGGTTGTATGGGTGAGAATCTCCTTTGCATGGTTACCTCCTTGGAGGGAACTGCAGTTTGGTCCCAATCCCCTATAGATAGAACGGGAGGATGAGATTATGTGGTATATTGCAGGGGATGACGGCTGAGCTGACATTGAAACCGGTTCAACTCTCTGGCTCTTGGCAACATCATACTGTATGTTTAGAGAGAACACTGTGTATGACTGGAGATATTTTGTGCCTGACAAGTGGGTTCACTGATGGCTGGTAAATGTGGACGGTATGAAAAGTTGCTGACAAACTTCAATGTGCTCGTTCAATGGACTGAAGAGTCGAGATACAAGACAAGAGTCAATAATTCAGACTGGTAATTCATGTATTATGATGAGTCCGGGACCTACCGACTTCATACATAGATCCGACCTTGGATACAACCTACAGTAATCCAAAGAATTATTTGTTCCGACCAAGCGTACAAAATCAGGTGATCATTTGTAGAACTTAGAGACAGGGAGTCGCGCTGCTCGTCATGGATTCGTTCGGGTACGTCACAGAAGTGTGGCGGAGATAACCTCTTGTTATCATTGGTGAGTAAACAAATGAAAGGATGACAAATGTACGATCAACAACCGATTTTGGTAGGAGTAGGCCCACGTGGAGCCGTTTGGAGAATCACTTGGGTGGGTCCCAAGAGAGGCTCGTTTGTTACCAAGTTGGTGAAAGCACTCATGAAGGAAGGTAGAAAAGAACCAGCCAGACTCGATCATAACAAGGCCAAAAAAAAGGAGGGTGTGAGGTGAGAGATATATGCGTTCACAGAATAATCCATGGGATAATCCATTCTGAATTTTGTTCTAATTTTTATTAGGTGGACGCTGTTGAGCAGCAGACCCACTAGCAACACGCCCCACGAGTTTTCATCTTCAATTTTACTCGTAGAAAACAAACAAAGATTGGAGAATTCCACCAAGGCTGGGACTAATGGCTCCTCAAATCAAGATCCACATCTCATTGGATAGGGACTCAAGTGTTGGGGTTTTGAATCTTTGCAAAACAAAAGCGTGAAATTATTTTGCGCTTCTGCCTGAAATCTTTTTGGGGCAAATAGGCAAAATGCCCCAAAATCGGGTGTCACCGTGCCAAAATGCCCGGTCATTTTGAAATAAGTCAAAATGCCCCAATTCGTTGGTTTTGTCGGGCGAAATTGACTACTTAACTCTCTTTAATGGAAAAACTAAGAGATTGGGGCATTTTTACTTATTTCAAAATGACCGGGACATTTTGGCACGGTGACACCCGATTTTGGGGCATTTTGCCTATTTGCCCATCAATTTGTTGGAGATTAGTCTTACACAAAAAACGGAGAATCGACCTCTCAACTCAGTAACATATCTCTTTTTTCATCATGATTCCTTAGAAATCTTCCACACAGTCCATGATATTCATGCACAACCAAGCCATTAAATCGATTTAATTTCTTCTTGTTTCAAAATTTTCTCAAATCTATTACTTTAATTTGTTTTCTTTTAGGCTTCTCTTAAATATAGCCCATGTTTTTATTAACCATAACCCATATAAAATAAGTCATTAATCTAACCAAACAGATTCTTATAATTATTAGCATAACCCACAAAAACATACACAATTTTTATGTATAGCCCAAAATAAATTATCAAATCCCTAAATCAAAAAAATAAAATAAATTTAATTATATAATTTTAATCTATTAATTAAAGTTATGCAATATCTATGGCATAATTGATGATTTTACTCATGATCGGGAGAAAAGAACATCATCTTAGATTATTAGTTTTTATAGAATAATAGTGCTTATGGTTATGGAGTTTTAGAAGATTGATTTTTTGGAAAAGAATCAAAACCTTAGTTAATTTCGTTTCGATTTTTGATTGATATTGTTGTTGAGAATTTCTAATAAGTGAATAATTATAATATATAACCTAAATAGATATTATTGTAATCATGATTTAGGGAAAATAACATCTTTTTAGAGAAAAAGTGAAAATTTTTGGTTTAGTTTGTTTTGGGGAAAAAACACAATTAGGGTTTATAATTGGGCAATTTATTAGATTAATGAGAGAACAATTAGAAATAAATTGAAGTATAATTTATTTTTGGTCTAAAAAAGAAAAAGTTAGGGTTTATATTTTGATTATGGGGAAGAAGTAGAATTATTAGTAAAAAAGATTAAGACATGTTTGGTAACTTTGGTTTTTTATTTTAGCTTAAATTTTTTGGGCTGTAGTTAAAAAAAGGGTGGGCTATAATTAAGAGAAGCCTTCTTTTAAACATTTGTGTTATTTTCATTTTTAAAATGTCTTGCTAACTAACTCTTAATCTTCTCAAAATGTGTTTACAGGTTGCTATCTCTCTAATGGCGTTTGCCTTATTTACAGTTGTGATTACAGCGTTTGCTCTGCGTGCTAAGATGCTTTTTGAGGCCAAAATGTTACCATTGATTCACTATCACGAGAAGGTTAAACTCAGTCCATACCGACCCACTGTCTATCACCAGAAATCCCAAAAGAAAAAAAGGAGGAAATTTAGGAAATTCAAATTTTAAATTAGTACAATCTAGGAATTAGTTTCCGTAGATTACTCCTGGTTAATGGCCACATATATTTTTTCTGTTTGTGGATTATACTGCTATAACAACTTTTTATTTCCTCACCAGAATACTCGGATTGAAAATCTTGTTTATAGAAAAGGAAACCCTAACACATATAAATCTTTCTCTTATATCAGCCAAAGTGAAACAGAAATCTCAACATCCCAACCCATCCAAAATCTCACCATGGAATCTGAGAAGAATGATCAAGTTTCTGATTTGGCAACAAGATTCAAGCAAGCCGCTCTTGAGCTTGACAATGAAGAAGAAACAGAAAATCCTATACCTGAAGATGTAGCACTAACAGAAGTTGAAGGAGAATGGGATCATTGTCTCATTGGTATGATCATTATGGAAGGAAATATAGGATACAAAGCAGTGCAGAAACATTTAAAGTTTACATGGTCTCATATCCCTGAAGGTGAAGTGAAAGTAGTGGAAATTGATGATAACATTATGGTATTCAACTTTAAGGATGAAGATACCAAGAAAAATGTATACATAACTAGACCTTGGAGTGTGAATGGAAATCTAGTTATTTTGCATCACCACAACTCAGAAGTGATGTACAAGGAACTTGAATGGAACTTCCAGTGTTTTTGGCTGCAGCTCAAAAAACTCTTACCTGAACATATGAATCCTATATCAGTAACAAAGATAGGAAAACTGATGGGAGAGGTTATTGCTATTAAACCTAAAGATGCTATTCCAGTAGATAAAGATGGTGTTAAAGTATGTATCTCAATAGACATCAACAACCCTTTGAGAAGAGGAGCTTTTGCTAAAACAGATGCTGGATATACAAGATGGATCAAATTTTTTAATGAGAAGCAGCCACATAATATATGCCCCAATTGCTACATCATTAAGCACACTCAAGGTGCTTGTAAGGCAGCAGCTGAATTTTTTACTAAAGCTCATAACAAGCCATACTACTTTGGTATCAAAAATGTGACTGGGAATAAGAAGTCTGGAGAAGAAAACTCAGCTGCAAACATCCCTATCATGCAAAAACAAAGGGTAATAAAGCACTCCCCTTTTGTCCCTCCAAAAGATGGATCATGATTGGACCTATGGTTAACAGTTCAACACAAGATGAAGAAGACAACAACTCAGCAAGATTAGGCAAAAGACTTAGGATCTCAGATACTCAAGACCCTAAGGAAAATCTGTCACCCAATGCCCTTCTTACCTCTCATCCTCCTGCTCATGATGGTAAACCAATGGAACACTAGCTGCAGACAGAGTCACACACAAAGAGAGGCAACCAAAGAACACTACAGGGGAGAACAAGGTAAACAACAAAAAATCTTTACTTTTATTTCTCTCAGTCAATTTATTTTTCCAAATTTTTTTTAATTATTATTTCAACTGTTGTGATATTGTGCACACAAAGATGAAAATCATATCATGGAATGTGTGTGGATTTAGAAATAAGGACACTAGAAATCATCTTCATATGCTCATCAAATCTCAAAACCCAGACATAATTTTCTTATTAGAAACTAAAAACCAACATAAAAGAATGCAATACCTATTAGCTACTAGATACAAATACCCAAATGTCTCTTTTCTAAACCCCATTGGTTTATCTGGTGGCCTGTGTCTTCTCTGGAAAGACAACATTGATCTGAAAGTGATTGATATGAGTTTGAACATGATAAATTGCATTGTTAAACGAGACAGTCAAAACAATAGCTCCTTGCTCACTTGTCTCTATGGTGCCCTGAATGAGAATGATAGAGAAGCACAATGGAACCACATTAACAATCTAAGAGGAAATCACAATAACCCTTGGATAGTTATAGGGGACCTACATTTCATTCTAGATAGAAATGATAAAGAAGGAGGTAACACTCCCAGCCAAACTGATTTAGATGCTAATAATAACATACTAAACATGAACAACTTGTCTAGTATGCAATATATAGGGAACCCTTTCACATGGACCAATAGAAGAAATGGTAATGACCTTATATTAGAGAGACTGGATAAAGTCCTTACTACTTTTGATTGGAATGCTATTTATCCTAATGCTGCTCTTTATTACTTGAATGTTGTTGGTAGTGATCACTTTCCCATCATGTTATTAACTAGCAAAAAAAAAGTAGCAATACAAAAAAACCATTTAGGGTAAACAAAGCTTGGTTTAGAGACACTACTTGTCATGATCTGATTAAGTCTGAATGGAAAAGCAACACTAATGGTTCTGTTGCCTATCAACTCACTCATTGTCTCAAAAATACTAAAGTTGGCCTTAGACACTAGAACTACCATCATTTTGGTAATATCCAAACTCATATCACCAATATTGAAACTCAATTATCTGTTCTTACCTCTAGGGGTACTAATCATAATACTACAAGGATAGAAAAGTTAACTACTGAGTTAAAACATTGGTATGACATATAATCTGACTTCTGGAGACAAAAAGGCAAAGATGATGCTCTTCTTTTCACCAAAAGGCCAATTTTAGAAGGCAGAAAACCCAGATAGAATCTTTGAAATCTGAGCATGGAATTTGGCTAGATGAGAGGCAAGATATTGAAAATGAACTTCTAAGACACTTTAGTAACATGAGCAAAACTTCTAACCCTCCTAGATCATATGATTATCTCAACAATATGCATGCTAAAATTAGTGATACTGATAATGCCATGTTGATTGCTATCCCCAATGCTGATGAGGTTAGAAAAATTGTTTTTGATATGAAACCTTGGACCACTCCAGGTCCTGATGGTTTCCCACCTAGTTTTTACCAACTAATGTGGGAAACTGTTTGCAATGATGTAGTAAAAATGGTTCAAGCCTTCTTCCACTCTCATCACCTGCTAAAAAAATTGAACCATAATTTTACTACTCTTATTCCTAAAAACAATTGTCCTAAAAGTGCAGTGGATTTCAGACCAATAAGTCTGTGTAATGTGTCTTATAAGAATATCTCAAAATTGCTTGCTTCTAGGCTTAAATGTGTGCTCGCATAAGATCATATCTCCTGCTCAAACTGCTTTTTTTCTGGTAGATCAATTCATGATAATATAATAATTGCCCATGAATTAATTCATTCCATGAAAAAAACTAAAGCTATAGATGGTTGTGCTGCTATTAAATTAGACATGTCAAAAACTTTTGACAGAGTAGAATGGTGTTTTCTCATTGATAATCTTAAGAAGCTTGGGTTCTCAAATGAATGGTGCAGCATGATAGAATAATGTATTGCTACTGTCTCCACATCTATCCTTGTCAATGGAGCTCCAGGTGATGTTTATTTACCTCAAAGAGGCTTGAGGCAGGGTGATCCTCTATCACCCTACTTATTCATTCTTTGTATGGAATATTTTTCTAGAAGTTTGATAATTGCTGAAAAAAACAATCTTATACATGGATTCAAAGCAAATAAATATTGCCCTTCTATCTCTCACTTGTTCTTTGCAGATGACTGCCTCATCTTCATAAAAGATAGGAACAAAGATGCTAGGAATCTGTCTACTTTGATAGAATAATTCAGCAAATTCTCAGGGCAGGCAGTAAACTTTGATAAATCAGCATTAGCTTTTAGCAGTAAGGTTCCAACCTCAGACAAGAATGACATAGCAAACGTACTCATAATTAAGAGAATGTCACTTAATAAAAAATACCTAGGTGTACCTTTACTTCTCCAAAAAAGAAAATATGATTCATTTGTTCATCTGTTAGACAGCTTTAAAGGTAGACTTGATATTTGGCAGGCCATCTTCTTAGCTGCTCTAGGAAAAACTGTCATGACTCAGTCTGTATTAGGAAGTCTTGCTAGCCACCACTTAGTTGTCTTTCCATTGCCTAAAGAGCTCACTGATAAAATGGATAAAATATAGATGAATTTCTGGTGGGGAAAAAAGGAAAACCAAAAAGGCTATTATCCAAAGGGATAGAATGACACTGCTCTCCCTAAGGATTTATGAGGTCTTAACATAAGAAAAATTGATTTGATAAACTTAGCTTTACTTGCTAAACTTTCTTGGAGGATGATAAACAATCCTTAGGAACCTTGGTCTGAAATCTTGAGAGGAAAATATTTTTATGGTGCTAATCCTTTGACTGACAGTATTTGCAAGCAGGGCAGCTGGATTTGGCAAGGGATTTGCACAGGTTTGAATATTGTAAAAAGATACTATGTTTGGGAGATTGGTGATAGAAAGTCTGTAAATATTGAAAGACAGTTGGATTCCAAATATGCACAGACCTCCCAATAACCAGTTCCACTCAAGTAATATGTCCACTGTTAGCCAACTTATTGATCATGATATGAAAAATTGGAATATCGATTGCCTAAATGCTTTGTTTGATGAACATACTGTTAAAGAAATTACTAACATCAGAATTCCAATTACAGGAAGTGATAAACTTAGATGGGAGCCTTCCAGCAATGGAAATTTCACTATCAAGTCTGCCTATAATGTTTTATTGAATGAACAGCTAGCTTCTAAGCCTACCACAAACAACTTATCTATTAGTTGGAAATCATTCTGGAAACACAAACTGCCTCCTAGGGTTCAAGCATTTTATGTGGAAATTTTTACATAAGTGTATGTCAATTAAATCTAGGCTTTCTAGGTTTACTAGACATCATGATAACACTTGTTCTCTATGCCATTGTAGTACTGAGACCACTCAACACTTGTTATATGACTGCCCTATAGTTAGGCCAGTGTGGAATGTAGTAAACATAAGATTAAATGCTATTCTCCAGAATAAGGACTTGTATCAATGGGTTAGCAATTTCTTTTCTTGTAAAGTTACTACTATGCAACATGATTTTAAGATGTATGAGGAAGTTAGTTTTATCTTATGGACAATATGTAAGGTTAGATGTGCAAAAAAATTGATAATAAATCTTTCAACAGTAATGAAGTGTCTAACAACATTATTCTGCAGATCAATGATTGTAACAGAATCAGAGTTAGTCAATCAGATATAAGGGTGCACACGGTACGGTTCGGCTCGGTTCTTGGCGAGGCCGAGTACCTGTACCTCCCCCACCTCGGTTCCAAAATTTTGGACCTGTACATGTACCTTGTACCCTGGCACTGTGTACGGTATCGGTACCAATCGGTACTTTCTGCCAAAATTTTAGACAGATTTTCCTGTCATTTTTCCAAACAAATTGAGTACCTGTTTCAGATGTTTTTCAATATATTAAGCAATATGTCAATCAAAGAACAAAGTAACAAACACACACACTGACCAAAGTCTTGAAAATCTGAAAAAAGAACTAGTAGAAGTAGCAGTAGCACACAAACAACCAAAGTCTTGAAAATATGAAAAAAGAACAACTGAACAAGTAGGAGTATCACACAATGACACAAACACACACACTGACCAACACAAAACTGTCTTAAGTCTTAACCAACACAAAAAATGCACTGGTGGTGGAATTATCAAGTAGCAGTAGCAATGACTGGACAGTGGAGGCAATGACCAATACACAGTCTTGAGTCTTGAATCTCTTGATCTTCTATTCCATGGCACCAGCACTCTTGTGGTGGCATTATTGTTGATAGGACCAAGTAACGCTGCAAAAACAAGTAATAGCAGTTAGTAACTATTAGTCTATGATTGTTCCATATGATGGCACTTAGGAACAAAAAGGTCATATACTGGGATTCAAAAGCTAAATGAAACAAGCAACATTACACCTGGTAAGGTTGCTATTGAAGCTGGTTCCTTTGGTGTACAGTTAATGGGGAGGGGCAAATTCCTTAGCATTTATGGATAATTAAAAAAGAGGAAATAGTAAATGGTGTAAGATTATGAAACAAGGGAATCTGAAAGATTCTGTTCAGCTAAAGTAGTAGTCTTGATGGAGATGGTACTAGAGTTGCTAGTAGTAGTCTTCAGGTGTCTTTTATTTCAATCCCTACAATAATAATCTTGTACGTTGAACTGCGAACATTTTTAATGATAATTGATAAAGAAACAAATTGAACAGAAGAAACCCTTAGCAAATGTAGAAAGCAAAAACAGTTGGTAGTGCAGATTCATGCCATAATTTCGTGTCAGTGTTCCAGAAAACTCACAAGCATCATCCTTTGGTTGTATGTATTCAAGAGGCACATATACTTAAACTGAAAATCATCTGAAAATCATATACTGCCAAACACAAGTAATAATGTAATATGTATATCAGTCAAAAACCTATATGTATGTCATCAATTTGTGAATCATCACACAATGGAACTTATATATTTTTTATTAGGTTTGTGACAAAAAAATTCATACAACCATATGTATATGCTCAAACCCAATTTTCGGAAGAACAAAAAAAATCATTTAATTCACAAATTAAAAAGATGATCAGTAAATACAATTTTAAAACCAAATTCAAAGTCTGGGTTTCATATGAACTAAAAATAATAAAAAATCAAAAGATTATGAAGATAGAATTCTTACCAGTTTGGTGGAAATACAATCCAAGCCAAATCAATCAACTCTTGTAGAGAAAGAAGAAATCTTTTTGATATCTTAATTACAAATCTGATCCAATATCAAGGAAGATAGAATTATTAGAATACAAATCAACACTACTTCAAGACCCTAGGTTCCAAAAATCAAAATAGGAGAACTGAATCAACTGATTCAACACTTACCCTTAGTTAACAATTTTTCCTTATTCTTCTGGATCGAGAGGTAGTAAGTAATGGAGCAGAGAAGATTCAGAAGTCTCGTCCCTGTAATGGAGTTCTTCACTTCTTCTCCTTTTCAAAGAGAGAGGAGACTGGGAAAAAAAAAAGGAAAATGAGAAGAGAAACCCTAGCCCTATGATGTTCGATTATATACCACCCTTTAATCTAATGGATATTACTGATTTATTATCCCCTAGATCTAATCTGGCTACTACTACTCTGCAGACACTCCGGTCCTAAGACGGCACGGACTTGGGCAGACCGTGTACCTGTACCTCCTCAGCCTCGGTTCCTATTTTTTGGACCGGCACTGCACCCCCTTCCTCGGTTCGGTACAAAAACAGGTACGGTTCCACCGGTTCCGGGACGGTCCGGCTCGGTTCCTGTGCACCCTTAATCTGATAACATTACTGTATCCAATGGGATCAGTAAAATATGGCATCCTCCAGCAAATGATGTCTATAAAATAAATTTTGATGATTCACATATAAATAAAAATGTATTGTCAGGCTGGGGTCTAATTTGTAGAGATTTTGCAGGCATCAGCTATGGATTGCGAGGAGGTGCATCTCTAGCTGTGGATCTGGATCAAGCTGAAGCACAATCACTGCCGGAAGCGGTACAATGGGCGCAAAGGAATGGTTGGAGGAAGATACATCTGGAGGGTGACTGCTCAAATGTGATATCAGCTATTAATGGAAAGACAATAGCAATAAAATGGACAACACAAAATCTAGTCCAAGATTCTTTTAATATTCTTAGTTCTTTTGAGTTTTGGGTTTGCACTTATGCACACAGAGATGCAAATCACATAGCAGATTCTCTAGCAAAATATGCAATAACTCAGTCTATTTGCTTTAGTTGGTTAAATAATGATCCTGCTTGGATTAAAACATTGATCCAGCATGATCAAAACTCTATGTAATCCTACTTATTCTCAATGAATGATTCATCCTTTCCTATTAAAAAAAATAGTCTTACACAAAAAACATTTTTTTTACTTTTTTTAAGGGAAGAATTTTATTCATGTACCAACATTTACAAGAGGTAAAAAGCGAGTACATATGCATAGATAAAATTTAGACACCTAATATAAAGCTAGTACACAAACAAAAATCCTCTAGCATGACACCTAATATGAATTGGAAGGCCCATTCCACTCATTCCAAAAGAGGTTTTAGTTAAATGTTCATATCTTATCACAGTTAACGTAGATAAGTTCAGTCGTTGATTTCTATGATGAGCCAAGCATCAAAACAGCCAGCCAAGCAATCTCGAAAACCAGATTTGGATGTCATAAGAGTTCGTTTCCTGTTTTATTGTTTTGCAAGCGAATTTGAAATATAGTCATCTCCTTCGGATAAAAAGAATAAAAAATCGATCTTCACTATACTAAACAGTTAGTGTTAATTGATTTTGGTCTATAACACTGAGGGATGTAAACTAATACATAAGAAAATGAAAACGAGGATTACTAGAGTGACTAATTCTCTTATGTTTCTCTCTCTGCAATAAGAGAAAACAAGAAAAACTAAACTTTTTGTTGGCTCTGATCTAATCATTAGGAAGCAAATTTGAGCCGGTCGCCACCCAAAATCACTTTAGTTTTCTTCTACTTTCGAGTTGCTACCTCGTTGAATTTTTTCTCATCATTTTAGACTTTACTTTATCTGATTTTTGTTCTAAGGTTTGATCTTTCTTAACCTTTTATTATTTCAGTAATAGTTAGATTTAATTTCTTTTTTAAATTTAGGGTTTAGCAATTGGTTTTGGTTTCAATCCATCTCCTGCTATTTCAAATCTATGAATTCAGAAAAATCTAGGGCTTTAATCATAATTTAGATTTTTATTGTTAATTTATCTTGCTTTATTCATATGGTTTCAATTTGGGGATTTGTCATTAGAAGATCTAGTTTCAAAACCTTGATGCTTGGTTTGTCTTTGCTTTGTCAAATCATGATGTGGTTTAACTTCACTAATGGTTGTTTCCAAAAGAACACCAACTTCAGCAAGAAGAAAATCAACATCAAACTTTTCAACAACGTAGCAGCGAAGGCAAAAACATCATCAACATAACCAAAAAAAAAAGTAACATTGATAGCAACAACACTAATCACTAAGACTCAGACACCGCTTCAGACAAATTCAGACTGTTTCAGATCGCCATACATTGATACAGACCTAACTTGTTACTTTATGCTATTTTAGTATAATTTTAAACGGTTACCTTATTTACTTTACTATAGAAAATTTTAAGAAAAGGAAAGATCATTTGTTGATCCCAATTTCTCGGCCTAGTGCAGTGTTATTAAATTGGTTGGTATTGCCTTCTACAACTCAAACATTATCATTTAACTTTCTTATGGAAAACCTTGGGAAACGGATGGATCATTTTTTGATTCTAATATCTTTTTTTTTTGTGCAGTTATGTCAAATTGTTTGGTATTCTTAATAACAATGATGATGGTTTTATTGGTTGTCATGGTAGAATTTTTAATATGCGGAAAGTCTTGAGTGCCGGTGGTGGTAGGTACAATACTGAATATGTTGTCTTTGAGTGCATTATAGTGGTTGTAATCTCAAAGAAAGTTTTGTAATAACTTTAAAATTGTACTAATGTAAGAGGTTCACCTCTCATTCGTTAAAAAAAAAAAAAAAAAAAAAAATTATAAATACCTCTTTTGATAACAAATAGTCTTTCTTGATTTCCATATCCAACTATTTTTTTCTGAACCAAAAATGCTAATAGGGGTTATGCGGTGGACCGGGAAATTATGCCTAAAGGGCCAAGGCGTACATGCCATAACTCTCTGAAGCCACTCCGATGCTAGTGACGGGGACTTTAAACTTCACTTTTAGCTTCGCAAATGCACATCCATTTTCCCTTGCAAGTATGCTTGGCAAGCATGATGCCTTAAACTTAGCTTCCACACCGTTCAAACTTACCTGCTCTGCGAAGAGTATAAAGCCATAAAGGCTAATGTCGATACATTATTACATGCATCACTGGCTTCGGTGTACTATCCAGGTATAAGACATGCCTTGGACTTGTACATTGGTCATTGCAAGCCTATTTCCGTTGCACTATTTCGCCATGGCATTGAGATGAATGCATGCACTTGTGTTGTTTGTGCCAAGGGTGCATCAGTCAGGATCATGTCGTACCTGCCTTGCACCATCCTTGTGATGCAAGTATCTTATGCAAGGTCTCCTAACTTGTGAAAAAGCGGGGGTCTAACAACCACACCCAATATTTCGTTCGGAAATCTAAATAGACAAACTCCAATATACTTTCAAGAGAATCAACTATACAATCAGAATCAATCTATAGAAAATTATATCAAAGAGTTATATCTCAATTTCTCAATTCAATCTGCAATCAAACAAATAGGAATTTGCGAGCCCGATTGAATAAGAGAAATAACTTGGACGGTATCACAAACCAATATCCAAGTGTCAATCAATGCAATCAACGACCCAAAGGTCGGATTCAGTAATTGATTGAACTTAACGCACAACCTGTGATATTTCTATTGTATAACAAAATATAATGCGAAAAAGAAATAACACAGACACCAGAATTTTGTTAACGCGGATAAACGCAAATACAGAAAAACCCCTGGACCTAGTCCGACTTTGAACACCACACCGTATTAAGCCGCTGCGCAGACACTAGCCTACTACCAATGAACTTGGTGGAATGTAGTTGATCCCTAATCAATCTCACACCGATCAAGGTACAGGTTGCGCTCCTTACTTCTCTCGAACCCCACAGATTCTACGCACTTGATTCCCTTAGCCGATCTCACCCACAACCAAGAGTTGCTACGACCCAAAGTTGAAGACTTGATAAACAAATCTGTCTCTCACAGAAAAATCTATTGGAATAGATAAACTGTCTCCCACGTAAATACCTACGAGTTTTGTTCCGTCTTTTGATAAATCAAGGTGCACAGAAACCAATTGATAAACCAGACTTATATTCCCGAAGAATAGCCTAGTATTATCAATCACCTCACAATAATCTTAATCGTATGGAAACGAAACAAGATATTGTGGAATCACAAACGATTAGATGAAGATGTTTGTGACTACTTTTAATCTTACCTATCGGAGATAAATCTCAAGCAAATCTTAGCAAAGATACTACTCAATCACGATAGTAAAAGTAAGATCATAACACGCAACTACAGAGAAAATAGTTGGGTCTGGCTTCACAATCCCAATGAAGGCTTCAAGTCGTTAACCTGCATGGTTTTGTGAAAAACCTAAGGTTAAAGGAGAATCGACTCTAGTCGCAACTAGTATCACACAGAAGGTATGGGGATTAGGTTTCCCAGTTGCTAGAGTTCTCCCTTATATAGTTTTCAAATCAGGGTTTGCAATCTAAGTTACCTTGGTAACAAAGCATTCAATATTCACCGTTAGATGAAGACCTGATTAGACTCAAGCTAATATTTTTCAATCGTTAGATCGAACTTAGCTTGTTATACAAAAATGAAATGTACCTTCATTTAGGTTTGAGTAACCGTACCTAAACGTGTACACTAGGTTGGATCAACAATAGTTAACCGAGGTTAACTATATGAACACTCTCATATCAACCTTATTCATCTTAACCACAACTAGTTCAAATGACTCAAATGAAACTAGTTATAGTTGTTCAATTGCTATATTCTCATAGAAGTATACAAGAATACAATTGAAGCAAAATCGGTTTGATTCAATCGAATCAATTCATGAACATTATTGCCACAGTTTGCAAAGATACATCCTTATTATATAAATGTATTAATTCATGAACAAACCGATTTTAGAACCTTAACCACTTAAGTATGCAAACGTGTACGCATACTTCCAAAAATAGCAGAAATTCCCGGACCCAAACCCTTCGCCAGTACGCGTTCGGGTATGTGTACTTAAGTACTCGGAATTTCAAAACTAACAGGTACACATACGGGTATGCATACTATAGTTCCGGTCATGGATCACATATATGCAAGAACACATACTATGTTCATAATCCAATGATGGTTAAGTGTTCTAAACTCTATTTCAATCATTGAATCTTTCTTAGAGGATGACAATAGTTGTTTTCACAAACTATTAGCATCAAAGCAATTTTCAAGTTATTGAAATAATCATATTTTAAACGAAACATTCCAAGTCTACATCAAATGATTGTATCACACAAACCATGTAAGATGTTACTCGGCGATTTTCACATGATCATCTTTTGACTTTCATCAAGAATATAAGATGATCTCGGTTGAAGCGAAAGCTTACCAATACATATTTCGAGAAATATGTAAGCGAGATAAACTCCGCTCGAAGTCTCAAATGTGCATAATCGAATACTATATAGTAATACTACTTTTGTCTCAATATAGGAGATATAGTAGAAATAGACTTTCCAAGTGATAGATGCGTTTTAGTCTCAACATACCTTTTGTTGATGAAGTTCCACAAGCTCTCCTTAGTAGTTCTTCGTCTTCAATTGATGAATGCCGTGAATTCTAATGGTCAACTACACAATCTATCCTAGTCCGAGTTATTACTATAAGTAGACTAGAAATCAAGACTTATAGTTTTGATCACTAACATTGACAAACAAGCTTGAGATAGCAACGCTTGCGAGTTCGACCGAGCAGTGCTCAATTTTAGTGACAAAACTATCAATACATATGGATTACAAAATAAATAAACTTTGTAGCTTCTCATCCAAATGCTTGATCTCCTTAATTCTTCAACATTACTCGAAATCTTCGTCACTCTCAAGTACTCCAATGATTCTAAATGTGTTCAACTCAGCATCATAGTTGTTGAAGATCCGTAGCAATAACAATGAGAAAACAGTTGCTCTCAATCATTGTTATACAGTGTCATAGTATTATTACACAACATCAAGTTTTAATTGTATCACAACTTTGACAACAATACTATGGTGATATGTATCACTCCCCCTTAGTCAATACTTCATCTCACATGAAAACCACTCCCCCTTACATAATGATCCGTAAACCATATGTATTTGAAGTGTGAACTACACATTAATTCTCCCCCTTTTGGTCAATATAAATTGGCAAAGGTACGAAAACTAGTGGGATCCTTATGAAATTTCATAGAGATACTTCATGACCAAAATAGAACTACATACCAACTTGTTTCGATGATTTCACATAGTCGAAACTTAGTGTATTCATCAAGGAGTTTATAAAGATACAAGACAACTCCTACAATATTCCACAGCCGCACTCCCCACAAAGATTTGGCAATTAAGCACAAGTTCAATTAAGAACTATCCCCCATAAAATTTCATTCCCGAAAGAACAACAAGAGCGACCTTACTTTCACAAGAAAAGAAGGATTTCTTTGGACATTAACAAATCACATGAAACATTAATTTGTATCCAAAAATATCAATTGAATTAACCACAAGAAAAATGATCAATTCAATTGGCCATGCTCAACATAGAGAACTTACGGAGCAACACAGTACATACACAAAGATGTGGATCAGGGAACGAACAATACTGCGGAATAATCAAAGATTCATTCTATTTTTCATCATTATTTACATAATGACATATAATAGACTTAATCTTTGTAAAACAAAAGTTCATCCTATCTTCCATCAATATTTGCATAATGACATAATAGGCTTAACTTTTGTAGTCAAAAGTTCATTCTATCTTTTATCAATATTTTCATACTGACATGTAATAGAGTTAACTTTTGAGCATATACGGGACAGTCAAGGTTCACGGACATAAACAACATATCCCATAACAATTTGCAATATATAAAACCATAAAGATTAATAATGCAAAAATCATCTTCCAAATAACTTAGAATTTAAATAAATAAATCTAAAAACATTGCAAGATGAAAACGTTGGCAATAGCTATGTGTACTCACAATAATGGTTATTCCAAACCCTAGTTATCCTTATTAAAAACACAAGAATAAATTCTCATAAGAAGTTTCCTAGACAATTATTAAAAAGAAACAACTTCCATGAAACATTTCACTTAATTCGAATACTCTTCTCATATTCCTATATTCATCAAACTCATCTTCGATTATATCAATCCTGGATTCAAGGTTATCCATCTTTTCTTCAAGTCTTTTGGAAGAAGATTCAAGTTCACTCTTCGGGGCACTTACTTGTTCCAAGACTAGATTCATGGTTAAAGAGAGCTTATCAAAAGGAGAGACAAAGGGATTCCCATCAAGGGAGGAATCACATTTGTGAGAGAATATATCACTATCAGAAGAATCAAAGCGAATCTTCTTAGAAGGAAACAGAACAGTCCAGACATCACTTTCTTTGCTTGAAAGACTTGATGAGGACATGATAGAAGAGATAAATGAAATGCCCTCACTTAGGAGAAATCTTCATCTTAAAAAGAATGAAGATAGGGGATAAATTTCCAAAAAGACCTTTGACCAAAACCCTAACATAATTTGGTTATCCCTAAGAAAAAGTCTTATAGGGAAAAACCGTTTATGTACAGAAACGGTTCGTGGCTCAATAATCAAAAAGAGCCACAAAAAGAACAGAAACAAACTAGAGAATCAACAAAAGTATTTCATCACAACCCTCTTGAAGATTATGGTTCTTGTCCAAGAGAGAATATAACAAGAACCATATTAAACCTTGTTACAGATTATAATTTCTCCAATCCAAAGCCGGACTGGGTGGTTTCTTATGAGGGGGAGAAGAATTTGTTATTCCTTTTTTCTGTTTTATCATCATAGAAGAAGAGTTATGTGCATCATTCTTTCTTTTCAGCACAGTTTCAAATACCTTGTTTGTTGATTTTCGTAAACTATGAATGACTTTGGAAATCTCTTTTGAAAGAGATGAAGGTTTCTTAGGAGATTTCCTTTTCATCTTCTGAAAACAAGGTTTAACAGAGGAGATATTTTCTTGATACCTTGTGCACAGTGGATCTAGATGATCCTGATTTCCACACAAGAGAGCCAAACCATTTGGTATGTCCTTGTATTTTTCTATATCATCCTTTTTGTCGGGGTGATTTGAGAATGATATAGATTCAGGAGTAACTTGCTGATAATGCCTAGAACAGTTAATCGAAGAGGTTCGATGTATCTTAAAAGGATCATAATTGCGAGAGACAGCAATCTCTTGTCTTAAATTAAGCAGTTGATATTCCAGATTATCAATCCTTTTAATTAAGGCTTCCTTTTCCAGTTTAAACTTATCCGGGGAAGTAAGATTATATATCATGGAATAATCAGGACTGTTAGGAGGACAAGTGTGTTTATCAGCAAAGAAGTTAAGAGAACCTTCACAGATATTTTCCTCAGGAAAGTAGTCAATAGTAGCCATCCATGCTTTAGCTAACTCACTAAACTCCTCATCAGAACTTTTGAAAGTATCATGGACACTGAAAAAGCGGGGGTACAACAACCACACCCAATATTTTGTTTGGCAATCTGAATAGACAAACTCCAATATACTTTCAAGAAAATCAACTAGACAGTGGACTCAATCTAGAGAAAAGTATATCAAAGAGTTTTATATCTCTAACTCTCAATTCAATCTGCAATCAGCAAATAGGAATTTGCGAGCCCGATTGTATATAAGAGAAATAACTTGAACGGTACCAAAGACCAATGTTCAAGGATCAATCAATTTCAATAAACAACCAAAGGTTGGATTTACCAATTGATCGATTCAACGCACAACCTGTGATATTTCAATTATATAACAAAATATAATGCGAAAAAGAAATAACACAGACATCAGAATTTTGTTAACGAGGAAAACCGCAAATGCAGAAAAACCCCGGGACCTAGTCCAGCTTTGAACAACACACTGTATTAAGCCGCTACAGACACTAGCCTACTACCAATGAACTTCGGACTGGACTGTAGTTGAACCCTAATCAATCACATATGATATCAAATATCAAGGTTAGAAAACCGTAATCAAACATCCCATACACATACATAGAAATAAGATAAAGCATTCAAGCACAAGCTATGTAAACCAAAAAATATCACAAGAAAAATTATAAATCAAATAATTTTATTCATAATAAGATAGTTTTATTCATAATAGACCTAATACAATCATGGAAAGAAATCAAAAATTGATGTCTATCTTCCGGATTAAGTATTCTGACATATAACTTAATCTCTAGTGGTGCTCTTGTTGTTTCGAGGTTTCTTTAGTGTTCAAACTTTTAAAGCATGTCTCAAGAAACTTGTCAACAACCACTTCTTGTTTCTCAAGTTCTTCAATTAGAACCTTGAGTTCAGCAAGAACTCCTCTTGTTCCTTGAATCTTTTCTTTTATCCAATCTTGATGTCGAACATTCATAACGAGATTGGTTTCCAGTTCTTCAAAACCTTGGATATAGTGAGCCATACTGTCAGAACGAATCCACTTGGTTTTGGTTGGATCTTGTTGGTTGTAAGCCAACAGACATGACTCATATTGTGATCCAACTGAACTATCAAAATCATAATCAGACATGATATTTGATATATTTTTCTTCTTCCTCTCTGTATTGATTCCTTGACAATCTTTAACCTTTTGAGCTTCCTCCTTATTAGCCTTTGAGATGCTGTGAGTTATTGGAAGCATGCTCGGTTATATATATATAAAAAGATTGATCAGGGTATCAGAATACATGCAAGAGATAGTTTCCCTTTAATAAGGGACAACTTTCGGACCGAAAGATATCAGGAGAATCCGAAAATATTGAAGAATATATTTCGTTTCCTTTGTCCGAACTTCTCAAGCTGGAAGGTTTGTTAAAATTCGAAAATTCTAAATAAAACCTATTTTTGGAAAATCATGTTAATCATGAATATTTTTCAGACAACCATGTATTCGCAGCTACCCATAAAGTGTCACAACTTTTCTGATAAACAACTACACGAACAAATGTGCTCCAGTTTTATTGTGCCTTTCCCATCCATGAATAAGAGCACGAAAAAGGATGAGAGTGCACAATTTTGATATAACTAGGTTGCATCGGAGTAAGCTTTCTCTAGCTTACAGTGAGTATCAGAAACATAGTTCATGTGTCTCTTAGGGAATTTCTGCCCCAAATATTTTCTCCCAAGATGATGATCTTTTCTAACTCTAGAGATATGATCATGTGGAGAAGATATACTGATGTGAGAATTTTCAGAGATAGATAAATCTCTCTTAATTCTTCAATGATATTTTCATAAGATTTTCTCATTCTAAGGACTTCCTTATGATCCACATCAGTGTGATTATTTGAAACAATTATCGGAAATTCCTGATTGTTTCCTTTGGCAAAGATTCTCTGTTTCCCTTTCTTCTGGAGTCGTTCTTCATGAAAACAAGGACTGTTTCGATATGGATGATGTTAGAGCATGGCTCGGTTGAACCCACCAAGCGTTGGTATGTCAAGGTTGGTTGTCATATTTTAGTGAATCAAAACTCATGTTAGGAGTCGTTTGATTATGTACTAGAGTTAAGCTTCGTATAGGTTAGCTTGAAAGTAGTAGGATATGAGACATTACAAATATTGCGAAGACTTGAAGATGTGAAGAAGCAAGGAGCTACAACGACAACAATCATCCTTCCACTTGAGGTTAGTGATATTTGACTTGAACTGTTTCATGCCCTAACGTATCTTTCAAGTCGTGCATATTGAAAACATAAGCTGAAGCATATTTGAACTCTAGATAGACATAGTATTAAGGAATACAATATGAGGTTTATTGCTTAACCATTAAACTTTGTAGATAAGACATCGCCATAGTCATTTGAATGCTATTGTGATTATGCCTGGGTATGAGGTGAGGATTTCATCCTAGGGAACAATGTTTACATGTGTTCTAAGGAAGTAAGTTCATAAACTTGTTTGTGAACCGAAAAGGAAATTGCCAGGTGTTATTGGTTTTGTTATTCATTGCATATCTTATGAACAACCAATATGTGTGATAGAGTATAACCGCTCACAACTTGTTGTGTTCTTGGTAAAACTGTTCACAAAGGCCTGACTTATGTATTGGTATAACTTTTATGAGTAAAACCGATCTTAAGTAATCACTTGTGGTATGATCGGACTTTGTATGTCTAACCTTGTAAGGGAAAGGGAACCGATCCTTGTAAGGGAAAGGGAACCGATCCTAGTAAGGGGTGCAGTACATCAAAGGGAACCGATCTTTGTATAGGGTGCAGCAAGGTTTATAGAAGAAAGGGGAACCGATCCTATGGACATGTGCAACACATATAAGTTAGATACCATATATATGTGGGGAACCGATCCTAGTACCTAGTCAACCGAACTTTTGGGAAGCTAGTGTGACTATGCACAGTACTCACATGGAGGTAGAACCGAAACTTGTTTTGGCTTAACCGTAAACCCATGATTGTGATTGAATGTTGGTTTGATCAATCACATAGTTCTTTGAAAGTCGAGATGAACCAATTATAAACTTGTTTGGAAGTGTGGCAAATCGGTTTCAAGGTTATAAGTGTGAAAGAGAACTTACAAAGTTAAGATGTCGACAAACTTTGAACACGTCTTTGTGAATGTTTATTTCTATAATTGTTCAAAGATATTCCTTAACGGCTAAGGGAAGAGAATCCCAGGATCGAAACATAAGTAAGTTAATAATCTTTTAATTAAGGTTATTAATTTCATTTTGTAGGAAATTGAGAATTAGTAATGTGCATTTACTAATTAGATTTTCAAGGAGATTTCGATCGTTATTTTTGGACAAAAGCATTTCGGGGAATTATGAAAACCGAATTTGTGCTTTTATGAATATCTTGAGAATATTTTCGGTTTTGGAAATTCCTTGGTGTCCAAACTTCCTTGTCTATAAATACACGAAGTTTGGATTTCTAGCAAACTAATCCTTCATAACAATAGATTTACTCTTTTGTTGTTGTTACTGGTGTAGCCGCCTATTTGGAGAGGTGAATAACCTAATTAGGCGAAATCTCTTACGGCCGCTCAGTTTAAAGTCTTCTTTTGGATTGAGAAGCTCTAGCGCGACCCGTTGGTGGGAAACTAGATAATTGCGGTTTATCTTTGTTTTCGATTGATTTGATTGACTAACGGTGGTTGAAATCTGATTGCACCTAGTTTGTTTATTCTTGAGAATCTTCTCTTCGATATAAGATTCACTCAAACTAGTTCGAGAGTTTCGACGTGGATCTTTAGACCGTTGTTAGTTCTAAAGACGATCTTGTGATAATCCATTGTTAACGAGACTTCGTTAAATGCGTGATTGATCACAAGAGATTCAAGTGATTAAAAGAGTTTTTATTGAAGATTTAGGAAGATTTGAAGACAAAGAAGATATTTAAGATCCGACTTGGGTTTTATAATCTTTGGTGTGCCCAATACTTGTTTCGGTAAAAGAGGATCCAATTAATCAGTTTATCCTTGTGGTAGATTGGATGATTAATCGAGTAGATCGGCATCAATACGTTTCCTTGTGATTAAAGGTATTGATTGGCTTAATCTTAAACGATTACCTTTGGGTGATTGAACATAAGATAGATCTAAGGACCCGACGAAGGAGTTTATGTTAAGATAATTGAAGAGCCTTTGTCCGACTCATATCACTTGGTTGAATAGAGTTAATACCAAACAGCATTTGTTGTTCCTTTCTTTTGTTTGGAATACGCACCAAAGGAATTGTTCCAAGTACGTGACTTATTCACAAGTTGGAGGCGTGAGAATACAGACGGAACTAAGTGAACTATAAGGTTAGTTACTTGGTCTCAACTATAATGGGTTAGGTGTAATTTTGTGTAGCGGCTTAATCTCGAGATTATTCAATTCTGGACAAGGTCCCGGGGTTTTTCGCATTTGCGGTTTCCTCGTTAACAAAATCTTCTTGTGTCATTTACTTTATATTTCCGCATTATAATTGTTTTATTATAATTAAAGTAAATTACACAAACGTTAATTCATATTTACTTGATAAGCAATCCTATTGTGTTTGGTTAAGTCTGATCCTTTGTATCAAGTAAACATACTTCCTTGTTGTATTGTCTCGATCTCGTATCCATAGACGATCACACGAAGTGTGAACCGATTAGTTGCATCGTCTCGACTCAGTCCATAGACAATCACTTTCGGAGAAAGGACTTATAGGTAGGAAAAGTCTTAGCTTGAGGTATATTTGGGTACCTCGCCTTTTCAATTGGTATCGGAAATGGCAAACACGAAAAGATCTAACAATCTGTGTTTGGTGCGATCCAACCTATAAGAATTGAATCCAATGTGTGATTCATTTAACGTACCACCAAGATTTAATGGGACAAATTACCCATTATGGAAAACAGCTATGAAAGCTTTTCTTCAATCCCAAGATTTTAATACTTGGCTATTAATCGAAGACGGATACCAACAACTGATGGATTATTCAGAGTCAGAGTTTAAACGCTTAGCGTCTTATACTCTTGAAGAAAGAGATATTGCAAAGAAAAATTCGTATAGTTTGAATGCCATCATACATGCTGTTAGTCATGATCTTCTACATAATGTGCTGACCTGTAGAACCTCTAAAGAGGCATGGGATATTCTTGAGAGCGTATTCGAGGGAGATGAATCTGAAAAAGAAGCTAGACTTCTTTCCCTTTCATTTGAATGGGAACATCTCAAAATGGATGATAACGATACTTTCGAGGAGTTGAACTCTAAACTTTCTGAGATTGTCAATGCATCTTTCTTTCTTGGAAAGGCTATACCTGAAAAGGAAATAGTATGCAAAATTCTCAGATCGTTACCATCCAGATACGAGTCTATGAAACATGCCATAATAGAAGGTAACGATCTTTCTCTACTTTCCCGAAGCTCTCTAGTATGAAAGTTAAAGATCTTTGATATATAATTTCTGCTGAAGAATGAAACTAAGAAACGTTGCCAAGAGGACAAGGCGCATGTTGAAAAAGAGCTTGACTCAACTATTGTGCTTCTATCAAAACGTATAAAGGACATCTTATCTATTGATAAACATGATCCTGATGCACCATCGGTTTGCCATAAAAAAGGTAATGATGAAGTACAATGCTTCAAGTGCCGTAGATTCGGACATATGGCAAAACACTGTCCCAGCAGAAGAAATCAAAAGTGCAACAAAGCTTATGTCTCCACTCTTGATGATATTCCAGAGGAAGAATCCAATGAAGAAATATCTAAGTGTAATGCAATTCCTGTCAACTCTAACAATGATGAATTCTGCGAGTCTAATCAACTCCTAGAACAACGTGAGTTGGAGATTGAGGAAAACAAAAGGTTAAGACTGGTACTTGAAAACTTTTTTAAATTCCTCTCAGATAAAACCCGTATGGTAAAATCCGAACAAGAAAAATTGGGTGGAAAACCAATAGAATCGAAAACTAGTTTTTCTGATAATGTGATAAGTTCTTCATGTGGAGAAAATATTTTCACTACAATCCTTCTTAAAAATAAACTTATCAAAGCTCTTGGTAAGGGGATAAAGAAGACTGGTAAGTTTATGAGGTCTCAGAAGGAGATTGCAAACTCTTGTAATTACAAGAGAAAGAAAGAACAGAAGGAAACACAGTCTATTATGATTATAAGTCATCCTAAGGATGTCTTTGTTAACTGTGGTGAGAATAAGTCTCACCTCAACACACACTGATTGTGTTGAATTATGCATCCTCACTTGTGCCCAAATATTCTGATTGTGAGGAAGCATAAATCTGGGCAAGTTGTTCATATCTATTTCTTTAGTGAAAAATAAAGGATATCTTTTATTTTTGGGAAAATAGTTTCGGTTTTCATAAACCAAATTGTTTTGTGATTTTCTCCCATCTTATATATCTTCTTCCTGTCCGAAAGAAGACTAGTTTATTTCAAATGGAGAATTGGTAACAGAAGGATCATCTCTTGATGGTTTAGCACTTTGTGCATCATTCATGACTGAAACTCATGATCACTCTCAAGCTTCTTTGAAGAAACAGATTCTTACTGTTAAAGGTTGCACTAAATATCATGAGCTGATGATAAAGGATTCAAAAGAAGTATTAGCTAATCTTCATTCTCAAATGTTTGAGATGAACAAATTATCTACTGAAAAGGGAAGTGCTTAGAAGAATTTGAATCCAGTTTTTGAAAGCAATCTTCACAAGAACTAAGAAAGGAAAATAGACATCAATTTTTGATTTCTTTCAATTATTGTATTTGGTATATTATGAATAAAAACTATTATGAATAAAATTATTTGATTTATAATTTTCTTGTGATGGTTTTTGATTTACATAGCCTGTGCTTGAATGCTTTATTATTTCTATGGAACTTAATGGGATGTTTGATTTCAGTTTTATTACCTTGATATTCGATATCATAATGTTGTGAACCCTTATGGTTTGGGTGACTTTTTGATTTAGCAGGATTAAGTTCTATCCCATGTTGGTAGGCTTTATCAAAGGATCATGAGGGGTTCTGGTAGAAACAATATGTGAAAAAGTCACAATATGTTGAATCGGTTTTGGTTTAGCATAAAAGCATATGTGTTTCGACGGTTTTCAACTTTTGCTTGCAATTGTTAAAACCAATTTTCAACCTTTCTATGGTAAAGGTTGGTCGTTGGTATTCTTTTGTTTTTGTATAAGTATGACAACATAATGATATTTCGATATCAATTGTCCCTGGAAGAAGATGCAAACATATTGGAGAAACGGATGCGAAATTTGAGGTAACAATGTTGTTAGTTAATTGTTTTTCTGTTTAAGAAAAGCCTGATTTTATTTCATATATATTTTGCTTTTGCTTAACAAAATTTCGGTACAATTGATGTTTTATTCCATGATGTGTGTATGGATGTGTGTGATTCAATTGTTTTCGGTTAAGAAAAACTATTGTTATCTTGCTTTATTGTGTGGTATCAATTGTTTAGGCTTACAAAATTTCGGTGCAATTGCGGTGTTTTAATGCTTATGTTGATTCAATTGCTTCCGGTTGAGGTGAATAATTATGCAAGTTGATTTATGATTAGTTTGTATGAATTATTTATGGCTTAACGAAAGAAAAGGTTTACGGGATGAGTTGTTTAGTCCAATTCGATTCCGGATAAGAGAAACTAAGTTTATCTTAGTTAGACTTATCAAAGTGGAGGTTTCGGTTATTTAAGTCTAATCGAATGCCTTAACAAGAAATGTTAGTTAACTAACCTAGTACTTGTCTTGTTTAAAAGTGAAAGGTCTAAGTTATATGGATAATTAGAACCTGATGAGAAAAATAGAGTTATCTTTATTTTGGTCTTATCGAATGAAGTGATTGTATTTGTACAATCGGTTTAGCAAAGGAACTAAGGTGCTTAGTTGATTTTGGGTTTGCTAAACTAAATTGGGAAAATTGCTTTGGGCAATTGTTTCCTTGGTAACATATCAAAACAAATTACTTTGTAGTTTCGGTTTTGATATTGGTTATCAAAAATGGTGTGTGGAACCCTCGTGCTTAACTTTATAGGTTTGCAAGTCTATTTTGAGATTTGTAAGATTCTTTTCGTGTAGTCCTTTATTTTTTTTCGTTTCTCTTTCATTTTGTGACAAAAAGGGGGAGAAATATATGGAGTAAACTAGTGATACTGGTATTGATTTTATATTGATTGATATCACTAAGGAAAAGAACATTGGTGCTTAAACGTTTATCTAACGAAAGAGTGAAAGCATAGACTAAGGGGGAGTAGCATATCATATTGATTGGTATAACAAAGACGTCCGGATTGATGAAATCTACCTATCTTACCTTTAGGGGGAGTATTATCTTTTTTATTATAATGTCAACAACTGCATTTAAGGATTGAATGAATGCAGGTTATCGTGCAGTTGAATTCGGGAATCAAGCGTATGCATAATGAATTTTTGTAATTTGTTTATCCATATGATGTATGAGTTTTGTCACTAAAATTGACAAAGGGGGAGATTTTTAGAGCATAGCTCGGTTGAACCCACCAAGCGTTGGTATGTCAAGTTTGGTTGTCATATTTTAGTGAATCAAAACTCATTTTAAGAGTCGATTGATTATGTACTAGAGTCAACTTCGTATAGGTTAGCTTGAAAGTATTAGGATATGAGACATTACAAGTATTGCGAAGACTTGAAGAAGTGAAGAAGTAAGAAGCTACAACGACAACATCATCCTTCCACTTGAGGTTAGTGATATTTGACTTGAACTGTTTCATTCCCTAACGTATCTTTCAAGTCGTGCATATTGAAAACGAAACTGCGAAGCATGAACACTTTAGATAGACATAGTATTAAGGAATACAATATGAAGTTTATTGATTAACCATTAAACTTTGTACATAAGACATCGACATAATCGTTTGAATGCTATTGTGATTATGTATGGGTATGAGGTGAGGATTTCATCCTAGTAAACAATGTTTTACATGTGTTTTAAGGAAGTAAGTTCATAAACTTGTTTATGAATCGAAAAGGAAATCACCAGGCTTTATTGGGATTGTTATTCATTGCATATCTTGTGAACATCCAATATGTGTGATTTAGCATAACCGCTCACGACCTGTTTGTGTTATTGGTAAAACTATTCACAAAGGCCTGACTTATGTATTGGTATGACTTTTATTAGTGAAACCGATCTTAAGTAATCACCTGAGATGGTATGATCAAGTTTGTGTTTTGTTGAACCGAATCTGGGTAAAGGGGAACCGATCCTATGAAGAGGTGCAACACATCACAAAGGGGAATCGATCCTTGTATGAGGTGCAGCAAGGTTTATAGAAGAAAGGGGAACCGATCCTATGGACATGTGCAACACGTTTTTAGGCAAAGGGGAACCTATCCTATGGACATGTGCAACACATATAAGTTAGATACCAGATATATGTGGGGAACCGATCCTAGTACCTAGTCAACCGAATTTTGGAAAGCTAGTGTGACTATGCACAGTACTCACATGGAGGTAGAACCGAAACTTGTTTTGGTAGAACCGTGAAACCCATGATTTGTAATTGAGTGTTTCTTAATCAATCGCATAGTTCTTGAAAGTCAGATGAACTAATTCTAAACTTGTTTGGAAGTGTGGCAAATCGGTTTCAAGGTTGTAAGTATGAAATAGGACTTACAAAGTAAGGATGTCGGCATACTTTGAACACGTGCAGTAATGTTTATATTTTATTGTTCAAAGTTATTCATTAATAGCTACAGGAAGAAAATCCCAGGATCGAAATAAATAAGTTAAGAATCTTTTATTTAAGGTTGTTAATTTTATTTTAGGAAAATGAGAATTAGTAATGTGCATTACTAGTTGAGATTTTCCAGAGAGATTTTCGATCATTATTTTGGACAGAGCATTTCCGGGAATTATGAAAACCGAATTTGGAATGTATTGAATATCTTTGAGAATATTTTCGGTTTTGGAAATTCCTTGGTGTCCAAACTTCCTTGTCTATAAATACTCGAAGTTTGCATTTCTAGCAAACTAATCCATCGTGACAACAAACTTCCTCGGTTGTGTTGTTACTGGTGTAGCCGCCTATTCGGAGAGGAGAGTAACCTAATTAGGCGAAATCTCTTACGGCCGTTGGTGGGAAACTAGATAATTGCGGTTTGTCTTTTGTTTTCGATTGATTTTATTGACTAACGGTGGTTGAACTTTGATTGCACCTAGTTTGTTTATGCTTGAGAATCTTCTCTTCTGATATAAGATTCACTCAAACTAGATCGAAGTTTCTACAGGGATCTTTAGACCGTTGTTAGTGCTAAAGACAATCTTGTGATAATCCATTGTTAACAGACTCCGTTCTATGTGTGATTGATCACAAGAGATTCAAGTTGTTGTGTGCAGGTGTTTATTAAAGATCTAAGAAGATTTGAAGACAAATAAGATATTGAGGATTTTTGTTTTGGGGTTCATAATCTTTGGTGTGCACAATACTTGTTTCAGTATAAGAGGATCCAATTATAATCGGTTTATCCTTGTGGTAGATTGGATTGATTAGTTGTGTAGATCGGCATCAATACAATTCTTTGTGATTAAAAGTATTGATTGCAAAATCTAAACAATTACTTCGGTAGTTGAGAATAAGATAGATCTAAGAACCTGAAGGAGTTTATGTTAAGATAAACAGAAGAGCCTTTGTCTAACTCACATCACTTGGTTGAAGAGAGTTGATACCAAACATATTTGTTGTTCCTTTACTGTTTGGAATACGAACCAAAGGAATTGTTCAAAGTACATGACTTATTCATAAGTTGGAGGCGTGGGAATACAGACGGAACTAGGTGAACTATAGGTTTAGTTGCTTGGTCTCAACTATACGAAGTTAGGTTTAATTTTGTGTAGTGGCTTAATCCTGAGAGTATTCAATTCTGGACAATGTCCCGGGGTTTTTCTGCATTTGAGGTTTCCTCGTTAACAAAATCTTGCCGCGTCATTTACTTTATATTTCCGCATTATAATTGTTTTATTATAATTCAAGTAAATTACACAAACGTTAATTCCTATTTACTTGATAAGCAATCCTATTGTGTTTGGTTAAGTCCGAACCTTTGTATCAAGTAAACATACTTCGTTGTTGTATTGTCTCGATCTTGTATCCATAGACGATCACATGAAGTGTGAACCGATTAGTTGCATTGTCTCGACTCAGTCCATAGACAATCACTTTCGGAGAAAGGACTTATAGGTAGGAAAATGTTTTAGCTTGAGGTATATTTGGGTACCCTCTCCTTTTCACACTCGGTCTAAAGATGCTTGGGATATCTTAGAAAACATATTCGAAGGTAATACTAGTGAAAAGGAAGCTTGGCTTCAAAACCTTAATTCCGATTGGGAAAACCTTCGTTTGGCAGATGAAGATTCATTTGATGAGTTTAATCACAAAGTGTCTGAAATTGTTAATGCATCATTTGCATTGGGTAAGACTATTCCTGAAAAGGACATTGTGATGAAAATTCATAGATCGCTGCCATCAAGATACGATTCTAAGAAGCATGCCATCGTTGAAGGAAATAACCTTGATGCTCTTTCCAGAAACACGTTGGTTGGAAAGCTAAAGATCTTTGATCATGAGCACACATCCAAAATCGGAAAGGATGTTGCCTTCAAAGCACAAAAGAACGCTAAATTACTTGACAAAAGTAAAAGTGTTTATGTCTATGAGGATGATCTTTCTGAGAACGATTCATCAGATGAAGATCTTGACAAATTAGTCTCTATGATCACAAGACAGTTTAGGGATCTTCTATTGAAGAGAAGTAAACGGTTTTCAAGAGACAAACCTTGGTCGTCAGTTAAACCTCACAATCACGTTCCTCCTAAAAATAGGGATGCTGACGAGGTTGATGACGAGGATATGCCACAATGCTTTAAGTGTAAAGGTTTTGGTCATTTTGCAAATGAGTGTCCAAATCGTAGAAAATACACTGGAAACAAAGGTCTTGCTGCAACTCTTGATGAAATGTCTGATCACTATGATTCTAATGAAGACGAAAAATCAAGTGTTGAACTTCTTTGTGAAGATATCGATTTTAATAATTGTAGAAATACATACATCAATCTTGATATTCTTTTAGAAAGAAACTCAACCAGTCTGGAAGAAGAAATTAACCTTGTTGTTGGAAACCTTTTATCTGATTTTTCAGGTTCCACTCTGTGCCTAGCAGCTTGCACATCTCGGGAGTTTGAATCAGCGTATCCATCGACCATCGACATGTTCTTATTGTTCACTCAAGGGTCATGAACTTTCAAATTGTTTCAAGTATAAACACAAGATGAGACATGTCAAGAGACTTCAACGAAGAGCAAATCGCCTAGCAAACAAGCTCAAACTTGTTCAAAAAACCGCTTAGGTATGTAAGATTTTATCCTCTTCAAAGAAGTTGGTTTCCAAAAATAGGTCAAGACCACTATAGAAAAGAGTATGGTCTAAACACTTTGATAGACAGGGATCTATGAATTCCTTTCAAAAGGGTCATGGTGGAAAAATTGTTGTTCACCAAGCACAACTTAATTGTGTTGTTTTTTGTGCATCTTGTCTCATGTGCCTGATTAAAAGAGACAAGAACTTGCACACCTCAGTCAGGCTTAAAAAGAAAAAAAATAAAACCTTTTTTTGTTTTGCTTTTCTTAGATTTGTTGTATGATTTGGAATTCTTTCATATCTAATTGATATTGGAAGGAACCTCCCCGTTTATCAAAAGAGGGTTATTCTCGACTATTCCACTCTCTTTAGGGTCGTGAATCGTGCGTGCGTGAACCTGTGTGGTTAAAAGGTTCCATAACCCTACATTCCCTTTTCCTTCTCTGAAACTCTTTTCATATTAAGACTGCCTGTTGAGTTTATATTGTGATTTCCTCTCACAAACCCATACACATATGGAGACTCCAAGCATCATGTGTTCTGATGGAAAAGATGTTAATATGATTGTTAATCCATCAATCATAAAGGAAAAAGAAAAATCTCTGTTGCCTCCGACTTTGAAAAGAAAAAGAAGGAATGTGAGGAAGCCAAGAGTTGTTCCTTCAAATTCTCAGAAGTTTTCATATGTTCTTGAAGAGTTAAAGGAAGCAAGAAAGTAGATTAAGCAAATAAAGGATTTTTTTTTATGAGAACTCTCGAAATTCAGAAGGCCCTAGTTCGACATCATCAGCCTAGAAGGTTCGTTGGAATGGACTCCTTTCTCCATGAACCCTATGTACCTATGGTTGTTGACGACAAGGAGTTCGGGGACGATAAAGAATTCTTCAGAGGTCTCAATGTCTAGTAAATCTTCTTTGTTATGTTTTTAGAAGAATAATTAGGGTTTGGAATAGCCATTATTGTGAGTACACATAGCTATGTCCAACGATTTTCATCTTCATTGTTTTTAGATTTATTTATTTAAATTCTAAAGTTTTTGGAAGATGATTTTTGCAATTTTAATCTTTATGATTTTATATATTGCAAATTGTTATGGGATATGTTGTTTACGTCCGTGAACCTGTGACTGTCCCATACTTGTTCAAAAGTTATCTCTATTATGTCGATATGAAAGTATTGATATCAAAAGTTAACCGATAGAATGAACTTTTGACATTACAAAAGTTAAAGCCTTTTATGTCATGTTTTGATAAAAAGGATAAAACTTTTGTTTACAAGGATTAAGTCTATTATACAGTAGAAACTCTATAAATTAATGCTGTCGGGACCATCAAAATTTATTAATTAAGCGAAATATTAATTAACCGATAAATTAATAATTAATAATTTATATATCATAAAGCGCCGAGGGAGGCATTTTATTAGCAAAACCAAATAAGGTTAATCACACATTGGTAGAAGGTAGCCTGGCAACGAGCTGGGCACCTACCCCTTTTTGAATCACGATACCAAGTCTATGAAAAGGGAGTTACAAAACTTGTAATTACCATCACGACTAATAAGGCAGTTTGTATACAAACAAAATACCATATCATATCTTTTATATTTCCTATATAAATACAATATCAATATCAAATCATATTTTTATAAACACTATATCCAATCATATTTTTTATTTCCTATGTAAACACAATATCAATATCGATGTTCATACAAGTACACTTGCAAACTGCTTTCGTTATTGTAAACTTCGATCAACAGATAACACAAGTTTAGACAATTTGGATAAACATACAGACAGTGAAATCACTCAAGACTTGCAAAATTTGATCGAGAAGTTGGGCTATCGCAATTCAATGAATGTCGAAGATGTCCTAAATTATCCGGAAGAAAATAAAGTTACACAGTTGTTGACTGATGAAGAAATAATCGAGAACGTTATGGGAACTGATAAAGATGTGGAAGAAGGTGATGAAAGTTCTACAATAGATCCCCCTTCACGAAACGAGCCTATTAAAGCGGCAATCACATTGGATAATTTCTTACTGAGCTATGAGAAAACAACACCAAAAATTCTTACAATTATAAGAAAAATTAGAGATGAAATTCAATGGGATATTGATTTTAGCAAAAAAACAGAAGACAATTAAATCATTTTTCAAAAAGTCTTCGTAAATCATTAATGTATTGATATATATATATATAATGTATTATTAATTTATATTTCATATGGGGCCTACATAGGTAATCAAAAAAGTATTATCTTATAATTTTAGCGAATTATTAATTTGGCACGTTGTCCCCGACTCGGGACCGGCCAAAAATATTATTTAAGAGAGTTTATTAAATAATCGAGTATTAATTAAAAGAGTTTCTATTGTATGTCATTGTGCAAATAGTGATGGAAAATAGAATGAATCCTTGTCTATTCCGCAGTATTTGGTCGATCTCCGTTCCACAATCTTTTGTGCATATACTGTGTTGTTCCGTAAGGTTTGTTATGTTGAGCACAATCGACTGAGTTGATTATTCTCTTATGATTAACTTAGCTGTTGCTCCGTGAGGTTCCCTATGTCGAACATGATCAACTAAATTAATCAGTTTCTTGTGGTTATTTTAGTTGTTGCTGCGTAAGTTCGCTTATGTCGAGCATGACCAATTAAATTGATCGCTTTATGTGGTTAATTTGGTTGTGTATTTCAATTGAATTAATCATGGGTTCTCTTGTGATTAATTTGGTTGTTATTTTTCGATCGAAATAACTATGGGTTATCTTGTGGTTATTTCAATTGAATATTTTTGGATACAAATTCATGTTTCCATGTGATTTGGTTGTCCAAAAGAAATCCTTCTTTTCTTGTGAAAGTAAGGTCGCCTTTGTTGTTCCTTCGGGGATGACATTTTATGGGGGAGAGTTCTTTTGAACTTGTGCTTAATTTCCGTATCTTTGTTGGGAGTGCAGCTGTGGAATTTTTAGGGGTTATCTTGTATCTTCATAACTCCTTGATGAATGCATTTAGCTTCGGCTTTATGATTTCATCTAAATTTGTTGGTATGTTAATACACCTTTTGGTCATGATGTATCTCCGTGGAAATTTCATTAGGATCCCACTAATTTTCGTACCTTTGCCAATTTTTTTTGACAAAAAGGGGGAGAATTATTGTGTAGTTCACACTACAAATACATATGGTTTACGTATCATTATGTAAGGGGAAGTGGTTTTCATATTGAGATATGTATTGACTAAGGGGGAGTGATGCATATCACCATAGTGTTATTGTCAAAGTTGTGATACAATTGAACTTTGATGATGTGTAATAATATTATAACACTGTATAACAATGATTGGGAGCATTTTGTTTTCTCATTGTTATAGCTACGGATCTTCAACAACTGTGATGCTGAACTTACAACCTTTAGGATCATGGAGTACTTGGAAGTGACGAAGATTTCGAGTCGCGTTGAAGATGCCAAGGAAATCAAGCATGTGGATAAGAAGCTTATTTTTTATCCTTTTTGTAATCCATATGTATTGATAGTTTTGTCACTAAAATTGACAAAGAGGGAGATTGTTAGAGCATTGCTCGGTCAAACTCGCATGCGTTGCTATCTCAAGCATGTTTGTCAATGTTAGTGATCAAAACTTTAAGTCTTTATTTCTAGCCTATTTGTAGATGTCTCGGACTAGGACATAGATAGTGTAGTTGAGCTCAAATATTTCGACGTTCATCTCTTGAAGACGAAGAACTACTAAGGGGAGCTTGTGGAACTTCTTTGATAAAAGGTATGTGGAAACTTGAACTTATTTATCACTTGGAAAGTCTATTTATACTATCTTCTATATTGAGACATAAGTCGTGTTACGATATATTTTTCTCTATACACATTTGAGATTTCGAGCTGTGTATATCTCGCTTAGATATTTTTCGAAATATGTGTTGGTAAGCTTTCGCTTCGACCAAGTTCATCTTATATCATGAGAAAATTTCCGAGTTACATCTTACATGGTTTGTGTGATACAATCATTTGGTGTAAGACTTGGAAGGTTTCAATAATGATTATTTCAATATCTTGAAAATTGCTTTGATGTTAATAGTGTGTGAAAACGGCTATTGACATTATAGAAGAATGTTTCAATGATTGAAATCAAGAGTTGATGATGTAACCATCTTTGGATATAAGCATATATAGTGTGTTCGCACATTAGTGTATAAGTCCATAAACCGGGAGCCAAGAGTATACATATGTGTATACGGAATTGGTGAAAGAGACAGGTTAAGTATGCGTACTTATACGCATACTGGCGGAAGTTCTCGAACCGAGAATTTCTGCTGAGTTTGGTTTTGGCAAAACTCTTAACTAGTCACCTTAAGTATGCGTACATGTACGCATACTGGCGGAAGTTTTTGAACCGAAAATTTCTGCTGAGTTTGGAAACTTTACAAACTCAAAAACTGTACGCATACTTAGCTGGTTACTTTGTCAAATCGGTCAAGTTCATGAACTTAAACATTTAAATCATAAGGAATGCAATCTTTGCAAACCGTGGCTATAATGTTCATGATAGATTCAAGTGAATCAAACCGATTTGATTTCAATTGTGTTTTATAAACAATTGAACAACTCTTAACTAGTTTTATTTGAACTAGTTATTGTTAAGATGAATAAGGTTGATATGAGAGTAATCATACGGCTAACCTCGGTTAACTATTTGTGAACCAACCTGGTGTACACGTTTAGGTACTGCTACATAAACCTAAATGAGGGTACATTTCATTTGTGTGTAACAAGCTAAGTTCGATCTAACGGTTGAAAGATATTAGCTTGGTTGAATTGGGTTTTTCATCTAACGGTGAATATTGAATGCTTTGTTACCAAGGTAACTTGGATTGCAAACCCTGATTTGAAAACTATATAAAGGAGAACTCTATCAACTGGGAAACCTAATCCACACACCTCCTGTATGTTACCAGTTGCATAACTAGAGTCGATTCTCCTTTAACCTTAGGTTTCTTCTTGAGAACCTGTAGGTTAACGACTTGAAGACTTCATTGGGATTGTGAAGCCAGACCCAACTATTATCTTTGTAGTTGCGTGATCTGATCTTGCTGTTTATATCATGATGAGTGCAATTGAAATAATTGGCTCGAGATTTTATATCTCCGATAGGCAAGATAGAAAAGTAATCACAAACAAACTTCGTCTCATCGTTTGTGATTCCACAATAACTTATTTCGCTAGTCGAATAAGTTTATTGTGAGGTGATTGATAATACTAGGCTGTTCTTTGGGAATATAAGTCCGGTTTATCAGTTGGTTCCTGTTCACCTTGATTTATCAAAAGACAAAAACAAAAACTCTTGGGTATTTCGTGGGAGACAGATTTATTCAATCCTATAGACTTTTTGTGTGAGAAAAATTTGTCTATCAAGTCTTCGACTTTGGGTCGTAGGAACTCTTAGTTGTGGGTGAGATCGGCTAAGGGAATCAAGTGCGTAGTATCCTCTTTGGGATCGAGAGACGTAAGGAGCGCAAGCTGTACCTTGAATCAGTGTGAGATTGATTAGGGTTCCACTACAATCCGATTCGAAGTTAATTGGTAGTAGGCTAGTGTACGTAGCGGCTTAATACATGGGGTGTTCAACGGACTAGGTCCCGGGTTTTTACGCATTTGTGGTTTCCTCGTTAACAAAATTCTCGGTGTATGTGTTATTTCTTTTCCGCATTATAATTTGTTATATAATTGAAATATCACAGGTTGTGCGTTAAGATCAATCAATTAGAATGTCAGATCTTTGGTTGTTGATTTACATTGATTGACACTTGAACATTGGTCTTTGGTACCGTTCAAGTAACTCCTCTTATATTCAATCGGCTCATGATTTCTATTTGCTTGATTGCAGATTGAATTAAGAGTTAGAGATATTAAACTCTTTGATATACTTTAATCTAGATTGAGTCTGACTGTCTAGTTGATTCTATAGAAAGTGTATTGGAGTAAGTCCTCTCAGATTGCTAAACGAGTTGTTGGGTGTGGTTGTTAGACCCCCCGTATTTTCACATATTGGTAGTTCAAAATATATGCAATGAATCATAATACCAATAAGCCTAGCGATTTCCCTTTCGATTCACGAAACAGGTTCATGAATTTACTTCCTTTAAACTAATGTAAAACATTGTTTCCTAGGATGAAATCTTCACCTCCTACCCATACATAATCACAATATCATTCAAACGATTATGTCGATGTCTTATATACGGAGTTCAAAAGATAAGCGTTATACTTTGTATTGTATTCGTTAATACTACGGCTAACTAGAGTGTAATAATTCATGCTTCGCAGTTATGTTTTCAATATGCATGAATTGAAAGATACGTTAGGGAATGAAACAGTTCAAGTCAAATATCGCTAACCTCAAGTGGAAGGATGATGTTGTCGTTGTAGCTCCTTACTTCTTCACTTCTTCAAGTCTTCGCAATACTTGTAATGTCTCATATCCTATTACTTTCAAGCTAACCTATACGAAGTTGACTCTAGTACATAATCAAGCGACTCTTTAAATGAGTTTTGGTTCACTAAAATATGACAACCAAACTTGACATACCAACGCTTGGTGGGTTCAACCGAGCTATGCTCTAACAATCTCCCCCTTTGTCAATTTTAGTGACAAAACTCTTACATCAAATGGATAAACAAATTACAAGAATTCATTACACATACGCTTGATTCCCAAATTCAACAACACAATAACATGTATATATTCAATCCATAAATGCCGTTGTTGACATTATAATAACAAAGCTAATACTCCCCCTAAAGGTAAGATAGGTAGATTTTATCAATCCGCACGTATTTTTTATTACTTTGTAGTCCATATAACTACAAGTATCATATGATATGCTACCCCCCCTTAGTCTATGCTTTACTCTTTCGTTAGATAAACGTTTAAGCACCAATGTCCTTTCCCTTAGTGATACCAATCAATATAAATCAATACCAGTATCACTTGTTTACTCCATATATTTCTTCCCCTTTTTGTCACAAAATGACAAAGGAACGAGCAAATAAAGGACAAACCGAAAGGATCTTACAAATCTCAAAATAGACTTGCAAACCTATAAGAGTTAAGCACGAGGGTTCCACACACCATTTTTGATAACCAATATCAAAACCGAAACTACAAAGTCATTTTGTTTTTATATGTTACCAAGGAAACAATTGCCCGAAGCAATTTTCCCTAATAGTTTAGCAAACAAAAAATCGACTAAGCACCTTAGTTCCTTTGCTAAACTGATTGTACAAATACAATCGCTTGTTCGATAAGACCAAAATAAAGATAACTCTATTTTTCTCATCAGGTTCTAACCGAAACCTCCACTTTGATAAGTCTAACTAAGATAAGAATTAACTTAGTTTCTCTTATCCGGAATCGAATTGGACTAAACAATTCATCCCGTAAACCTTTTCTTTCGTTAAACCATAAAAAATTCATACAAACCAAATAAATCAACTTGCATAATTATTCACCTCAACCGGAAGCAATTGAAACAACATAGACATTAAAGCACCGCAATTGCACCGAAATTTTGTAAGCCTAAACGATTGATACCAAACAATAAAGCGAGATAACAATAGTTTTTCTTAACCGGAAACAATTGAATCACACACACATCCATACACAAATAATGGAATAAAACATCAATTGTACCGAAATTTTGTTAAGAAAAGGCAATAAATATACGCAGTAGACAGGATTTTCTTAAACATAAAACGATTAACTAACAAAGTCTTTACCTCAAATTTCACATCCTCTTCTCCAATATGTTTGCATCTTCTTCCAGGGAGAATTGATATCGAAATATCATTATGTTGTCATCCTTATGCAAAACAAAAGAATAACAATAACCAACCTTTACCAGAGAAAGGTTGAAAACCGGTTTTTAACTATTGCAAGCAAAAGTTGAAAACCACAAAACACATATGCTTTTATGCTAAACCAAAACCGATTCAACATATTGTGACTTTTTCACATATTGTTTCAATCAGAACCCCTCATGATCCTTTGATAAATCCTACCAACATGGGCTAGAACTTAATCCTGCTTAACCAAAAAGTCACCCAAACCATAAGGGTTCACAACATATGAGATCGAATATCAAGGTTAGAAAACCGTAATCAAACATCCCATTCACATACATAGCAATAAGATAAAGCATTCAAGCACAAGCTATGTAAACCAAAAACTATTACAAGAAAAATTATAAGTCAAATAATTTTATTCATAATAAGATAGTTTTATTCATAATAGACCTAATACAATCATTGAAGAAATCAAAAATTGATGTTTATCTTCCTGGATTAAGTATTACAACATATAACTTAATCTCTAGTGGTGCTCTTGTTGTTCGCTGAGGTTTCTTCAGTGTTCAAACTTTTAAAGCATGTCTCAAGAGACTTGTCTGCAACCACTTCTTGTTTCTCAAGTTCTTCAATTAGAACCTTGAGTTCAGCAAGAACTCCTCTTGTTCCTTCAATCTTTTCTTTTATCCAATCTTGATGTCGAACAGTCATAACGAGATTAGTTTCCAGTTCTTCAAAACCTTGGATATAGTGAGTCATACTATCAGAATGAATCCACTTGGTTTTGGTTGGATATTGTTGGTTGTAAGCCAACATACATGACTCATCTTGTGATCCAACTGAACTATCAGAATCATAATCATACATGATACTTGATATGTTTTTCTTTTTCCTCTCTGTATTGATTCCTTGACAATCTTTAACCTTTTGAGCTTCCTCCTTATTAGCCTTTGAGATGCTGTGAGTTATTGGAGGCATGCTTGGTTATATATATATATATATATATGTATAAAGGATTGATCAGGGTATCGAGAATACATGCAAGATATAGTTTCCCTTTAATAAGGGACAACTTTCAGACCGAAATATATCAGGAGAATCCGAAAATATTGAAGAATATATTTAGTTTTCTTTGTCCGAACTTCTCAAGCCGGAAGGTTTATTAAATTCAAAAATTCCAAATAAAACCTATTTTTGGAAGATCATGTTAATCATGAACATTTTTCAGACAACCATGGATTCGCAGCTATCCATAAAGTGTCACAACTTTTCTGATAAACAACTACACAAACAAATGGGCTCCAGTTTTATTGTGTCTTTCCCATCCATGAATAAGAGCACGAAAAGGGATGAGAGTGCACAATTTTGATATAACTAGGTTGCATCGGGTAAGCTTTCTATAGCTTACAGTGAGTATCATAAACATAGTTCATGTGTCTCTAAGGGAATTTCTGCCCCAAATATTTTCTCCCAAGATGATGATGTTTTCTAACTCTAGAGATATGATCATGTGGAGAAGATAGACTGATGTGAGAATTTTCAGAGATAGATAAATCTTTTTTAATTCTTTCAATGAGATTTTCATAAGATTTTCTCATTCTAAGGACTTCCTTATAATCCACATCAGTTTGATTATCTGAAACAATTATCGGAAATTCCTGATTGTTTCCTTTGGCAGAGATTCTCTCTTTTCCTTTCTTCTGGAGTCGTTCCTCATCAAAACAAGGACTGTTTCGATATGGATGAGGAGGAACCTTTTTCCGGTAGCGATTATCAACTCTTTCCTCTGATTCTTTTGAGTTGATCTTATCGGGTATTGGTATAATCTGTCTTTCTACTGAGGAATGATCTTTCAATTTTTAGGACAAGAAACTTCTTTCAATATTTTTACCACAGTATGTTGAACAAGTATAAGTTTCCTGTCAAGTGACTGAAAGTTGTATTCCTTAAGATCACGAACACGGAATCGGTTCAATGTTTCCATTGCACAAGATTTCGTTTGATCATCAGTAGATCTAGAAGATGATTTCTCATCCTCTTCTGACTTGATGTAGTTAGGCAAACTACCATCATCTTGACTGCTTGGACGTGACTAAACCGGTTTTATCATAATCTGTAAAAAGTCGAGCAAGGACTTTTAGTTTCCTCATTATCGAAGAAATCACAACAAAGATCATTAGTCGAGTCATAGGACATGTCTCTTTATCTAAAGTAAGAGATTTACTAAGAGCTTCTAGTTTGACAGTGAGATCCATATTCTCTTTGGCCAGACTATTCAGTCGAATGTCTTTATCTCTGATCTCCTGTTTAAGAAGATTTGACTATGTCTCTAATATCAGCACTTTAGAAGACATAGATTTATAGGCTTTAGGAGTTTCAATAACTCTTTATCAGCATCTTATCTTTCATCTGAGATATACATAGATGTTTCGCAACCCCTGGATCATGAGTCAACGAAGTAGTAACATCTTCAACTTTTGAGTATTCATACTCTTGCATAATGTTAACTGAATCAGACATGGATTCTATTTCTTATAGGTTGGATCGCACCAAACACAGATTGTTAGATCTTTTCGTGTTTGCCTGCTCTGATACCAATTGAAAAGACGAGGGTACCCAAATATACCTCAATCTAAAACTTTTCCACCTATAAGTCCTTTCTCCGAAAGTGATTGTATATGGACTGAGTCGAGGCAATATAACTAATCAGTTCACACTTCGTGTGATCGTCTATGGATACGAGATCGAGACAATACAACAACGAAGTATGTTTACTTGATAAGAGTTTCGGACTTAACCAAACACAATAGGATTACTATCAAGTAAATAGGAATTAACGTTTGTGTATTTTACTTCTAATTATAATAAAAAACAATTATAATTGCGGAAATAGAAAAGTAAAAGACACAGCAAGATTTTGTTAACGAGGAAACCGCAAATACAGAAAAACCCCGGGACCTTGTCCAGAATTGAATACTCTCATGATTAAGCCACTATACAAAATCAAACCAACTTCGTATAGTTAAGACCAAGCAACTAAACCTATAGTTCACCTAGTTCCTTTGTATTCCCACGCCTCCAACTTGCAATAAGTCACGTACTTGGAACAATTCCTTTGGTTCGTATTCCAAACAGTAAAGGAACAACAAATATGTTTGGTATAAACTTTTTCAACCAAGTGATGTGAGTTCGACACAAGGCTCTTCTGTATATCTCAATAAAATCCTTTGTCAGGTCCTTAGATCTATCTACTAACAACTACCGAAGTAATCGTCTATATTTTGCAATCAATACTTTGAATCACAAAGAAACGTATTGATGCCGATATATACTCAACTAATCAATCCAATCTACCACAAGAATAAACTGATTATAGTTGGATCCTCTTTAACCGAAACAAGTATTGTGCACACCAAAGATTATGAACCCAAATCATAAATCTTCAAAGTCTTCTTTGTCTTCAAATCTTCTTAGATCTTCAATAAATACCTGCACACAATCAACTTGAATCTCTTGTGATCAATCACGCACAGAACGGAGTCTGTTATTAATGGATTATCATAAGACGTCTTTAGATCTACAAACAGTCTAAAGATCCCCGTCGAAACTTCGATCTAGTTTGAGTGAATCTTTAATCAGAAGAGAAGATTCTCAAGCATAAAAAAACTAGGTGCAATCAAAGTTCAACAACCGTTAGTCAATCAAATCAATCGAAAACTAATAATAAACCGCAATTATCTAGTTTCCCACCAACGGTACTAATAGAGCTTCTCAATCCGAAAGAAGTCTTTAAATCGAGCGGCCGTAAGAGATTTCGCCTAATTAGGTTACTTTCCTCTCCGAATAGGCGGCTGCACCAGTAATATCACAACTAGGTATGTTTGGTGGCTCTGAGGATTAGTTTGCTTGAAATGCAAACTTTGGTATTTATAGACCAAGGAAGTTTGGACACCAAGGAATTTCCAAAACCGAAAATATTCTCAAGATATGCAATATATTCCAGATTCGGTTTCCATAATTCCTGGAAATGCTTTGTCCAAACATTGACCGATAATCAATTAGAAAATATCCAATTAGTAAATGCACATTACCAATTTTCATTTTCCAAAAATAAAATTAAAAACTTTAATTAAAAGATTCTCAACCTATTTTTCGATCTGGGATTTTCCTTTAGCTATTAAGGAATATCTTTGAACAATAAAAGATAAGCGTTACTGCACATGTTCAAAGTATGTCGACATCTTTACTTTGTAAGTCCTCTTTCATACTTACAATCTTGAAACCAATTTGCCACACTTCCAAACGAGTTTAGAATTGGTTCATCTGACTTTCAAGAACTATGTGATTGATTAAGAACCCTCAATCACAAATCATGGGTTTCACGGTTCTACCAAAACAAGTTTCGGTTCTACCTCCATGTGAGTATTGTGCATAGTCACACTAGCTTTCCAAAAATTCTGTTGACTAGGTACTAGGATCGGTTCTCTACATACTTATACTTGTATTTGCTGCACATGTCCATAGGATCAGTTCCCCTTTCACTAAAAACTTATTGCACATGTTCATAGGATCGGTTCCCCCATCTACTAAACACGTGTTGCACCTCTTACAAGGATCGATTCCCCTATTGTGATCGGTTGCACCTCTTCATAGGATCGGTTCCCCTTTGCCTAGAGTTGTTCATACCAATAACACTAAATCGATCATACTATCTCAGGTGATTACTTAAGATCGGTTTCACTAATAAAAGTCATACCAATAAAAAAGTCAGTCCTTGTGAATAGTTTTACCACGAACATAAACAAGTCATGAGCGGTTATACTAATCACACATATTGGTAGTTCAAAATATATGCAATGAATCAAAATGCAAATAAGGCTAGCAATTTCCCTTTCGATTCACGAAACAAGTTCATGAATTTACTTCCTTTAAACTAATGTAAAACATTTTGTCCTAGGATGAAATCTTCACCTCATACCCATACATAATCACAATAGCATTCAAACGATTATGTCGATGTCTTATATACGAAGTTCAAAAGATAAGCGTTATACTTCGTATTGTATTCCTTAATACTACGTCTAAATAGAGTGTAATCATTCATGCTTCGAAGTTATGTTTTCAATATGCACGACTTGAAAGATACGTTAGGGAATGAAACAGTTCAAGTCAAATATCAATAACCTCAAGTGGAAGGATGATATTGTCGTTGTCGCTCCTTACTTCTTCACTTCTTCAAGTCTTTGCAATACTTGTAATGTCTCATATCCTAATACTTTCAAGCTAACCTATACGAAGTTGACTCTAGTACATAATCAAGCGACTCTTTAAATGAGTTTTGGTTCACTAAAATATGACAACCAAACTTGACATACCAACGCTTGGTGGGTTCAACCGAGCTATGCTCTAACAAGTATATACACAAAGATGTAGATTAGGGAAAGTCCAATATGTGGAATAATCAAAGATTCATTCTATTTTTCATCACTATTTGCACAATGACATATAATAGACTTAATCTTTGTAAACAAAAGTTCATCCTTTCTTCCATCAATATTTGCAGAAAGACATAAAAGGCTTAACTTTTGTAGTCAAAAGTTCATTCGAACTTTTATCAATACTTTCATACCGACATATAATAGAGTTAACTTTTGAACAAATATGGGACAGTCAAGGTTCACGGACGTAAACAACATATCCCATAACAATTTGAAATATATAAAACCATAAAGATTAATACTGCAAAAATCATCTTCCAAATCAACTTTAGAATTTAAATAAATAAATCTAAAAACATTTCAAGATGAAAACGTTGGCAATAGCTATGTGTACTCACAATAATGGCTATTCCAACCCCTAGTTATCCTTCTTAAAAACACAAGAATAAATTCTCATAAGAAGTTTCCTAGACAATAAGAAAAAAAGCAACTCTAAAACAAACAAAACCGAAAACATGGTAATCAGAGTTCGTGTACAGAGTCTTCACGGGTTTCAAGACCTTCAAGCTTGTGACTGACAACATCGACAACCTCTTTGAGAAGATTCTTAACATAAGACTTCATGAGAACAAGGTCAGAGTCAACCTTTTCCAACTCAGTACGTAACACATCAAGATCCTTCATAGAGTTTCCAAGCTTCGGTTTTTCTTTCCCGAGGTCATTGATAAAACCATGAACTATTTCAGCAGAGACCATCTCAGCCTTTTATCTATCTTGATGAGAATACGCATAATAACATGATGTACCAGGATTTGGTTCATCAGCTTCAACAATGATTCTTCTCTTCTTTAAGACGAACTCAAAATAAACAACATCATCAATACAGTCTTCCGACAAATCCCAAGAACAAGGAGGGGAAGTCATTCTTGATAAACAAAAACCCTGGAGTAAACGTACTCACAAAAAGGTTTTGGTTTTTTAAATAGTTTCTCAGAGAAACAGATTTTAGGGTTTCCAAAGTTGGTCAGTGACATGTAACATGGATACCCGTACGAACGCAAACTTGACCCATAGCAGAAAAACTCCAAGCATCACAGCATTGTTTTGCTACGTGAATAATTTCACAAATTTTTAGCTCAATAAATTTTATATTCTCACCAGAGACAAAATCTAGAGCATAAGAGTAGCATCTCTGACACAATAAAATTTCAAAAAGAAATAAAAATTTAGTCAAAACACAAATACAAATACTTATGCAAACATGTTTGTGAATGATAATCCGGCTAGGAACGATAAGAAAATAGCTAGAGAATCAGAAAACACTTTTCCATCAAGTATACTTGATCAAATCTCACTCCACCGGGGTTTTTGAGAGTGAGAAATCAACCTTGTGATTAATTATCACAAGTATGATCTTTGAGCTCATCAAATGAATGTTGTTTTCGGTTAAACCTCTTTCTCCTTATCTTTGTTGGAAAACCATTATGATGTGAAAAGTTATCATAAAATTTACTATCATCAAAATACGACGCATAGTTTTTGTTCTTACCTGAAGAAATTTGTCTAGAGGGAATTGACAACCTGTTAATAATCTCTTTATGACATTTAATTATCATTTTTAGGTTGTCTTCCATTTCTCCATTTTTGCTTCCTTCTTCTGGTACCTTTTTCACATCCTGAACAACATTATCTCCCTTTTTGATAGAAGAAAACTTATGAGTTCTTCTTGAACGAAATGGTTTAGGAAGACTGTTTCGCATTTGAACCTTTGAGGAACACATCGAACTGACTTTCCTGGTGGGGTACACAGGGTGAGTACTAAAACCAATTGGTTTAGACATACGAATGTCAGCTACACCTTTGAGAATTAAATCTAAGGTGTGTTGAAGACTATCAATAGAATTGTCATTCAACCTAGATTTCCTCTTTTGTTCACCATGTCCTTTTGAATCACAAAAGAGACACACTTTCTTATCACCTGAGTAATTAGAAAGAACAGTCTTAATACCATCGTTGGGAGGAATCTTCCTTCCACGTGATGTGGAAATTCACATATTTTTAAACGGGAAGTGATTTTGATTTTGCTTCTGGAACAGAGATCTCTCCAGTTAGATCAGAAGCAGTTGGTATAGTGGACTCTTTAGAACATTCTTAAATAGAGAGTTTACTCAAAAGAAGTTCAATTTTTAAAGCATCCTCTTTGAGTTTTTCCTCAAGCAGAGTTCGTGAAGAACAAACTGAGGCGTTTTTCTCTTGAAGTACCTTTAGAAGAGGGTCACGCTCATTTACCATACCAACAAGGACATTGACTTTGTGTTTCAACCGGTTGACATCATCAGCCTAAATTCTAACAAGTTTTAGAATTACTGCAATCTCTTTGGCTGATTCCCTTTGAAAAGACGAGGGTACCCAAATATAACTCAATCTAAAACTTTTCCACCCATAAGTCCTTTCTCCGAAAGTGATTGTCTATGGACTGAGTCGAGACAATACAACTAATCGGTTCACACTTCTTGTGATCATCTATGGATACGAGATCGAGACAATACGATAACAAGATAACTTGTATGATTGACTATGGATACAAGATCGAGACAATACAACAACGAAGTATGTTTACTTGATAATAGGTTCGGACTTAACCAAACACAATAGGATTGCTATCAAGTAAATAGGAATTAACGTTTGTGTATTTTACTTCCAATTATAATAAAAACAATTATAATTGCGGAAATAGAAAAGTAAAAGACACAACAAGATTTTGTTAACGAGGAAACCGCAAATACAGAAAAAACCCGGGACCTTGTCCAGAATTGAATACTCTCAGGATTAAGCCGCTATACAAAATCTAAACCAACTTCGTATAGTTGAGACCAAGCAACTAAACCTATAGTTCACCTAGTTCCGTCTGTATCCCTGCGCCTCAAACTTGCAATAAGTCACGCACTTGGAACAATTCCTTTGGTTCGTATTCCAAACAGTAAAGGAATAACATATTTGTTCGGTAACAACTCTTTTCAAACAAGTGATATGAGTTTGACAAAATGCTCTTCCGTTTATCCCAATAAACTCCTTTGTCCGGTCCTTAGATCTATCTTTTCAACAACTACCAAAGTAATTGTTAAGATTATGCAATGAATAATTTGAATCACAAAGAAACGTATTGATGCTGATATACTCAACTAATCAATCAAGATTATCACAAAGATAAACCGATTATAGTTGGATCTCCAGCTGATCAAGTTTTGTGCACACCAAAGATTATGAACCCAAATCAGAAATCTTTTTCGTCTTCAAATCTTCTTAGATCTTCAATAAACACCTGCACACAATCAACTTGAATCTCTTGTGATCAATCACACACAGAACGGAGTCTGTTAACAATGGATTATCACAAGACGTCTTTAGATCTACAAACAGTCTAAAGATCCCCATCGAAACTTCCATCTAGTTTGAGTGAATCTTATATCAGAAGAGAAGATTCTCAAGCATAAACAAACTAGGTGCAATCAAAGTTCAACAACCGTTAGTCAATCAAATCAATTGAAAACTAATAATAAAATGCAATTATTTAGTTTCCCACCAACGGTACTCGTAGAGCTTCCCAATCCCAAAGAAGTCTTTAAAACGAGCGGTCGTACGAGGGTACTTTCCTCTTCGAATAGACGGCTCCACCAGTAACAACACAACAAGGTAGTTTTGTTGGCTCTGAGTATTAGTTTGCTCTAAATGCAAACTCCAATATTTGTAGACCAAGGAAGTTTGGACACCAAGGAATTTCCAAAACCGAAAATATTCTCAAGATATGCAATATATTTCCAAATTCGGTTTCCATGATTCCTGGAAATGCTTTGTCCAAATATTGACCGAAATCTCAGTATAAAATCTCCAATTAGTAAATGCACATTACCAGTTTTTATTTTCTAAAGATATGCATTTTAATTGCTGGAAATTAAAAGCATATAAAACTAAAAACCTTAATTAAAAGGTTCTCAATTTATTTCGATCCGGGATTCTCCTTTAGCTATTAAGGAATATCTTTGAACAATAAAAGATAAGCGTTACCGCACATGTTCAAAGTATGTCGACATCTTTACTTTGTAAATACTTTTTCATATTTACAATCTTGGAACCGATTTGCCACACTTCCAAACAAGTTCAGAATTGGTTCCATCGACTTTCCAAGAACTATGTGATTGATTATCCTATCAAATCACCAATCATGGGTTTCACGGTTCTACCTCCATGTGGGTACTAGGATCAGTCACACTAGCTTTCCAAAATTTGGTTGACTAGGTACTAGGATCGGTTACCACATATTTATGGTATCTAACTTGTATTCGGTTGCACAAGTCATAGGATCGGTTACCAATATCTAAGACTTGTTGTACCTCTTACAAGGATTGATTCCCTTTTGCTTGTGATCGGTTGCACCTCTTACTAGGATCGGTTCCCCAATGTCTAGAGTTGGTCATACCAATTACAACAAATCGATCATACCATCTCAGGTGATTACTTAAGATCGGTTTCACTAATAAAATTCATACCAATACAAAAGTCAGGCCTTGTAAATAGTTTTACCAAGATACATAAACAAGTTATGAGAGGTTATACTAAACACACATATTGGTAATCCAAAGATTTGCAATGAATAACAATACTAATAAGCCTAGCGATTTCCCTTTCGATTCATAAAACAAGTTTATGAATTGTACTTCCTTTAAACGAATGTAAAAACATTGTTTCCTAGGACAAAATCTTCACCCATACCCATACATAATCACAATAGAATTCATACGATTATGCCGATGTCTTGTATACGAAGTTCAAAAGATAGACGTTATACTTCGTATTGTAATTCCTTAATACTATGTCTAACTAGAGTATAATCATTCACATCTTTGCAGTTATGATTTCAATAGGCACGACTTGAAAGATACGTTTGGGAATGAAATAGTTCAAGTCAAATATTACTAACCTCAAGTGGAAGGATGATGTCGTCATTGTAGCTCCTTACTTCTTCACATTCTTCAAGTCTTCACGTAATACTTGTAATGTATCATATCCTAATACTTTCAAGCTAACCTATACAAAGTTGACTCTAGTAAATAATCAAGCGACTCTTTAAATGAGTTTTGGTTCACTAAAATATGACAACCAAACTTGACATACCAACGCTTGGTGGGTTCAACCGAGCTATGCTCTAACAATCTCCCCCTTTGTCAATTTTAGTGAAAAAACTCTTACATCATACGGATAAACAAATTACAAGAATTCATTACACATACGCTTGATTCCCAATTTCAACAGCACAATAACCTGTATACATTCAATCCATAAATGCCGATGCTGACATTATAATAACAAAGCTAATACTCCCCCTAAAGGTAAGATAGGTAGATTTTCAATCCTCACGTCTTTGTTATTCCCTTTGTAGTCCATATAACTACAAGTATCAATATGATATGATACTCTCCCTTAGTCTATGCTTTACTCTTTCGTTAGATATAACGTTTAAGCACCAATGTCCTTTCCTTAGTGATACCAAATCACTTGTTTACTCCATATATTTCTCCCCCTTTTTGTCACAAAATGACAAAGGTACGAGCAAATAAAAGACAAACCGAAAGGATCTTACAAATCTCAAAAAATTTGCAACCTATAAGAGTTAAGCACGAGGGTTCTACACACCATTTTTGATAACCAATATCAAAACCGAAACTACAAAGTAATTTTGTTTTGATATGTTTCCAAGGAAACAATCAACTGAAAAAAATTTCCCTAATAGTTTAGCAAACCAAAAATCGACTAAGCACCTTAGTTCCTTTGCTAAACCGATTGCACAAATACAATCGCTTGTTCGATAAGACCAAAATAAAGATCACAATTAACTCTATTTTCTCATCAAGTTCTAATTATTTAAACAATAACTTAGACCTTTCACTTTTAAACAAGACAAGTACTAGGTTAGTTAACTAGCATTTCTTGTTAAGGCATTCGATTAGACTTGAATAACCGAAACCTCCATTTTGATAAGTCTAACTAAGATCAAAATTAACTTAGTTTCTCTTATCCGGAATCGAATTGGACTAAACAATTCATCCCGAAAACTTTTTGTTAAGCCATAAACAATTCATACAAACCAAATAAATCAACTTGCATAATTATTTACCTCAACCAGAATCAATTGAAACAACATAGACATTAAGCTACCGCAATTGCACCGAAATTTTGTAAGCCTAAACAATTGATACCAACCAAATAAAGCAAGATAACAATAGTTTTTCTTAACCGGAAACAAATGAATCACACACACATCCATACACAAATAATGGAATAAAACATCAATTGTACCGAAATTTTGTTAAGCAAAAGCAATAAAATTATGCAATAAAATCAGGCTTTTCTTAAACAGGAAACCGATTAACTAACAAATTCGTTACCTCAAATTCCGCATCCTCTTCTCCCCAGAAAGATATGTCATTAAGCGCAAGTTCAAGTTAGAACTCTCTCCCATTGTGTTGTCATCCTCTCGCAAGACAAAAGAACAACAACAAAAACCAACCTTTACCAGAGAAAGGTTGAAAACCGGTTTTAACTAATGCAATGCAAAAGTTGAAACCCCGAAACACATATGCTTTTATGCTAAATCAAACGATTCAACATATAATGACTTTTTCACATATTAGTTTCAATCAGAATCCCTTATGATCCTTTGATAAAGCCTACCAACATGGGCTAGAACTTAATCCTGCTAAACCAAAAAGTCACCCAAACCATAAGGGTTCACATCATATGAGATCGAATATTAAGGTTATGAAAACCGAAATCAAACATCCCATAAACATATATATCAATAAGATAAAGCATTCAAGCACAGGCTATGTAAACAAAAAACTATCACAAGAAAATTTATAAACTAATAATTTTATTCATAAATAAGATAGTTTTATTCATAATAGACCTTATACAATTATTGAAAGAAATCAAAAAATGATGTCTATTTTCCAGAATTAAAAATTACAGAATGAATCTTAATCTCTAGTGGTGCTCTTGTTGTTCACTGAGGTTTCTTCAGTGTTTAAACTTTTGAAGCATGTCTCAAGAGACTTGTCTGCAACCACTTTCTGTTTTTCGAGATCTTTAATTTGAAGCTGTAAGTCTCCAAGTTCACTTTTCATCTCTTTTATTTTAACTTTTAGTTCATCCCGATCTTGAACCAAAGTAAAAAGATTTCCTATGAGTTCTTCAAACCCATGCATAACATCACACATACCATCTATGGGAAACCACTTGGTAAAATCTGAATTATTGAAAGCAAAAAGACATGAATATTCTTGAGATTGATCAGAGTTAGGATCAGAAATGATTCTTGAGACAATCTTCCTGATTCTTCATTTTGAAACAAAACCTTGACAGTTTCTCACCTTTCGTGCTTCCCTTTTATTACTCCTTGTAACACTGCGAGTTATAGAAGACATACTTAATAAAAGTTTTACCAAGGGAAGACAATATACCTAAGAGAAGATTTTTCTTATTTTGATAAGAATATATTTAGTTCAGAAAAAAAAAAACAGGGTTTCCGAAACTACACAATATTTTTCGAACTTCTCTTTTTATTGAAAGGGAGATATTCTTTAAATATATCTTATTACTGAAAATAGAAGCTACCATGAACCCGTGCCCTTGATTTTTATGTGCTTTTACCATCTAAAATTATGAGCACGAACAAGATGGGTTTGCAAATCTCCATACAACTAGGCTGTATCGGAGTAAGCTTTTTCTAGCTTACATCGAGAATCAGAAACATAGTTCATGTTTCTCTTTGGGAATTTCTGCCCAAAATATTTTCTCCCAAGAAGATGATCCTTTCTAACTCTAGAGATATGATCATGTGGAGAAGATGTACTGATGTGAGAATTTTCAGGGATAGATAAATATCTCTTAATTCTAATGAGATTTTCATAAGATTTTCTCATTTTAAGGACTTCCTTATGATGCACATCAATATGATTGTCTGAAACAATTATCGGAAATTCCTGATTGTCTCCTTTGGCAGAGATTCTCTCTTTCCCTTTCTTCTGGAATCGTTTTTCATCAAAACAAGAATTGTTTCGATATGGGTGAGGAGGAACCTTTTTCCAGAAGCGATTATCAACTCTTTCTTCTGATTCTTTTGAGTTGATCTTATCGGGTAGTGGTATATTCTGTCTTTCTACTGAGGAATGGTCTTTCAGTTTTTTAAGACAAGAAACTTCTTTCAATATTTTTACCACCGTATTTTGAAGAAGTATAAGTTTCCTGTAAAGTGACTGAAAGTTGTATTACGTTCACGGAATCGGTTCAAAGTTTCCCTTGGACAAGATTTCGTCTGATCATCAGTAGATGTAGAAGATGGTTTCTCATCCCCTTCTGACTTGATGTAGTTAGGCAAACTACCATCATCTTGATCTGTTTTTGATGTGACTAAACCGGTTTTATCACACTCTGTAAAAGTCAAGCAAGGACTTTTAGTTTCCTCATTATCAGAAGAAATCACAACAACATCATTAGTCAGAGTCATAGGACGTGTCTCTTTATCTTGAGTAAGAGATTTACCAAGAGCTTCTAATTTGACAGTGAGATCCATATTATTTTTGGCTGGAATATTCAGTTGAATGTCTTTATCTCTGATCTCATGTTTAAGAAGATTTGACTCTGTCTTTAATATCATCATCTCTATAGACAGAGAATTTATAGGCTTTAGGAGTTTTACCAACTCTTTATAAGCATCTTCTTTTCCATCAGATAACGACTCAGATGTACTCTTGATATTCGTAACTCCAGGATCATGGGTCAACGAATTGGTAACATCTTCAACTTTTGAGTATTCATACTCTTTCATAACGTTAACTGAATCAGACATAGATTCAATTTCTTATAGGTTGGATCGCACCAAACACAGATTGTTAGTTCTTTTCGTGTTTGCCCCCTCTGATACCAATTGAAAAGACGAGGGTACCCAAATATATACCTCAATCTAAAACTTTTCCACCTATAAGTCCTTCCTCCGAAAGTGATTGTCTATGGACTGAGTCGAGACAATACAACTAATAGGTCCACTCTTCGTGTGATCGTCTATGGATATGAGATCGAGACAATACGACAGCAAGATAACTTGTGTGATTGACTATGGATACAAGATCGAGACAATACAACAACGAAGTATGTTTACTTGATAATAGGTTCGGACTTAACCAAACACAATAGGATTGCTATCAAGTAAATAGGAATTAACGTTTGTGTATTTTACTTCTAATTATAATAAAAACAATTATAATTGCGGAAATAGAAAAGTAAAAGACACAAAAATATTTTGTTAACGAGGAAACCGCAAATGCAGAAAAACCCCGGGACCTTGGACAGAATTGAATACTCTCAGGATTAAGCCGCTATACAAAATCTAAACCAACTTCGTATAGTTGAGACCAAGCAACTAAACCTATAGTTCACCTAGTTCCGTCTCGTATTCCCTCGCGCCTCCAACTTGCAATAAGTCACGCACTTGAATAATTCCTTTGGTTTGTATTCCAAACAAGAAAGGAACAACAAATCTGTTCGGTAACAACTCTTTTCAAACAAGTGATATGAGTTTGACAAAGGCTCTTCCGTTTATCCCAATAAACTCCTTTGTCCGGTCCTTAGATCTATCTTTTCAACAACTACCAAAGTAATTGTTAAGATTATGCAATCAATTTGAATCACAAAGAAACGTATTGATGTCGAACTACTCAACTAATCAATCAAGATTATCATAAAGATAAACCAATTATAGTTGGATCTCCAGCCGATCAAGTTTTGTGCACACCAAAGATTATGAACCCAAATCAGAAATCTTCTTCGTCTTCAAATCTTCTTAGATCTTCAATAAACACTTGCACACAATCTACTTGAATCTCTTGTAATCAATCACACACAGAACGGAGTCTGTTAACAATGGATTATCACAAGACGTCTTTAGATATACAAACAATCTAAAGATCCCCGTCAAAAATCGATCTAGTTTGAGTGAATCTCATATCAGAAGAGAAGATTCTCAAGCATAAAAAACTAGGTGCAATCAAAGTTCAACAACTGTTAGTCAATCAAATCAATCGAAAACTAATAATAATCTGCAATTATATAGTTTCCCACCAACGGTACTCGTAGAGCTTCCCGATCCCAAAGAAGTCTTTAAAACGAGCGGTCGTAAGAGATTTCGCCTAATTAGGGTACTTTCCTCTTCGAATAGACGGCTCCACCAGTAACAACACAATAAGGTAGTTTTGCTGGCTCTGAGGATTAGTTTTCCCGAAATGCAAACTTCAATATTTTTAGACCAAGGAAGTTTGGACACCAAGGAATTTCCAAAACCGAAAATATTCTCAAGATATGCAATATATTTCCAAATTCGGTTTCCATAATTCCTGGAAATGCTTTGTCCAAATATTGACCGAAATCTCAAGTAGAAAATCTCCAATTAGTAAATGCACATTACCAATTTTTACTTTCTAAAGATATGCATTTTAATTGCGGAAATTAAAAGCATATAAAACTAAAAACCTTAATTAAAAGATTCTCAATTTATTTCGACCAGGATTCTCCTTTAGCTATTAAGGAATATCTTTGAACAATAAAAGATAAGCGTTCTGCACATGTTCAAAGTATGTCGACATCTTTACTTTGTAAATCTTTTTCATATTTACAATCTTGGAACCGATTTGCCACACTTCCAAACAAGTTTAGAATTGGTTCATCTGACTTCCAAGAACTATGTGATTGATTATCCTATCAAATCACCAATCATGGGTTTCACGGATATACCAAAACAAGTTTTGGTTATACCTCCATGTGGGTACTAGGATCAGTCACACTAGCTTTCCAAAATTTGGTTGACTAGGTACTAGGATCGGTTACCACATATTTATGGTATCTAACTTGTATTCGGTTGCACAAGTCATAGGATCAGATACCAATATCTAAGACTTGTTGTACCTCTTACAAGGATCGATTCGTCTCTGCTTGTGATCAGTTGCACCTTTTACTAGGATCGGTTCCCCAATGTCTAGAGTTGGTCATACCAATTACAACAAATCGATCATACCATCTCAGGTGATTACTTAAGATCGGTTTCACTAATAAAAATCATACCAATACAAAATTCAGGCCTTGTGAATAGTTTTACCAAGATACATAAACAAGTTATGAGCGGTTATACTAAACACACATATTGGTAATCCAAATATTTGCAATGAATAACAATACCAATAAGCCTAGTGAATTCCCTTTCGATTCATAAAACAAGTTTATGAATTGTACCTCCTTTAAACGAATGTAAAAACATTGTTACCTAGGACGAAATCTTCACCCATACCCATACATAATCACGATAGCATTCATACGATTATGTCGATGTCTTATATACGAAGTTCAAAAGATAGACATTATACTTCGTCTTGTAATTCCTTAATACTATGTCTAACTAGATTATAATCATTCACATCTTCGCATTTATGTTTTCAATATGCACAACTTGAAAGATACGTTAGGGAATGAAACAGTTCAAGTCAAATATTACTAACCTCAAGTGGAAGGATGATGTCGTCGTTGTAGCTCCTTACTTCTTCACATTCTTCAAGTCTTCACGTAATACTTGTAATGTCTCATATCCTAATACTTGCAAGCTAACCTATACGAAGTTGACTCTAGTAAATAATCAAGCGACTCTTTAAATGAGTTTTGGTTCACTAAAATATGACAATCAAACTTAACATACCAGCGCTTGGTGGGTTCAACCGAGCTATGCTCTAACACCCTTTCAACTTCAGAGTTAAACTCGTCAGTAAGGTTATCCGGGTAACACTTGTCAATGGAAGTCTATTTCGTTGGAACACTAGGTTATTCTATATTCGAGATCGACAAATATTTTTCTTTAATAGATTTTATTGAAACAGACCTTTTTGCTTCTGGTAATGCGTTTATCAGAGATAACACTTCTGTCCATATTCAGATCGCTACAAACACAGACTTATAAGGTCTTTAACGTGTTTGCCTGCTCTGATACCAATTGAAAAAGCGGGGGTACGACAACCACACCCAATATTTTGTTTGGCAATCTGAATAGACAAAATCCAATATACTTTAAAGAGAATCAACTAGACAATCAGACTCAATCTAGAGAAAAGTATATCATAGATTTTTATATCTCTAGCTCTCAATTCAATCTGCAATCAGCAAATTGGAATTTGCGAGCCCGATTGAATATACGAGAAACAACTTGAACGGTACCAAAGACCAAAGTTCAAGGATCAATCAATTTCAATCAACATCCAAAGGTTGGATTTACCAATTGATCAATTCAACGCACAACCTGTGATATTTCAATTATATAACAAAATATAATGCGAAAAAGAAATAACACAGACACCATAATTTTATTAACAAGGAAAACCGTAAATGCGGAAAAACCCCGGGACCTAGTCCAGCTTTAAACACCACACTGTATTAAGCCTCTACAGACACTAGCCTACTACCAATGAACTTCGGACTGGACTGTAGTTGAACCCTAATCAATCTCACATCGATTCAAGGTACGGTTGTGCTCCTTACGTCTCTCGATCCCATCGTGGATACTACGCACTTGATTCCCTTAGCAGATCTCACCCACAACCAAGAGTTGCTACGACCCAAAGTCGAAGACTTGATAAACAAATCTGTCTCACACAGAAAAGTCCATCGGAATAGATAAATCTGTCTCCCACAGAAATACCTACGATTTTTGTTCCGTCTTTTGATAAATCAAGGTGCACAGGAACCAATTGATAAACCAGAATTATATTCCCGAAGAACAACCTAGTATTATCAATCACCTCACAATAATCTTAATCGTATGGTAGCGAAACAAGATATTGTGGAATCACAAACGATGAGACGAAGATGTTTGTGACTACTTTTAATCTTACATATCGGAGAAAAATCTCAAGCAAATCTTAGCAAAAATAATACTCAATCACGATAGAAGAAGTAAGATCAGAACACGCAACTACAGATAAAATAGTTGGGTTTGGCTTCACAATCCCAATGAAGTCTTCAAGTCGTTAACCTACAAGGTTTTGTGAAAAACCTAAGGTTAAAAGAGAGTCGACTCTATCTTATACAACTAGTATCACACATGAGGTGTGGGGATTAGGTTTCCCAGTTGCTAGATTTCCCCTTTATATAGTTTTCAAATCAGGGTCTGCAATCTAAGTTACCTTGGTAACAAAGCATTCAATATTCACCGTTAAATGAAAAACTCCGATTAGACTCAAGATAATATCTTTCAACCGTTAGATCGAACTTAGCTTGTTATACACAAATGAAATTTACCTTTATTTAGGTTTAAGTAACCGTACCTAAATGTGTACACCATGTTGGCTCAATATTAGTTAACCGAGGTTAGCTATATGAACACTCTCATATCAACCTTATTCATCTTAACTATAACTAGTTCAAATGACTCAAATGAAACTAGTTAAAGAGTTGTTCAATTGCTATATTCTCATAGAAGTATACAAGAACACAATTGAAGCAAAATCGGTTTGATTCACTCGAATGAACAAACATTAAAGCCACGGTTTGCAAAGATGCATTCCTTATTGTATAAATATATTAGTTCATGAACAAACCGATTTTAGAACTTTAACCACTCAAGTATGCAAACTTGTACGCATACTTAAGTAGCCGGTCTGAGTTTGGGTTCGCCAGTATGCAAACTCGTACGCATACTTCCAAACACAACAGAAATTTCCCGGACCCAAATCCTTCGCCAAGACGCTGCAGACGGGTATGTGTACTTGGGTACTCGGAATTTCACAACTAACAGGTACGCATACGGGTATGTATACTATAGTTCCGGTCATGGATCACATATATGCAAGAACACATACTATGTTCATAATGCAATGATTGTTAAGTGTTCTAAACTCTATTTCAATCATTGAAACTTTCTTAGAGGATGACAATAACTGTTTTCACGAACTATTAGCATCAAAGCAATTTTCAAGTTATTGAAATAATCATAACGAAACATTCCAAGTCTACATCTTTTCACATGATAGGGATTTTCAAGATGTTACTCGGCGATTTTCACATGATCATCTTTTGACTTTCGTCAAGAATATAAGTTGAACTTGGTTGAAGCGAAAGCTTACCAACACATATTTCGAGAAATATGTAAGCGAGTTAAACTCAGCTCGAAATCTCAAATGTGCATAATCGAATACTATATAGTAATACGACTTTTGTCTCAATATAAGAGATAGAGTAGAAATAGACTTTCCAAGTGATAGATGAGTTTTAGTTTCCACATACCTTTTGTTGATGAAGTTCCACAATCTCTCCTTAGTAGTTCTTCGTCTTCAATTGATGAACGCCGTGAAGTCTAATGCTCAACTACACAATCTATCCTAGTCCGAGACATTACTATAAGTAGACTAGAAATCAAGACTTATAGTTTTGATCACTAACATTGAAAAACAAGCTTGAGATAGCAACGCTTGCGAGTTCGAACGAGCAGTGCTCTAATAACTTGCATACCGGTTTAGCTTCCTTCTGTCCATGCCCAATGCGCAATTAATGCATATGCCTATCTCCAATGGCTTGATAGGAAGTATGAGCATTCAAATAAATAGACTGCAACTTGCCTCATCAAGCATGGCAATAATCATCTTTTTCATATCATTGCCGAGCCAGATGATATGAGTTACCATAGTGATGCAATCACATCGCAATTAGATGATATGAACGATAACATGCTGGACCACCAATGCTGCAACTCATTGCGGCTTCCTACTACGTACCTTGAAGGGATCAAGCACTGGTCGTAGTTCATGGGGATAATCAACTAAAGCCAACTCGTGTTGCAATACCAAAGCCAAGCAAATTCCCAGTCTGTATATTCGCAAATGATGTGCATTATTGGCCTTTCCTTCATTCTGCATCATAGTGGTGTATCACTAGTTTCGTAACGTCGCAACGGTGATGTCTAAGCGTCATAAATCTCACTTGACTAAGCCACGCACCACAATGATACTTTCGCATCATATAGGCTTTATTGGCCAAGCTAACAAGCTATTTATGCACTTCCGCTATGAAGCTGTGAAGCTAGAAGCTTCGGATCTTGCTTCTCTTTTCATGATTATTGGCGATGCTCCGCCAACATTAAATACTTTACCAGACACTAGAAGATGGATTCTTCACCATTCAGGTATTTTCTCAGTGAAGTCTCTATATTCATAGTTGGTGGCAACTGATGGTGTAGAAGACTTTCCTGCACACTTTATTTGGAAACTGGAAATACCACCTAAAGTTAAATTCCTAGTTTGGTGTCTGGTGCACGGAAAACTCAATACTGTTGATAGATTAAATAACAAGGGGATGGAAATCTATAACTCATGCATCTTGTGTGGCAATACCGAAGAATCTCAAGAACACCTCTTTATCCACTGCAAGATTGTGAGAAAACTGTGGCAGCCTTTATCTCCCGGTAGTAATTGGGCATGGGTATTTCCTAACTCCATGATATCTTTAGCTCACAGGTGGGATACAAGTGCTTTTCCAGTTCTGGTAATCTCATATGGGGTTTGATTCCAATAGCTATTGTTTGGGTTTTTTAGCGTAACCGAAATACTCGGACTTTCGAGAAAGATTACTCTTTTAAGACCGACCAAGATTTGATCATTGATGCTAAGTCCATGGTGCCTATTTGGCTGCTGCTGCAGCAAAAAAGGTGCATTTGAATCTTTCAAGTTCAATGCTTGGCAGCTGGGAAACAATTTTTATGTAACACTTTGCTTTTATTTTTACTTTCTTTGCTACTCTTGGTAGCCCTTTTGTAAATTCTTCTTTCTAATATAAATTTTTCTCTTTTGAACAAATATATATATGTCTTATTAACATTTGTATAACAAAAAGTTAGGAGAACACATGTTTACTTCACAATTCATGGTCGTTGCTGAATAATGCGCCATGATGGCAGTACTTCCATCTCTGGCCTGATAGCCACCTCAAGTATTGCACCATAATGGTGCAATATCGCACTGGCCTGACTCGCACCATGATGGCGCTATACTGTATTTCACTGGCTGATGCACCACGATAGTGAAGCATCTCTCTCGGTCAGCCACCCACTGGCGTGATGCACCATGATGGTGCGATATTGGCTCGTCCAATATTCCTGCATAATGCACCTTGTGTATTCTTCTTAATATGTAACATAAGAGCCAGTGTTGAATCTTTGAGTATGCGTTATACGAAAAGTTCGGGTGTTACAGGGTACCCACTTATTTGGAAATTTACCTAACTCCATACGAGACATACCCTATGGAAAAAAGAAAGAAAAGAATACCCTATACGAGACATACGCTACACCACCAAACAAACTAATGCCCCTAAACAAACTTATTCCCGATAGCCTCGTTGGTCATGTCTGGTACTCAGACGAATTTGCGTCAATTTGGTACCGCTCTTGTGGCCTGCACGGTCCGCACCGAAACAGCTAATTACCTATTAGTAATTAATATGCATCCAAAGAAGAAAAAAATGAACCATTAGCAACTAGACAGTCTTTCAAGAGACCAGAAGGTGTCTGTCCGCATCTATGGGTGATGGATGAGCCACTAAAACGGAAAGGAACAAAACAAGAATAATATTCAAAACCACGATGATACCCCCTGTATAGAAAATACTTTCTCAGGAGAAAAAGAGAACCGCTAAAAATTTAAAAATATCGAGTGTTTGGAAGTCGAGATTAAATAGCATGTGTTATCTTAGCTAAATATGTGGAATTAACATGCACCATGCACATCAGTTTAGTAGTGTGGCTGTCTTGTCAGGCGACTAATATTAACTAGTGAGACCAAAATCTCAACTGGATCGGATCCACTGTAAATGAGATTAGGGTGACCATTAGGATTAATTTGACATTTTGTTGCTGGATCCATCGCATGTAACTTTGTGAAAATCACATGTTTCAAACATGTTAAAAGTTGCAAATTGCATCGGATCTCTGCTTAGTAAGATTATAAGATAAGTAGTTTCGTGGTTATCTCTTTGTGTCTTTCACACCTTTAAAGTCTTTTTCATGCAACTTTCGTAGCAATTGGTTTATTTATCCTTATTTTATAGGATGATAATCTTATCATATAAATCACCAAGATGAGATATTCAAATATTATATCAACACTACAGCCTAATGTAGATCTAATATGTCTATATTATGTGTTCATCCGTTCTGATATGATGTCAACCGGAAAGATGTGATACCCATGCGAATACACTTGTTTCTTGTCTGAAATTACGAGAGGAACCAAGTGCAATGTTGCACATGTTTTATGTATATTACAGTGTTAATTTATATGCAATTCTCTGAGCTTAGTTAGTCTCCATAGTTTACTTGACTTGAATGAACTACTACTTGAGCTATCGACAAAATGAAACCAGTGGGTGAACATAGTTAGCTCCTTGACAGACCAAAGGTCAAAATACAGAACTTCTGATTTTTTATCTTCTTTCTTGTATTTTCTCACTCAACAACCACCACCACTGAACATAGACGGGCCAAGGATTCACAGCAAAGTTCCAATAATATCTTCTGGTACCTTTTTTTAAACAAAATTATCTAAATGAGAACATCTTCCTAATTGGGCAACTAGTACAGATACGTGTGAGGTGTCTCAGTGTGGGGTGGGATAAGGCGACCCATCTACTTTTTTTAGAAAGTGAAAGACAACCCAATTACATCACAGAAGAATTGGAATGAAATATAGATTTTTATGAGGGACTATTTTGTAACCATTCCAATGACAAATCATACATTGATAAACTGATCAAGTCAAAATTACAATACAAAAAATCTACAAGAAGAGAGGACAAACATTTTCTTCCCCAAAGAACTAATACATCCTGAACAAAACAAAATCATACATGTACTCAACCGTGCCTCTTCTAGTATCTGAGACTTTTAGCCACCTCAAAAAAATGAGCCACATTCTCTTCTGGTGTACCAACAACAATCCCATGGCCAAGATTCAATATATGTTTACCCCTACCCGCCTTCTTCACTGTATCGTGAATTCGGCTTGTGATAAACTCTTTCGATCCAAACAAAACTCCGGGGTCTATATTTCCTTGGACAGCTACGTTAGGTCCTAACCTTCTCCTTCCCTCAGCCATATCGACAGTCCAGTCCAAGCTAACAACATCGACACCTGTTAAAGGTAATCTTTCAAGCAATCCACCTGACCCGCTTGCGTAGAGAATTAGTGGTAGATGTGGATGGGTTTCTTTCACTGAATCGACTATCTGTTTTAGATAAGGCAGACTGAATTCTTCAAAATCTACAGGACTTAATTCCGTGGCCCATGAATCAAATATCTGTACGGCTTGTGCTCCATTGTCAGCTTGGTATTTAATGTATTTGGCCATTGAATCCGTAAATTTCTGGAGGAGTGCGTGTAGGATCTGCAAATAAAAGAAATATAATTATCGGTTCTAGATGCTACCACCTGAATGCAAAGTAATTCATATAGAACAAACATCTCTGTGTGGTCCAATTTGCTCAAGAAAATTTGTGCCACAGAACATGAAAACATAATCTAAAATTGATCAAACAAAAATCCAGCTTTTGTCGTTAACCATATGTTTGCTTGAAGAGAGATGGCACCGTTGGTGTTTGTGGAAATGTGGTAAGCCATATACGGTGGGGCCTTGAGAAACTGGAAAGGTCTATATTTTCTTCAAATATCACGAGCCATATACTTAGAGATGGAACTTATCATACGCATACTGAGGCTGACATGAAATTTTCAATTGCAACTAAATCAGATATGCAAGGAGCCTTATCATCTTTGGGTACAAATCAAAGTTATGAAAAGAAATGAAAACGACTCAAAACAAAAAATAGGGTACAAGTCCACATTACATGGTGCATATTAGGTAGAATGAACCAAGGCATTTGCATGGACAAGCTTAAAAAACTACATCACTTTCTTGCTCCTATTAAGTCAAATTTTATGAGTAGCTAAAATATTAGGGAGGAACCAGATATTTTTTGGGGGGTCGGAATTAAATATCTATTAAACAAATTTAAACTGGGCTTATTAACTTGAACCTCTTGTGCTTACTATACATGACTAGGTAGCCCACATGATTTAAACTGAACTATAGTTTAGTAGGTGATAGGGCGGGGACATAATTTTCCTACTTATAGATAATATTGCAGGCTTAATCTAAACACAGCCTTGAGCCTCCTCCTTATTATATACAAGCATTTATCTAGATTTTGGGCAAGGTCTCCAAGCCATCATGGTGATAGTCATTCAATTTAAATGTATAATCTTGGGAACCTAAATATCCTGTATTGCGCTCAACTTTAGTGCTTCAATAATATTCTATTCTCGTCTACGAGATAGGTGTACAACCGATTTCCAGAAACATAGCCCAGAAATCATTTGGAAGTGCTGTGCACCATCTTAGTAGCAATGACCTTTATTTATATGCATGAACTATGAAATTGAATGTTTTCTTCACTTAAAATAGAGATATCAGAACTAAATTGGTTTTAGGTGTGTTGCTGTCAAATAAGCACATGACGTACCTTTGGTTCAGAGAAAGCTAGTCTCTTAATTTTTGAGAAGTGCTTTGACGAACCACCTTCAACACAGTACGACGCCAAGGTGAAAGGAGCCCCAACAAAGCCAAGAACAGCTGCTTCATTGTTTACCTGAAAAGGTAAAAGATATGAATGCATATGAAATCAAGTATACAATTGATAATCATGCATGGGTAAGATGATATGTAATTTCTATAATGGGTGTCATATCTATATTTCCTAGTTATTTCTCTGGCAGTGTCGAAGAGCCTGTATCACTCCTCGTACCAGCATCAGTGTTAGACAGATTTCTAGGAGGAACTTCAATAACTAATTTTGCATGATGTAACACGTTTGGTAATCAGGATGCTCTCATCCGAGTGAAGGGTGGCCTACATTAGCGCAGCTAAGCCTGACTTTAGATCAAGAAGTACTTTTACCTCCTGATCTATATGGACCATTAAATTATTACTGGACATCACTAACTAGTTTTAAAGAGCAGCGTAACATTAAACAACTTCTCATTTCATGACTCTTCCTGCACTGAAGTTAAAAAGCCATAATATTTAGTCATAGATCCTAATCCATGACTGTGAAATAAACCTAATATTTTCAGTTGAAAATTTAAATGCATTTCACACATAAAGGTGAAGTGAACTGAAACAAATTCAAGCACAAAATTTGATACTGAACCAAACTCAACTCAGGATTTCTGGATGATTGGAATGTAAAAGGTTGGCATTCATATAGCTACGCGATATTATACCTCTTTCCGCAAGATATTCAGTGCTTCCCCAACATATGGAACTGACATTTCAGGAACAAACTCCCTCACTTGAGCAACATCTGCAGCTTCTCTCAGAGGACTAAATATAATGGGACCCTTTCCCTTTACAATGTCAAAAGGTATATTCATACCAGACAGAGGGGTAAGAATGTCTGAAAACAGAATAACCTGTCACAAGATGTTCTAAAAGCATTAGAAAATCGATATGTTGCATATCTTTACATAAGAAGCTCAAATGACAAGATGTTTATACAACTACTCCACCTTCAAAGGCATGATTCACTCAGCGCTAGCTAAATGAAGGAGAAGGCCAACTGTAATACATTATCCTAGTAAAACCAAACAGATACAAGCGAAGAAGCTTGCCAACTAAAATTATGAAGCTTCTGACTGAAGTTTCTTGAAAGCAGATTTCAACAATAAGGTTATCTTACCCCATCAGGCTTAAACACTTTCCATGGTTGCAGAGAGATTTCAACTACAAGATCAACGTTCTCTGATCTTTCACGGAAGGAAGGATGCTTCTCGCAGAGCGTCATGTAACTCTGTCAAACGCAATTGTTCGCACATTAGTTGCAGCTCTAGCAAAAAGGTTCCCATAATATAAATAGAAGTGATATCTTCAAACAATTTTTCATAAAGTCACAAAACATTTCCACAATATGAAATATGAATATCAAATAAAACGAATATCAAAATTTTCTCAGATTCAGTCAAACATGCCTTCATGTACCTCCCTGCTTGCCTCATAAGCCAAACTGGGGGTCGTTCAACATTTTCCCCTCGAACAGCAGTTAGTAAAAGAGGTTCAGCAGCACCAACAGCTTGTGGTTCTGCAACAGTTCCTTTAAAGAAATGCAGGGAAATAAGTTAAGTTAGAGTCAAAAAATTAGACACTTCACACCTATGGCAGCATCTTGGTAAAGATTCATTTCAAAGATACGGTTGCTAACATATAGAAGCTCATGTTATTTTATATCCTTCAAGAAGAAGCAGAATAGGAACTTGCTTTCACAAAAGCAAAACAGGATCCTATCTAGCAAAAGAGTTCTGAAGAAAAGTGGAAAAAAATCTTATCCTAACTTGGGTCCGTCTTGTAATGCAGAAACGAAAGCTTTCTGCACAAGTGGGCAAATTTTCCAGTATATGTATTCCTTGTGAATCTTAGAGATTCACTCCGTAACATGATTTTATTATTATTAGTTTCCACCGGTATATTAGTCTTGGTTACTGATTCTTTATTCTAGGCTGGATGAATGAGAAACATAAGCGCAAAATCTTTAACATCTCAAGCAACAAGAACCCATTCCGTTAAGCCTTCATCCTATTAAGTCTCTTCTTGTCCAAGTTAAGTCTGACATTCTAGATATATAAGAATAAAACTACATGCTAAAGGAAACCTAAGGGTGTAACAATAATTCAAAGAATCATCTTCTACTTGAGCTGACGTTCTCAAATTTGATTCCAACGTTATGACCAAACTGGCAAGGCCAGTGCAAACTCAATCACCCTTTTCTAGTCATTGGTCTAACAATGTGAAGGCAACTTTCACTAAATCTCGTGAAGGGTTTTCATCAAGTTTCATTGTTTACATAATCCATCCTAAAAATTACAAATATCCGCAGTTTCCCCTCCCATTCGCATCAATTCTTCTAATGACAAACCGACTTTAAACACTAAACTTTAAAGGTTCATTTTCAGATGAAACAAACACCAATTGTGAGAAATGTACATAATTCATATAAGTTATAATGTTTCAATCCTCATCCTACTTTCTCCATGATGAAAAACTAAGGAAATCATTCTTAAGGAGCAATTAAGAACAAAAAATTACCTCCAGCGGAACAATTGATGCTGAGCTTCGATCTAGAGAGAGAAGTGAATGTAGATTTGGGGGAAATCGAAATAGCACCAAAAGCAAGAGATCCAGTAACACAAGACATTACGAATTACTATTTTAAGAAACCTTAAATCCTACAAAACCATTCAAAGACTTAAACTTACTGAGATTTCTTTGAATCTCAGAGCTCGAGTTTTTTTTTTTCCTCTTCTTCTCTCTGAATTGAAACGTTGAAAAGCCGAGTACAAGAGTAAGGATGAGTAGATAATTCTTGCAGTGTTGAACTTACAACAATGCCCTCGCATTAGCTAAATCTAACCATAGTTTGGCTACCTGAAATGTCCATTTAAGCCTTCGTTTAAGATATTGGGAAACAACAGGAGCCCAAACAAGGGAAACAGACAGAGAGAAAAGAAGTTAAGGGTAATGATGTCAATCTAGTGTTTTGGGGACAGTTAATCAGTTGCTCGATGAGAATAATGGTCTGCTTAGTGTTTTACAAGGTAAGGGTATTGTGGTCATAAATGTTACCATCTCTTATCTCGTTATCCTTTGGGAAGTTTGGATTGGATATCTAGTCCGTCCATAAAGAAGACAAAGTTCGCATTATTGCGGGGCGCAAAACTAACTAGAGCCAAAACTTCTTGAATTTTCACCATGTAAAAATTCACATGGTAACATACTGTCAGAAATTAGAATGTACTCCAAAATAAGATGATAATGATCTCATTCCCTTCCTTAGTTTGCATCAATGTTATCATCATCATCGATGCCACTTCCTTTAGAAATGAATATCAAGCCATGGTTCAATTTTGTTAGAGAAGTCGCCCAAGAGAAAATAAACCAGCAAGCATTGGCTAGATAATCTTCGTGCCTAAAATGAGCATGCCGATAGAAACTGCTCGGTAATGGCTATATTTCACCAAAGCAAACTAATTTTGGTTTGTTAAATCATGATGGTCCGACGAAAGTTAGTTTATGATTTCACTGGTCAGCAACTGATAGTTATAGGTACCATGCCATACCATGTAAAGAAAGAAAGAAAGAGAAGTTCAACTTGAAGTGTTCAACTGAATAAACAACCTTCAACCAGTTCTCCCAATAGTGGAATAAGTGTACAATAACAATAAAACCAGACAGAAATATTTCCGTTAAATTGATAATTACACACGTATATACATATAAAACATCGTGTCTTCGGCTTAATTATGTAGTAGCACTCCTAATAATAAGCACATATGTACTAACTTCTTGCAATGAGTTATTTCATTTGAAGTTGAAGTTCTCTCATTCACTCTCTAACAATCTGTTATCCCAGCTTTTTCTCGGACAGATTTAAGAATCGGCGAGCAATGATGTTTTGGCTGAGGTTGAGAATGAAGATACTGCATCTTCTGATTCATTCACAACAGCAGAGGGGGTCTTACAGACACCAACGATAGTGCAGATGTCTTTCGATGCCAGAAACTGTTGTGCGTTTGCCATGATCAGGGGTCCATACTCGAAAACTAGCTTTTTACACTGCAGTTAAACAGCAAAAAGAAAAGTTGGATGTACTGGTAATTAAGGTGCATCCAAGTTTAAGAAAATGCAAACACTATAAATTCATTTTCGAAATCCTCATAATGAGCTAAGATCATTATGGCAACATCAAAATATAATGTTGGAAATTTTGAGACAAAGAGGAACTTCAAGTGCTCTTACCCGTTGGGCGTATTTCTTTTCCGCATTGCATGCCTTCAGAAGAATCTCTATTACCTCTAACTGAGTTAATAAAAATATTAATTAGTTAGTATACGCTGTATAGCTAACATAACGGAAATAGACGTGAGTATGTAGACAATCAGTAACTGAGATCTTGATGCCAAGACAGATACGAAAATATGATGCGTATAAAAAATGAAAAATATTTGTAAGTTGTTAAGAAAATATGCAAAACAATTGATCAAGCAAGAAAGATACCTGTGTATCAGGATTTTCCAATTTCTCCAAGACTTCATCTACGGCTTGATGACACATCTTGCAACTGTCTGGATGTTGTGAGTCACAAAGATCCATCTTGTGACAGAAGTTCTCAGGTTTTAATGTGTTTACCTCTAAGAAAAATAGAGGAGTGTAATAGTCCACCATTGTCAAGCACTGCAGAATTTTTAAGAAAAGATCAGAAAGAAGATAGGATATATCGCAGATATCACAAGGTATATACTTTTGTATCCCATTGAAGCTCATATTGGGGTACTCAATATCAAAGCATGTGTAATGGCAAGTGCGGCTACAAAATCACTTGATCAAAAGGTTCTATGCAATATTTGACGTTGACCCTCTAAAGTAAACAAGAGCCAGGTTTCCACCATCAGAACAGTGTATGGCCCATTAGCATATTGAGCTTAAGGGAGTAGGCACGCATAATTTTTTGCCAATATTAGGATGTAAACAAGTGCCAAAATCCTACATGTCTATGTTAGAATGCTCCTAGGAAGTCGAAAAGGGATTAACCAGCCCGAGTCCTGAGATCATCTAAGAATATTCTTTAGGGACTGAAGATCAGCAGTGTTGGACCAAACTTTTCAATGTCCACACAAATCGACTGGCTGCCTCAATTTGTTAAGTTGATTATTTACCAAGTATGAAGTACTAATTCGACTTTGTCATCCTATTAGTTTTTGTTTCTTAACATGTCATTTTAACCTACACTATTACATGAAACTTTCCAGCATTGGTTGAAGCAGAACAAACTAATCAAATTACTTCAGATGAGATTAGCATCATAACACAAATAGTAGAACTTCATGGGCAATGACGCCAAATACTCCAAATAGACATACATATAGCCATTCAGTTCTTTACAGAACAGGTCTAGTGATTACCTCTTTCTTGAAAGAATGCATTTTGGAACAAGCCTGATGAAGCTTGCCAAGGATCTCAGTTTGGGTAGCGTTCTGACCAAGGTAAGTTAGCGCTTGAGTAGCGAATTTCTCGCACATATTGCATACTTTATCTTTGTCTTTCCCTGTATCTGCAAAAAAGAAGCATGGGTTGAGTTTTCGGCTCAACAATTTATCAGCACAACTGAAGTTACAATATATATCATCAATTTGACTTTTTGCCAGTGCAGACTTTTTCATCCTTCCTATGGGTGATCTATTGCTAGAAATATATCAATTCAATGGGTGGACCACGTCATCAGTTTCTTTATTTTATTCCATTTTCTTGAGAATTATTTTTCTGAACCAAAGAACAAGGAAGCAACCAGCAAAGTAACCGAACAGGTATGCATTCAGGTATATGTTGCGCTACAAACATCAAAAATTGAAAACAATAGAAATAATATTTGAAAACAAAAAGGAAAGAAAGACATCATAAAATAAAAATAAAGGCTCACTTGAAACATCTGAGACAACGGCGAAGTTCCTCGCATCAACAAAGATCCAGCTAATTCCCAACACAAGCAGAAACAAGAGTCCTCCTCTAACACCCATAGTGCCTGAGGTCACAAACTCACAATAAGTCAACTAACACAACAATTCTGTCAAAGGCAGACTATGGAAACACGAAAAAACCTTCAAATTCTAGCCAAAATTTCACTAACAATAAGCAAAATTGTAAAATTGGTAATTAACGTATCCACCTGTTTCTGAATTAGAGGAACTAATATACCAACTACAAGATTATAAACGGAATAAACCACATAAATATGAAAATCAGATACTACTAGCAACAAATAATCAAAACCAAACACAGAAACAAGAAAATCAGTTTTAAAAGGAAACCCTCAATATTCCAATTTTACAAATTCAGTTAATAAAACAGAACAGATTATACCTAATTATCGACAACAAGTGTTGCTTCTGAAATTAAGATTGAAATTCTGTGAAACTAAATTAAGTTTAGGAGCTACGAAGCAAAGAAGATAAAAGATTTATTTATACCTGCAAATTCGGTGTTTTAAAAATAATTTGATAATTCAGAAACACCGAAGATCGAAAGCTCTTTCCTTCTCTGAGTTTTAGTGAGACAAGGATACCGCAAATGACTTTATTTATTGGTTAAAGTTAAGAGCCTCTATGGCCCACTTTTGTGCTCTTTCCACTGCCCTTCATATCCACCAGATATCATCGAGATACTCACAGGTAAACCGCCGATGCGGTCTCAGCCATAGGATCTAGGATCGTCTAGTCCCAGGGACTCGCTAAAGCTACAGAATAGTGGGGGTATGGATCTGTGCATGCTCCGCGAGGCATATTAGAATTTCTCCACCTAACACAAAAAATTATTGTGCTTACGTGGTAAACAAGTCCGTTCCGGGAATCTTTGAGTGTAGAAAAGGATAAACATAGAATAAGGGTAGAGTACTAGACTAAAAATATTGTAGAATATAGACAGTAACCCTTCTTATCCTACAATAATTCAACGAATCGGTCCGGTTCCACCAAACTTAGATTCAGTTGTCGAGTTAGTTTATGTGCTAGACTGCTAGTGTGTTGCTCGTGGTTGTGTGTCTTCAAGTGCACATGTCAAAACTCAAAAGAGTATTGTTGGATTTAGCAGAGGTTTGTGGTAAACAACAACGGCAGTGACATCGGCCAGTTTAACGAGCACATAGTCCCATAGAATCGGTGCAAGTTGTTAACAAGAGCAGAAGTCAATACTTTGGAATAGATACATAAAGAATTACTACACAGGAATTGACACAATCATGGGACCTCTGAATCCATGGTGATACATACAGAGATGCAAATGATTAATCATAAATAATTATTAATATTAATGGACCATTGTTTCGACAAGAAATCCTCCCTACATTTCCCCTCTGCAAGCTCTCCACCTGCATCAGTATGTGCTTCAGTTGTCAAACTTAAAAAAGAAGAAGTCAAAAAGCTCTGCAATGACTCTACTTCAAAGATTATATTTCCTTAAGCTTGTTTGAGGGGAACAAACAAACATAAAAGACCAGTGTTTTTACAAAGTAAAGACATAGAACAACAAGATATCGTGCGATCGATGTATATAGCTAGCAATTGAGAAACAATAATGAATTTAGCAAACTTAATCCTAACCCGAACGTGACAAAGTATAAATAAATGAATCACAGTGCAATGGAATTCGATATTTATGATGTGCACTAGTTACCTTGGAGCTTGTTTCTTCTTCTTCTTCTTACTTTCCTTGGTCAGTAGAAGCGAAAAACGGACCAGCCCAAACTTCTTTCGCTTTCCAGAAATCTGCTTGTTAGCAGTTTCTTCCTGCTCAGTTGGACGGGGAGGCGATAGAGGTGGAGACAGTGGCCCAGTTTGTTTACCAAGCATCTGTGCCAATGAAACCTTTTGTTTATTCTCTTTATCTGTTCCAATTTCAAAATCTTCTGGTAGGGAAAGCTTCTTGTTCAGTATTTGTCCTATAGATAATGTTGGTTTACACCCTCATTAGCTAGATTGAACTTGTTCAGATCAAACGTACGAGAATCTTTTCTATGATGAGATGGGTACGAATTCTTGAATTTTGTGGAGTTACGTCTCTTCTGACCATTATCTGATCTCCATTTTCTAAGCGCTTCTTCAACAGCCAATTTTCCTTGATTTGCAGCTTCCACTCTGGTTAGAGCCTCTTCCAAAACCTTTTACTAGTTTGAACTTCTTCCACTGCTTTTTCCACCTGCTTTAGGATTTCCATTTTAGACACATTTGCTTCATCAATATGAAGCATTGCATCTTGAACTTTTTTCTTTGAAGCCTCTTCAGCTTCTTGAGCTTTGCGAGTTAGGGAAGAATATTCTTCATAAGAAAGAGTTACTGTGTCCAGCTGTTCGAGCAAATCTTTTGTTGGACTCTGGCTACTCGTCAGAGCCTTGATTTCCACAAGAGCAGCAGCTTCTGCTGCCCTAGCTGCCTCCACCATTTTCATGGCTGCAATCCATCTGATCTCTGTGGTTCTCATACTTGTTTTTGTCTGTTCAATTTCCGACATTGCTTTCACCACCTCAGATTTTGCCGCTTCTGCCATCTGCTTAAACTGATCTGCCTCGGCACTTAACTTTTGGATCTCCTTTGAAAGATCGAGGGATTCTCACATCTATTCTTATTCTCCACATCTTTCGCTTGTTGTAGCTTCATCCTTGTCTGTTTCAGCTCCTCTTCCAGAGTAGAAATCTTAGCTGAGTTAAGACTCAGCCTCTCTTGGGTTTTCTTAAATGAGATTCTCTCCTTCTCCAGTTTCTTATGAAGTGATTCAATAGCACCTCGAATTCCAGCAAGATCACTTGTTGTTCGGGTAAGGTTTACCTTCGCTTGCTCCAATTCCATTAAAATCAAACCTGGAGAAGAACTTGGGCAGTGGCTATAATCTACTACGAAGTCCTCGCCAGTAATAAAAGGGTTTCCAGTATATCCAACCGATTTCTCTAACAACTTGACTTGTCTCCGTGTAATCAATTGGTGTGTCTGGAATTTCAATATTCTCCGATTCTTCTTTCTCTAGCGTCAACTTCAATTCATCAACGACCCTTTTGGTACTCTCCAATTCTTTCAAGACCTCAAGTGTTTCCCTCTCTTTCAGGCTCAGCTCCTTCTCTAATTTTGCAGCTTCCTCCTCAACCTTAGATGGCTCAAGCTCCTCAACAACATGCTATTTACAATTAAAACCACATGAAACATATAGAACATTAATTACTTTACAAATTAAGCTCCTCTAAGATCCAAAAGTAAAAGAATACAGAATACCAAATTATTCTGCAAGTATTCACCTCGCACTGAGAAGACGGATATCTAAAGGATAAGTAACGCGACATGAGTGTAAAGTGAGCTAAGATAGTCTATTTAATTTGGATGGTTATAAACAACAAAAGTCAAGACAGGCATTCACAATATTGGATTTTGCTTCATCTCATGCTGCTTTCTAAGTTTAAACAAAACTAGAAACTCTTTACACTTCAATAAAATCTAAACCATATAAAGTAAACAAAACTTCCTAAAGTGTTCTAAACCATATAAAGTAAACACAGATCAAAGTCTCATAAAAGTATGAAATTAGTAGGAAACAAAAATGAGAACAATCTTATGAACAAGCATCTCAAGAACAAAATCCTGGCACAGATAGATCACAAAAACAAAGACTACACAAAAATTGAACAAAATTCACTAGAATTTTTAACTGAAACCTATTAAGAAATGTTTTTCCCTGATAAATCTTAGTTATTACTTGTCATTGAAACTCATAAATGAGAACCTAAACTGTTCCTACACAAAGTGAAATTAAACAACTAAATACTATCTATCAAAACAAAATCACCCAAATGTAGAATGTGTTTGCAGAAATTACCAACGATTCTGAGATTTTGCGTTGTTGAGGTCCCCAGATAGCACTACCCTCAAACAGACATACTGCCTCTTTCACTGATTCATAAGGTAAAGACGTATCAATCTCAGCTCTGCAATGGTTCATCTCCTTATTTTTCTCCTCTTCAGCGTACTCCGAAACTAGGGTTTTCTGATCCATCTCAAACGCAGTTTTCTCTAAACCACCGAAAACTTCAGATTCAATAGTATGATTTTCTCTCATTTCAGAGGTTAGGGTTTCTGAAACATCAAAACCCTGGGATTTAAGGGTTTCAGTCATTACCGGCAAAAATAAATACGTAAAATCTTTCTAAGTGATTCGTTTGTTGTGAAATAGATTAGGACAAAAACCTAGGATTTTTGAAGAACTAAGCGTGAATGAGATGGGGATGATTATGTTTTAGAGACAAAACTCTATAGTACGATGATAAAAGTGTTTTGAAGTCGCGACAGAAACCAAACGTTCGACTTTGGGGGTTGGAAATTCGAGGTATATTTTCCTTCCTTAAAAGCCCTTGAAGTTGAAACTGTTTGTAAGATTTTGAACAGAGAAAGAGGGAAACATCTCCTTTTGTTTCTGAACTGTAGGAAAAAGTAAAATGCCCTAGAGATATTACATGGTGCGTCTTAGTGAACAGAATCCTCCGTACACCAAATTGATGGGTTCCTATACTAAGTTGGAACTTGGAACTTGGAACTTGGAAGTTGGAACTGCTGAAGCTGAAGTGTTAGACTCATAGAATATAAGTGCACTATGAAAAGTCAAATTTAAATTCTATGGTGGATTCGTGCAACTGTTTGCCAGAATAAATAGCTCAATTTTATGGTCTTAGTTCTTACATTTGTGAACTGACAAGGTCAATAATGAAAAATATTTCAAAAACTTTCCAGTTTGCCATCTTCTTCTCTTTTGGTTAACCAAAGGCCGTTTCAGGTTTCTAATTATTGCACGGTAAACGGTAGAGAATTGTGCTTCTGCAAAGAAAAGCAAAAGCTCCACCAACCTTCCCGATATAAGATTATAAGGGGTATGCACTTCCAATTAGGCAGGATTTTTCTCTCTCCTTGACTTTGGCCGGGCGATTTTGACTATTGGTCAAGACGATTTTCTGCTGATTTTCTCTAGGGTTTTCGTGTTTTCTCTCATCCGCCATGGCTGAAGATGGCGGTTCTGGAGTTCCTCCTGGTGTTTCCTCTCTACAATCACCCTCCCAGAAGGTAGAGAGTTCAAGTGTGGGAGGCTCGAGTTCTCCTAAGAAGTTTTTACATGGTCTTTCAGGAAATAGTGCTGGTGGTGCTAGGGTTCCTCATAATATGGTTTGGTCGGATCTATTTGGAAAAAGAAGAGAGGCTGCTCCTGATGCTAATCTAGGGTTTACTCCTCCTGGTTCGATCGATGGCAATAGAGTTGCAGATATTGAGTTTGAAGATGTTTCTGAAGATCTCTCAAACTGTCAGAATTTATTGATTGGGGTTTGTTTAGGTAAGAAATTACCTTATTGGATGATTAAGAATTCTGTGTCTCGTGCTTGGAAGCTAACAGGTGAGATGCAAATGACAATCCATGGTGATTCTATTTATGTTTTTGAATTTGATAATGAGAACGATCGTCTCAGTTGTATTGAGTTTGGTCCTGTTTTTGTTGCTAATCAATTGTTTCTAGTCAGACCTTGGCATGAACTAATTGAGCAGGAACTAACTGAGCTTAAATCAGTTCCTACTTGGGTAAATCTTCGCAAGGTACCATTACATATGTGGAATGCTACTTGTCTTTCAAAGATTGCTAGTCTAATTGGGAAACCTATTATGATGGATCATCTTACTCAAACCAAATCAAGAATGAGTTTTGCTAGATTTCTGGTTGAGATAGATATAAATTGTAATTACCAAACTTCTCTACCTGTTTACTACAAAGGGAAGCACATTGTAGATGTAGAGGTTGAGTACTCTTGGAAGCCACAAGTCTGTTCTGAATGCACATGCTTTGGTCATACTCTGGCTAAATGTCCAAAGGCCAAGACAAACGAAGTTAAAGCACCAGCTGAGCAAGTGAAGACTACTACTACTGGTGAACAACAATGGGTTGTTAAAGGGTCTAAGAAGAATGGGCAGAAGTTTCTTATGAATGTAGACAAAAATCCTAAATCCTCGATGGATCAGGACAAAATGGAGGATAACACTAACTCTCCTGGTGGTAATAAAGAAAATGAAAATATGGAGGTTGAGAATTCAGTTAACATTCCTACAGAGAACATGTTTGATGTTTTGATTATGGAAGATACGGAGAAGCAGCTTGAAGTGATGGGTCCTGTGAAGACTATGGTCCATAATTTCAATTCATGTAATGAGAATCAAAGCAAAAATGGTACTTCAATTACACAATTAAACGCTTCTGGTTCTGGAGGAGTTAGAGGTAAATTCTTACCTAAAACTATTAGTGTTTCTAATTCTACAACTTTTTCTCCTAAGGGATTAGAGCTTAAGAAATCATCTAGGCCTCCTAAGAGGCCACTTTCTCTTCTTAATGATAATGTTTAAGCTTGGTTGCTGGAACATTAGAGGGCTTAATGACCCTCTAAAGCAATGTGAGCTTCGTAGATTTATTTCTTCAAATAAACTTTCTATTGTAGGTGTAGTCGAAACTCATGTTCATGAGTTGAATAAAGAGACTATTAGTTTTCTTTTGTTAATAACAACTGGAATTTCATTGACAATTACACTAATAATCCTTTGGTAGAATTTGGGTAAAATGGAATCCCTTGGAAGTTCTTGTTTTACGTTATGCATCTTCTTTACTCAAGCTATTTTCTTAGAAGTTGTTACTAGTAGAAATTTAAGGTTTGCTGTTACTATGGTCTATGTTGATAATGATAGTAATATGAGAAGAGCTTTATGGAATGATATTACTGCTTTTAATGCTTTATATGAGGGTCCTTGGATAGTGCTGGGAGATTTCAATGAGATTTTAAATCCTAATGAAAGAATTGGTAGCCCTACTGTCCAAGCTTCCTCTATGACTGATTTTATTCAATGTACTCAAGAGTCTCATTTATTTGATCTACCTTTTTCTGGGAATTTCTTTACTTGGTCAAACAAACAAATTGGTTCGGGTAGGATTGTTTCTAAGATTGATAGAGTTTTAGCAAACATTGAATGGGTTAATCTTTTCACTTATTCTAAAGCTGACTTTTTAAATCCTGGTATTTCGGATCACTCTCCTATGGTGTGTTCTGTTTTTGAACAACGACAACATGGCCCTCCTCCCTTCAGATTCTTTAATTATCTTACTGAGGAGCCGGATTTTCTTGATATTGTTAGAGAAGCTTGGAGAGGTAAAGTAAAAGGTAATCCTATGTTTGTTTTGGTTTCAAAACTTAAGAAAGTTAAGCATGCTCTAGGTGAATGGAGAAGAGATAAATCAAATAATATTACTGAAGTAGTGTGTAAAGCTAAAGAGGTTATGATAACTGCTCAAAACAATGTCCAATTAAGACCTCTTGATGCTGATACTGCTTATGTAGAAAGAAGAGCTGTTGGAGCTTATGCTAAGGCTGTTAGACAAGAAGAATCAATGCTTAAACAAAAATCTAGGGTACAATGGATGGATTTAGGAGACTCTAATTCTTCTTTCTTCCATAATTCTCTGAAAGAGAGAAGATGCCGTAATAATATTCTTACCCTTCAAGATTCTAATGGTAATACTCTTGATGAAGACAAAGAAATTGCTCTGGAATGCGTCAAATTTTTCTCTGATTTGTTCAAAGAAGATGCTACCTCCAATTTTTTCGATGAAGATCTTTGAATTTGTTAATTTTTCTAATTTGGTGAGTGCTAATGATGCGTGTAGTTTGATTTCCCATGTCACTAGGGATGAAATTGTCTATGCTTTGTCTTGCATTGGTTCCAGTAAAGCTCCGGGTCCCGATGGCTTCTGAGCCATTTTTTCAAGGTTTGCTGGCAGATTATTGAAGAAGATTTTGTCAAGGCCATTCAGAACTTTTTCTCTAAATCGAAGCTTCTGGGGGAGGTAAACAGTACTTTTCTCACTCTGGTTCCTAAATCTGAAAATCCTTATGTCATAGCTGATTATAGACCTATCTCGTGTTGCAATATGATTTATAAGTGCATAACCAAAATTATAGCTATCAGAATGAAAAGTGTTTTAAAGGGCCTTGTGAGTGCGAACCAATCTGCTTTTATTTCTGGTAGGTCTATTCAAGATAACATTCTTCTCGCTCATGAAATAGTTCGTAACTATCATAGACAAACTGGCACTCCTAGATGCTCGCTTAAAATAGATATCAGGAAAGCTTATGACACTGTTAGTTGGAAAGCCATTTTGCTCTGCTTAATTAAGATGGGTTTCCCTCCTCAATTCATTGAATGGATTTATGTTTGCTTTTCTTCGGCTAAATTCGCGGTGCTTGTTAATGGATCTCCTTATGGATACTTTTCTGCGAGCAGGGCCTTAGGCAAGGTCGCCTCTGTCTCCTTATCTCATTTGTTATAGTTATGGAAGTTCTAAGTGTCTCTCTGAAGCTTCAAATTGATAATGGTAGTTATGGCCTTCATCCTAGGTGCAGATTGACAAATTTGACACACCTATGTTTCGCCGATGATATTCTTATTTTTTTCAAGGGTTCTCTTGCTGCTGCTAATTCTCTTAAGACTGCTATATCTATGTTCAGTAAAATTTCGGGCCTTGAAGTGAATAAACAAAAGACTACTCTGTTTTCTTCTTCAGTTGACAGTGAATCTTTATCTCAGATTTTGTTATGCTTGGATTGTAGTAGTAGTGCCCTTCCTGTTCGATACCTTGGTGTTCCCTTATTATCTACCAGACTGTCGTATCAAGATTGTTTACCTCTTATCTCTAAGGTTGTTAAAAGGGTGAAATCATGGAAAGCAAAATCTCTTACTTATGCAGGGAGACTTATTCTTATTAAAATTTTCCTCACTGGTATGATATTTTTTTGGCTAGCTTGTTTTGTTTTACCGAAGAGGGCCATTAAAGAATTGAACTCTATCTGTAAGAGATTTTTATGGGCTGGTGTAGATATGGGGAAGAAATACCACCCTATAGGCTGGGATTTAGTGTGTAGACCTGTTCAGGAAGGTGGTTTAGCAGTGAGGAGTTTTGAGCTAACTAATGCTGCAGCAAACCTTAGGCACCTGTGGGACTTAGTTAGTGGTAAGGATAATATCTGGACTGATTGGGTCCACAAAAACCTCATTAAAAATAAAGATTTTTGGACCATGAACATCCCACAGGACTCGTCGTGGTGTTGGCGTAGAATCTTAGACCAAAGAGATGTTGCTAGATTTTTTATGTGCTTGGTACTTGGTAGTATTGTGTTAAGTTTATTTCGTATCCTTGGCATCCTTATGTCTTTCGAATGATTGGGTTAGCAAAGTCCTATTCTTGAAGAGATCTGTCCCAACTCAAATTGCATGGTGGATGAATTTATTGCTAATAATCAGTGGAATTTTCCTGATTCCCAATCTGTGGAAGTGCAAAATGTTATTTCTCAATTACAGATAGTTGATTTCAATGTCAGTGAGCAAGATATGGTGGTTTGGAAACCCAGTTCTACTGGGGATTATACGATGAAGGACTCTTACAAGGCTTTGGCTGGTGTTAGGGTCCCTGTAAAATGGCATTGCTTGGTTTGGTTTAAATCTCATGTGCCACGGCATACGTTTATTACTTGGTTAGGGCTACATAGAAGACTTAAAACTAGAGAGAAAATGGTGAAGTGGGGTTTGTTACAAGTTGCTACTTGTCCTCTATGTGATGGTAATTCGAGTCTCAAGATCATCTATTTCATGAATGTACTTTTTCAGCCTAGCATTTGGCAGGTATCTTATCCTCAAAATGGGTTATTTTAAGTAACTTGGGTAGTTGTTGGCAAGAAGAGATAAATTGGTGTATTGCAGTCTTTGTTGGAGAAGGTATGCTTACTAGAGTGAAGAAAATCATCCTTAACTGCTATATTTATCACATCTGGAAGGAGAGAAATAGCCGGATTTTCTCAGGAAGATTCAATTCTGTGACCAAGTTGGTCATGCCATTATAAATGATGTGAAAATCAAAGTCATGTCTATGACAGGAAGTTAAAGGATAGTCCCTCGCTAGAGCTTTTGTAGAGAGATGGGGGTTAAGGCGTAGCTTTATCTCAATCACTACCAAGATCTTGACACGGCTTGGTCCCGACAGAGATGAAATCATGATTAATACGGATGGCTCAAAGAAGGACCACTCAGGAGGTTGGGGTGCTATTCTAAGGAACCATGCCGGCGAGCTCCGTTGCCGCCGCAAAAAGGGGTGGTCCTTCAATCTCTGTTACCGCTCATGAATTGCAAGGGGTGGAGATGGGACTAACTCTCGCAAGATCTAGAGGTTTTAAAAAGGTTCATCTGGCCATTGACTCTATGGTAGTCTTTTACATTTTGATAAATAAGGAGGGAAAACCTCCCTGGCAGCTTCTCCAAATTTGGCGAAGAATCAATTTACTCAGAGATTTCTTTGAAGTCTTAAAGATCTCCTGTGTAAATCGAGAGACCAATAGAGTCGCGATCTATTTGCGAGGTTATCATCCCCTATCAAATGGATGGATGTGAGAATTGAGGATTTCTGGTGAGCTTCATCGGATCATTACAGTAAGATAAGGAAGGGACACAGTACAGGCGTAGTTAGCTAGTTTTTGGTTTGCTTTTCTGTTTTTTTCTTGTTTTTTTCTTTTCCCCGGGGGGTCCCTTAACCCCAGCTGTCTGATCAAAACAAAAAAAAAAAAAAAAAAAGATTATAAGGTGTGGGCCGGAGAAAATAATCCATAAAATGAGTGCCCACGGTCTAAACATCCCACTATGACCGACCCACAATAGTCTTCTGTACTTTTTCCTTTCTTTTATGCTCGCCATTTCTCTTTTTGCGGGTGAACGGACACAAACACCGTAGGGATTAGACATGACCGTTAAAAACTTATGATTTTTTTAATGGCTTCTGTATCCGAACATAGGCACGTGGAATCCAAATGCTGGTGTTTGATCTCTTACGCTACGCTGCCTAGAGCAAAGCTAAGTATGGTTGACTTATATCCGTTAGGTTCACAGAGTAAAACAATTGAATATGTTTGGTACAGGATTAAAGTTTGGTCCCTTTGCTGATTGTTAAATCAAGAACAAAAAGTCTTGGTTGACCGACAATAAAACCACACAAAAAACGGCCGGACACAAATGCATGCCCCTGCACAACTCCTGAGGAACGGGCCCACTGAAACTCATTAAAAAAAACAAAAACTGTGAGAGACGGCTTTTTTTCCAAATTTGATTGGGGGCCAAACATTTTAATTAGGGGCCTTGACATTTTATTTGCACCCCAAATTTTTCAGGGGCGTATTAAACCGTTTGTGAAAATACTATTTTACCCTTCACTAAAAATATATCTTAAAAACCTATTAACCCTTAATCCTAAGCCCCAATTCATTTCTAGTTTTAAACAAAAAGATCACTCCCTCCCCTCTCAACCTCTCGACTCTTCTCTTCTCCTCCATTAACGACTCCAAGAAAAAAAAAAAAAATTACCCGAAAAATTTCAGTTACAGTAAAAGGGTCGTCAATTCGACAAGCCTAAACCCTACGATTTTTCATATGCATGTAGAGAACATAAAAAATCGTTAGGGTATATGATGATCAAGATAACGACCATATTTCTGGTTTTCATATTTTTTACCCTAGATTAGAGTCGTTAACATAATATAGAAACCTATGACGATCCTCCATGGACGACCCTTTTTTAAAGGTCAACGACCCCAGGTGAAAAACAAACAGCCTCTCTGTCCCAAAAATTTTCAGAGTCGTCTTGGTATAGACAAACAAAATAACGACTCTTTGTGGCCCAAGCTAAGAGTCGTCAGGGTATATCATATTACCCTGACGATTTTTCATAACTTGGAAAAGTTGCAGGTTTGAGTCGTCAGGGTATATCATATTACCCTGACGATTTTTCGTAACACGAAAAAGTTGCAGGATTGAGTCGTCATTTTTGGTGTCAATACATTGACGACTTTATAGAGTCGTTGGGGTATACATCCCTCGACATTGACGACTATTTCTCCGTGTTGTGACATATATCCGATCCAGGGGAGAATTTAAGATAATTTTACCATCAACACAATCATCTTTGTTACTTGAACCTTCTCCAACATCATTTCCCCTACTTGAATTACTCATTTCTAAAAACCCCAAGTTTTCCTCTAAAACCTCCTCTTCTTCTTCTCAACTCACAAAAAAAAAAAAAAAAAAAAATTCTAAAATCTGATTTTAATCCAACATAATCTAACCACACTAACCAAATTATTAAGTTTTAATACTAATCATTCAGGGGTAGTTTAGGTATTTATAATTTTTTGCTAAGGGGTGACCCAAATTAAGTTTGGGTGACCTTTTTTGTCCTCTAGTGGGAGGCCCCCAATTAATATCTTTGGCCCCAATCAAATTAGGTTTTTTTTTTTCGTTTCGTATAGAATCACTGAATCAAGAAAGGAAGTGGATCCAATGATTGTGATTGTGATTGTGGTTGTGGAGATTTAAAACAGGTGAATGGCGGCAAATTGGTGGAAAGCTAACTTATGACTCAATGCCATAGACAACTGGCGATAGTGTTATTTTCTCCGACCAAAAATGGAAAATGATGATCAATATTTTTTTGAAATAATGATAATCGATATTGGATTTCGAAACCAAAACATATTACATAAATGTTCAAGGTTTATGAAGAGAGAAATGTAGATGTTTAAATTGAGCCATCAAAATTATTGACCGCCTAAATTCCATTTCCATGTTATGTTAGTTAAGAATTGATGGTGATGTTAGTTCCTTTATTGAGTCCAATAAACAGCTTTTCTCTTTGCCACTTGTATTTTTAGCAACATAACTTAATTCTGACGGTTATTTTCATTTTAAGCTTAAACAACCATTCAATTCAAAGTTTTCCTGAATATCATCATCAGATTGTTCTTTAAAATAAACACCCATCCTTCCGCTCAATGAATTATAGTTTCATGTTCAATAATTGTTTCGACAAAATCAAAGTGTAAGAAAATGATTCTTAAGTTTACCAAGTTATGGAGGCACCAAAAACTAATCCAGAACCAAATTATTGCCTCGTTCATGAGGCAATTTCATCACCTGGAAGTCATTAAAGTTAAATGGGAAAGACCTGATATTGGATGGATTAAGCTGAATTTCGATGGATCTATGAAACATAAATCGGGATTGGGAAGCATTGGCGGCGTTGTTAGGAACCATAAAGGCGATTTTCTACTCGGTTACTCAGAACCAATAGGAAAACAACAAGTACCATGGCAGAAATAACTGCACTTCGACGTGGTCTGGATTTGGCTCTTGAGAATGGATTGTATAACGTATGGTTCGAGGGAGATGAGAAAAGATTGCTGGAAATTATTGCAAACCAGATACCAGTTGGACCTGTCGAAATACAAAAGCGAGTTAAAATTATCAATTCAATTTTACCTGAATTCGACAATTATAAAATGACTCATATTTATAAGCAAGGTAACACAACTGCTGATGCGCTCGCGAAAATGGGTCACCAATTGAATAAACCTTGCATCTGGCGAGTTCGTCCCCCTAAGGAGGTTTTGCGCCTTGTTCAGAACGATGCTGATGGCAAGATTTACAGACGTACTGTTAGAAGAGGACCTAACTAGGTTTATGTACATACCGCTTACATGTCTATGATTTATATATACATTTTGGTAACCTTATTCGAAATGACGCTGATGGCAACATCAATCAAGCATCTTAGAAAAATAATACGGATGTATCCGTCTATAATGTACATGTATTTCTTGATCACCTTTCTTTAATAAGAAATAGCTATAATTCTTCACAGGATGTTTTTTCTTGGAACCTGACACGGTGCACGCCTATATAGACAACATAATCACTGCTGAGCGAAATCTTCGTATGATTAGAGTGTGCAGCTAAGAGATTAAATAGTTAGGAACACTGCAGTTAAAACTGTAGGTGGCGTCTTTTCTATCATTTCTGTTTTTCTAATTACTCATTCCAGAAGCCCGAGAGTTGGGCAAATTCTATTTTCTCATCAAGAAAGGGAGACTTTTTTCATGGACAGACCATGTTAACACGATATGATAGTTAGAAGACAACTTTTTGATATATTAATAATGTGCAATAATGAACGTGGAATGTGAATTGTATACAAGGCTCAAAGTTGAGTCTTCAGTAGTACAAGAAGGGATTCGGAAAAGAATGATGGATTAAAACCTAGTACTACAAGAACCATATGTGTACTACAAAGCAGCCAAGTCAATACTGCGATCGTGCAATTGAATTCCAAACCTTACACAATGTATGAAGGTTATATTTTGTTCATGTAGTACTATTAGTAGTAGGAAACATCTTAAAGTACAATACATGAGATCGTACTTGTTTTAGTGAACTTGGCCTTTGCCAATCAATATAATGAGAGATCCAACAAGAGATAAAGCATAAAAAATGAAACCAAATCAAAGAGGAAACACAAAAAAGAAGAGAAAGAGATTGTAAAATAACATCATTGAGTGCAGCGTTGATGAAATTCTAGCTCTTGGGGTTCTTTCCCTGTGACTTGTGATTATTTCACCAGCGCTTCATTCAATCATGTCATCTGAATAATCTTGGATCAACATGTACAGCTGAGGAACCATCTCTAACTGAGACCCACCTAACAGGATTTTTCTTTGCAATTTACTTGCACATACCATTCCCTTGAAATTTGAATGCAGATGCAGAAACAACAACCAAAATGTTAACAGGTGTGCTAATTTTTTTCGAATTGCTGCATTTGATTTTCTTGCTGCTTTCTTCCTTTTATTATTTGCTGTAAGCAGTTGCGCGGGTCCAAAAATCGGCTTGGGAGAGATAAATTAAACCGGGAAATAGTGCGGATGTTAATTCTGTGCAACGACAACTTCACGATCCTCTAATGATGTAATTATCATTTCGCTAATGCCTTATGGGGCCATGAATCCTTTTATTGTAAAGAAGAGAGACTCTGCATGACAAGTCTGTCCTGAGCAAGTCTAGAACATTGTAATCTGAATCAAGCTCTGGCTGCATTTTTGGGGACTACTCAAAAATGGTGGGGGACTACTCTCCATTTTTGGGGTGGATATTAGAAGTAATAATGAGTCATCCCTTACCTAAGTTTTTTTTAATACCAAACTTGCCCTTGGTAATTAAATTAGTGTAATATTTAGTGAGTTAATTAACGATTAGTGAGATTAAATTAATAAGTTGATTTTTTCAAAAGAAGAATTATTGAGAGGGAGTAGATGAAGATGAAGGTGATAATGAAAATGAGGGTTTTGGAAGAAAAAAAGTTAAGATCTTTTTCTTTAAGAGCCACAACAAGAGTATGATGTTTTGGGTACTCATGGATATTTCAAATTTAGTTAACGGTGCTTGAATTGGCCAAAACATTCTTAAAAATGAACAATTTACAAATTAATTTTGGTTTGGTTAAAAAAGTTCGGCTACGAAATCTGAAGAACAGGTAGCCGAACTCATCTGCAAGTGTAGTTCGGCTAATATTTCTGAAAACACGGGTAGCCGAACTCAGCTTTAATGGAGTTTTTTCTTTCAGAGAAAAGTTCGGTTATGAGAAGAAAATTGCGACGTAACCGAACTAGGAGTTTGTCTAGGAAAAAAAATTGCGATGTAACCGAACTCAATATGCAGGTTTTTCAGAGAAAAGTTCGGTTAAAAAAATTGCAATGTAACCGAACTTTTTTCGATGTAACCGAACTTTTTGCGACGTAACCGAACTATGGGTTCGGCTTGGACCTTTTTTTTTCGACGTAACCGAATTTTTCTCTGAAAACAAAAACCTCCATTAAAGTTGAGTTCGGCTAGTTCGACAATATTTTTCACATAATTCTTAGCCGAACTTCTCTCTGTAACTTCCATTTTCAACTCATTTTGATGATTACTTCTCATTTTCTCAACGGAAAACGAATGAAAAGTAATGGGTTTGTTATAATTTTGATTTTGTTTTGTTAATGATTTAAATTAAGCTATATATAGAGGTGGCGGTGGTGGTGATTTGAGGTGGTCGGTGGTGGTGGTGGTCGGTGGTGGTGAGCGGCGGTGGTGATGGGAGGAGGTGGTTATATATATATAGCTGGTGGTGATGGGAGAGGTGATTATATATATAGGTGAAGGGTAAGTTAGTCATTTCCACACTTTAGGACACCCCTTATAAGTATAGGGTAGACATTTCTATCACAAAGTAGTCCCCCACCATTTTTGAGTAGTCCCCAAAAAACGGTTCGTGATTTTTGGAAAATATGACTAGGGGTGAGCATTTGGCCCGTAATCCGCGGATTTAACCGGGATCAACCGTTCATTTGCGGATGGATGTCCGGACCGTCCATTAATGGGTTGGATGCAGATGAAATTTTTAAAATCCAACGGATAACGGATCGGGCCCGGATGCGACCTTGAAAATCCGTTAAATTAAGGGCATTTATATAGTTCTAGAAAATACTATGAATCATTTAGGAATTTTTAAAATTTTTGCTTGGGGTATTGTACATGGCATTTTTATATTTGTATACATATATAGGATATGTAGGTTTTATAAGGAGTCATTTGTGTTAGCTTTATTTTCTTTATTATAAATTTTAACTAAAACAAATCCATTGGATTATCCGCATCCAATCCGTCCATCCGTGCATCCATTGGATATGGATTGGATGCGGATGTCAAATTTGAAATCCGTAGTGCAATGGATTGGATGCGGATGAGGCGAAAACCGATCTATACCGGCCCATGCTCACCCATAAATATGACGTATGCACGTAAGATGACTTTGCCCAAGTCCAAGTCTTATCATTAAAAGTTGGTGAAAAATCCAGGATGAATCTGATCCCATGGATGCTATGCGCAGTAATGCAAATGGGTTTTGTTCTTCATGTTAGGGTGTGCAACGGACGGACGGTTGCGGATTAGGGGTCACCCGCGTCCAATCCGTCAAAGTTGCGGATTTGGAAAATCCAACCTTGTCCGGCCCAATGACCCCCGAATTTCAAATCCGCAGATCAGCGGGTGATACGGGCCGGATGCGGATTAACCGCGGATTTATTCAGAAAGAAAAAAAAAATAAAAAAAAAAATAATACATGGGAGAACTAGTTTCGAGTCCTCCTACTATTGGATATGAACTGAAACCTTTTACCTTGATTGTACTAATAGAAAGAAGGATACTGTCATCAACACCCCAAACATACGAGATCTTTAAGTTTCGCTCACCCATACACATAAGATAAAACTGAGATTAGTAACGCAACCAAAAAGTAAAGCGAACCACTGTGTGAAGCTGGTCCATGGCCAAGCGCACCATTCATAATGTGACATACATAGGACGTGGTTGTGGATTAGGTCAGTTCAAATGATGCAGTTAAGACCTGCTATAATGACTATCATGGGGTACAAGATTTTTATCAGCGTTGAATTGGGGGCCCTGGAAAATAATTGGGGGCCTCACCAAATTTATACCCACACCAGAAAAGATAAGGGGCTTCCAAAATGATGGTGAAAGTACCATTTTAACCTTCTCAGAAAAATAACCCTAAAATCCTATTAAGACTTAAGCTAGGCCCCCATTTCAATCTAACACAAAAACCCCAACTCTAACTTGGGTTTCAGTTTAATTTGACGTTCTACTGAAAATTCCGGTTTGAATCGGAGAAATTGGATTTTCAGAATTGTAGTCGTTAATCACTAAGCTTGGTTGTCTAACGATTTTTTATCTTTGCTTAACGATTTTTCATGTTTGGTTAACGATTTTTCATATGCATGTTGGACTTTGGAGAAATCGTCAACCATTAGGGTGGTATGAGAAAACGATTCCTATTTGGAAAATATGTTAATGTGATGTGAGAGTCGCACACTTCATTCTTTAAAAATGAATGTTAGAGTCGTTAAGGGTGTATTTCTAAAATAACGACCCTTACCGATTCTCTCAACGACCATTTATATTCATCAACGACTCTTCCGTTTGCAAAACCACCTCTTTGCTTGGTAAGTTCCAAGAATCGTTAAGTAACATGATAACCGTTAACGATTCCAAACTAACGACCAGTTTATTAAACCAACGACTTTATATTATACATATAGGAAACCAAAGAGTCGTCAATGAAAAGCTTCAAAAATTAAGAGTCGTCAATGGAATTTAAACAAATCGTTAGTGGAAAGCCAAAAAAATATTTAGAGTCGTCATTCTTGTCTTTGCATTACTCTAGATGACCTAAAAGATGGAGTCGTCATTTTTTTCAAACTTGATTAACGATTTTTCATAATGCAGATTGGAGTCGCCAATGTTTTCAAACTTGATTGACGATTTTCATAACTAAAGATTGAGTCGTTTATTTCGTACAATTCATCGACGACTCTCACGTCGTTAGTTTATTATACTCCCGACCTAACGACCCTCACTTTCTTCCTCTCTCCAACACAAAAACACAATTTTTCTATTAACAAAATTTAATCCTTAAATCTGATTTTAATCTAACTAAATTAATTATCAATTAATTAACTTAACTTAATTACTAATTACCACTAATGATTTGGGGTAGTTTAGCCATTTAAAAAAATTGGGGATAAGGGATAACCCCAAATTACTATTTCATGACCTTTTTTGTCATGTAGCTAGGGGTCCCCAATTATTTTCCAGGGCCCCCAATTCAGGCCTGATTTTTATTCATGAGACTCAGTCAAATATCGTTAATATTTCTATCAAATTCCCTTACTACCCTACGGTGCGGGTAAATCCGCGGATTGCAAAGTCCAACCGCAACCAAACCGTGTAAACGTGCGGATTTGAGAATCCCACCCGTGTTCGGCCCATAGCTCTTGCGGATTGGGTTTCACCCGCAATTTTACGGACGGATACGGGTGAAATGCTGATTGCGGTTTTTTGCATGCCCTAATTCATGTCGAAGTTAGAAAAAACCCAGGTTGGATCTTTTCAAGATCCCATCACTGCTCTATATAGTGATCCAAATAAGTTTTTGCTTCTTTTCAAACAAAACTAATTTGACCTTTTTTTTTTATAAGAGGAATTTTTATTGAATTAAATATGTTCAAGGTCGTCCATAAGACGACTTTGAACATCAGAATCAAAGTCAACATAGTTCTCAAAATGAGTAGAAGATAATCTAGTCATGTCGGCAAGTAAATGCCACCGGTTATCTTCACGAGGTATAAAATTAAAAACACAAGAATAAAACTTTGAGATCAAATATTGTATCTCTTTTATTAAGTTCTTGTTTTCCCATTGTGTGTTTGAACTGGAGCCATTGATGGATTCAATAACTAAACTTGCATCAGCTTCTATCTGGATCTTTGAATAGTTTTTCCTTAACGCCCAGAATAAGGCATCTCGCACTGCCATGCACTCAACAGCCTCTGCAATCAATGCTCCATTTCCACTGCTCCCTTTGGTTCCAAGACAAGTACCTAGATGATCACGAATAACAGCACCAATTCCATATTTATTAGTTTCATAATCAAAGGAACCATCAACATTAAATTTAACAGTGCCTAGTGGCGGTGCTTTCCAGTTAGAGATCAAACTATTGGTGCATAAAGTGGAATTATTCAAGCTAGTGATGTGGTATGAATGCATATGAGAAGCTAAATGATATGTGATTTTATGCACAAAGGATATTGGGTTTAGTGTAACTCCCTGAAAAACAACATCACATCTATCTTTCCAGAGGATCCAAATTGTGATCATATAGGTACAATGGTCTGCTCATCGTGCCAGAGCCGTAGAAGAAAACCAACTTATGACCCATCCAGAGACAGTGTTAAAGGTTCCAGAAATCATGTCTATATTGACTTCAAGTCTCTTCCAAACTTCTTTAGCATGCCTGCAGTGGAATATAATATGTTCTATATCTTCTTCAGTGTGACTACAGATATCACAATGGGTGTCTAAATAAGTATTGAATTGGGCCCTTTTAGTCTTGGTGTTGTTAATACCCCTAATACACTTCCAAGAGAAAAATTTGATCCTTTGAGCAGCAACACATTTCCACAGTTTCCTCCAAACTACAGTGTCAATATGAGCACCATTAATCTAAGTAGCACCACTAACCTTAGTTAAGAGATTGTAAGTACTCTTGACTGTAAACTTCCCATCTTTAGAAGGTGGCCACAACATTATGTCTTCCTTACTTGTATCAATAAAAAGAGTTTGAATCTTGGTTGAAGTATCAGCATCAAACAATTTGTTGAGAAGCTCAACATTCCAAGCATTAGTGTCGGTGATAAAGCTCATACACTTCTTCATAGAATTCGAATAGATCACTATTTGGAATAGGTGGATGAGATAAGCCATGGATCCATCTATCCTTCCAAATTTTGGTTTTCTTCCCATTGTTGATTTCCATGAAAAAGTTATCCTTAACAATCAGAAACCTTTGGTTACGCCATTCCAGTGTAAGAGCGGTTAGAAGTAGAGTTCTCGGTGATGAAGAAGATCACCACTTTTGAAATATTTTCTCCAAGAACCTGTGCCATAAGACTATTGGAATCAACATATTATCCAAGCTAGCTTAGTGAGAAGAGCCAAGTTTAATTTTTCCAGATCTCTAAAGCCAAGGCCACCAAAATCTTTAGACTTGCAAATACTGATCCAGGCAACTGGGTTGGAACCTCTATTGTTGTTGTACCCCCAAAAAAATTTCCTTTCCAGAGTGGTTAGTTGTTGTAACAGATTATTAGGCAACTTAAAAGTTCCCATTTGGTAAACTGGTACTGAGTTTAAGACGTGTTTTACCATGGTGCCTCTGCCTCGCTGAGAGAGAGTGGAGCTTGACCAAGAGGAGAATCGTGTTCAAAACTTTCCTTGATTGATTTGAAAGCCTCTTGCTTAGAATGACCTGAAGTAATGGAGATCCTAAGTATCTCTCTTTAGAGTTCATTATCTTGACTCCCAATAATTGTCTTAGGACTTCAAAGAACTTCGAATTTGTTTTTTTACCAAAATGCACAGTGACTTATCAAAATTTATAACTTGTCCGGTGTGTCTTTGAAAGCTGAAGTAGCTTCAAAAGATTGTTAGCAGAGGTATGATTTACTTGACTAAAGATCAAGCAATTGACCGGTTGTCAGCCGACACAAATATAATTACACTTTCTTACTACTCAAAATATAAATATAGCAAGGGCAAGAAAGGATCGATCCCACAGAGAGGTCTAGGTTGTCAAATTGTTTTTGGTTCCCTATAAATAACAGGGGTTTTGTGATTATATTAAACTAAATAAAAGCAAATAAAGAAATAAGCAAACAAATCAAATCAAGGATAAGAAAGTATTGGTCATGGATTTCGTTTTCAATCACAAACATGTTTTCAACACAATAACTAGAATTGATATTTTAATCTCAACTTTTATCAAAGACCCTAGAATACCTTGATCGCAAGAATATCCCGCAAATCTCCTCATGTCATCAACAAACACATTAAAAGATGCGAATATGAATTCTATCTAAAGGAACAACCTAACGTGTAAAAGCACTAATCAAGTTTAATTCCCTAGATGCATTAGGTTCTATGAAATCAGGCCAATCAAAGCAATCGAACGTGGAAAGCGCACTAATCCGATTTAACAAAGGTTATAACTCACATATGATCATAAGAATATATCACTACAAACTATAATCATATTTATGCTACTTGCAATCCAGAATTATCACTTTTGCGTATAATAACCCTAATCTAGCAATAAAGATGAAAGCAAACTCAATCGACTCGCGACTCGACTAACAAGCATTCAAATCATGTAACAATATTAATGGTGAATCATAAACGATAATATGAGAGAAAACTAATTTATTGAATTAAAAACCCATGTGTGGAAATCCAACTTATTCCATAACCAATAATAAAACTCTAGCAAATATTCATGGAGTTCATCACAAGAAGAAAGAGAAAAGACTTCATGGTTCTAAACCCTAGAACAAAGTAGAGGAAAAAGAATAATAAAACGTAGTCTCCAAAACATTGTAGAAGTCTTCCCTTTTGTAGTCTTTTTCTCCTTCCAAAACTAGGTTTTGTCTTCAAAGTCCATTAGTTGGAAATTCACCCGGCCCACCATGGAGAGAAACCCGCACGAGAAAATATGTCCCAAAAACGCTCGCCGGAAAACTGGGATTGCGGCCGGAACTTGGCCGGAAAAGTCGCCAGAAAACTAGCTCAGGTGACCGGCAAAGTCAAACCGGTCACCGGTCAACGGGTCTACACGGCCGAGTCAACTCGGGTCAGGACTCGGTCAATCACCGAGTCAGAACAGAATCCGATCGAGTCAGGGTGACAAGGCTGGGTTGGAATTGAGTCAGCTAGCTAACTCGGCTGACTGGTTCTAGCCAGGCTACTTGCCCAGGCCAAATTTGTAGCACAATCATTGTGCATCACCAACTTGCACTTCAGCTTACAACCTTACAATCTGCCATGTAGCCTCATAACCTGCAAACTCGCAATCTCCAGCTGCGCACCCAGCTACAACAGATGCAACACTAACTCCATTCCTTGCTATTGCAATTCTTTACAGCTCAATTCCTATCCCTGGCTTCAGTTAAGATGCAACTTATCACTCCATTCTCAGAGGCATACAAGCATTCACTCCATTTCAACCACCACCAGCATACACATCCCTGTAATTGAGCTCCAACACAGTCCATCTTATTCCACACTTCCCTGCAACAGCAACTTTACTTCATGCCTGCACAAGCAACACTTTGTCTTCCCTAGCTCAACGGCAACAGCTGCAACACCTTCATACTACCTGCAATTCTCAATGGCTGCAACATCCTTATAGCTCAATCAAATCCAGTCCCATTCAATCCACCTGAACCAACTATCTCAAGCCATCAGTCCCATCCCCTTGTCATGTTCTCAATCCAAGACCCTGCAGCTCAACTCAGCCACTAACTGGCAGCAGCAGCTCAAACCAATTACTCCATCTCCTCAGCAGCTACTCCTTCATTCCCCGTAGACTCGCAACAACTTGATGTAACTCCCGAGTTCACAGCTCAAACTTCCACCAACACCAATTGCAGGCTCCACTTCATTTCATTCCCCTGGTATTATACTAATTCCAACACTGTGCAACTTGATGCCATATGAAAAGTGTTCGCACTTCAACTCCACATAACTCTTCCTCTAGCTTCCTGCACAATCAGAACGGAACCGGCACCACCGGACATTACGGCTTGCAAGCTCCACTTGTAGCTCACCACCATTTCACTTCCAACTAACAGCAAAGACCCATTCAGACACATAGCACCACCAATTTGCTCAGCTCACAGGCCACCTGCAGTTCTGATGAGTGCCAAATAGTGCATATTTATACACCTTTTTATTGGCATTTTACTCATCTTTTGTGCTCATAAATCAGATATTATCCCAGATTCTGTGTTTTCTTTGCTTTCAAGAATAAATATTTATATTAATTAATTTTGTGTTTTTAGGTACTAAATAAAGTCCGGAGAAGTTGAGGAGCCAAAAGAGCGAAGAGTTGGAGTCGAGCATCTATGGAGCGGATAGCCAAAGCCCGCGCGCAAATCAGTTGCAACACAACAAGGAAGACTTGGGCTAGAGATACCCATGACCCGGATCCGGGCCCGTCCACCACGAGCCGTCCAGATCTCTCCCAGCTGCATCCTACGGTCGCTCCATCACTATACATCATCTCTTGATGCTCCGTGCAACACCAGATCGCTCCAAAACCGCTTACCATCCTCGACCGATTCGGATCAACACGACTTCATCCTACGCTCGGTGAGGCCTTCTCATCGAGTTTTCTGTCATCCCTGTTTCACAGCAAAACGACCCATACCCTATACCCTAGTCGACTACCTCATTTCACCCTCATCTTCTCTTTCTTCTTCTCCCCCGACACAGAGCAGAGCTCTGCAAAACCTCTTCCGCCACCTTCTTCCTCACCTTTTGACAGAGCCGCTTCCACCACCTCCATCATCACCTTACCACCGACAACACCATCACTACAGCCAACAACTCCAACAACCGCACCCCCTCTCTAGGTTTAGTTTTCTCTTTCTTAGCTTCTCCAACCCTAGAAGCTAACTTAGAGAAAAACTAAAGCTAGGGTTTTTCATCACCACAAATGAAGCATGGAGAAATTTTGAAACGATTGTGAGAGGAGACAAGTGAGGGAGCGACGTGGGTGAGATGTTTAATTTGATTTTTATTTTAAAGAAAATTAGGGTTTGAGAGTTTGGAGTTGCATGTATAAATAGGACGAGTTGTGTTGTTAGAAGACACACTTTGGATTAGCCGGTCTTTGTCAATTAGGTTTAATTTTGCTTTTTTGATTTTAATTGAGTTGCTAGGGTTTGAGATGAAACCCTAATTTGCTACTGTGTTTTTCATGCTCATATATTATTCTTGAATGCTTAACTATTTTTAAGATAAAATTTGATCTTAGCTTATCAACCCTTAGCTCTCACAGTGCATACCAACGCCATGGATGCACTGTAGTTAGAACACCTCTGAGTTGATTATGCTGCAACTTGAGCTTAATTAGACTATTGTTTAGCCTCAGATTAATTGTACTTTAGTCAGACAGTTAATACTTAGGATGAATACTTCTGTTGTGATCAAAATTAGCAAATGGAGAAACATCTTAGACATAGAGCAGAGTTGACACCTCTCCTCCATTTGTCATAAAGACAAGAATAATATTGTGAGCTGAGAACATAGTGTAGGTTAAGGTGGATTCAAAGACCCTAGTACCACCATTCTATCACTGTTTTATACCTTAGTTTAGGTTCACAACTAAAAATCAGCCGTTTCGGCAACAAAAACATCTGTGTTACTTGTCACACTTGAAATGCAGTTAGAGAAAGCCATAAGATCACCTTGAAAGCACCCCTCGTCTCTGTGGATCGACCCGTATTTGCCACTGTCTTCATTGAAGACACCGTGCACTAGGTATTACCGTAGGCCGTAAATTTATACACATCTTCGGGCCTACCAAGTTTTTGGCGCCGTTGCCGGGGACTTGGCGCGTGCCCTGCTGATTTTTGTACTTGCTTTACTGATTTTTGCCCTTGTACATATTCATTTACATTTTTTTGCTTTGTAACACCTGTCTTAGTATAGTTTAGTTAAGCTTTATCTTTGAATTTTATTGTCAATACATACTCTGCATTATAGTCTAATTTCATATACCATCTCGCATCCTTGCATCTCGCATCGTAGCTGTAATTTTTCTTTTGCATCTTTGTCTTGCATTCTTTGTGACAAACCACCTTAGACCCATACTTGTGAAAACCCCTCCCTGTGACAGTCCAAAGTAGTTTTCCCTGTGCCGGTCCAATAGCCTCTCGGGTTTGGGTGGTATTCATCTTGATCCTCTACTGTAACATCAACATTTTTTGGAAACTAAACTCTCATTTTTGAGCTAGCAGTACGTGTGTGCTGCTGCGCCTGTGTGCAACTAGAGCCAACCCAAGGCGAGGCAAGGAAAAGCTCAAGTGAGCTTAACCGTGAATGCTTTGTAATTGAACCTTGCCGGTTACTCTGTGAGTGAGGTAAGTATGATTAAACTTGCCTGTAAGCCAATCTTTGCTTTGTTGCTGCCTTGCCTTGGAATTTTAAGTTAGGTGAGCATAACATGACCTATTCTTTGCTGCCTTGCCTTGGCTGATAGCCAGTAGTGCGCAACCTTGACCTTGTGCTGCATCCTGTGCTGTTAAACCTACCCTGTGTGGAATATGTGCATAACCCTGATAAGCTAGTTCACCTGGTTAGCCCCTGACCTCACTCACCTGACCTCACTCACCTGACCCTGCTCATGCTAGCCCCTGAAGCTGCAAGTGTTGGGTCATAACTTGGAAGCCAAATTTCTTGAGCATCGCTTTTTGTCACCCACCATCAACCCTGTGGCCTTTGTGAATTGGTTTTAAACATTGTGTGAACAACTGAGCCATAACTGAATAACACCTGAGCTCAGCCCTGCTCCCTTGCTAGCCCCTGAAGCTGCAAGTTGCGCCAGATTGCAAACCCTGCTACCATCATTTGAGCATAACCCGTCTCACCCGAGCATGACACCCGATAATCCTAAAACTGAATGATTGCTCTGCTGTGTGAATGTGCACCTGTGTACCTTGAGCTTGTATTGCCTTGAACTGGTAGCCAACTGGTAGCCAACTTGTATTGCCTTGTGTGACTGCAAACCATCAGACCTAGCCTGTGCATGAGCTGTGCTAGCTTCAGCTGAGCATTGTTTTATATATAAGTGAAATTAGTCCGTGTTGAGCATAATCATTGTATAAGCTGTAGCACCTAAACTTGTGCATTCCTCTGTGTGTCGAGCACCTAGGCTGTCTTGTGCATGAGCTTGAACCCTAACCAGGGCTCTGCACAAGCTTGTCTGGCCAAACTAAACCAAAGATCCTTCTTGGCTGCTAACTTGCTACCCAAAACCAAGCCTCATAGCTGGGCTGACTGACCACACCAGTGGGCTCATTGAACCCAACCTGGGCTAGCTAAACCCACATCTGTTGGGCTGAACATCAGCTGGGCTAACTAAACACTGCTGGGCTGATCAACACAACCTGGGCTGCAACCAAGCCCGAGCCAGAGTCTATTCATTTCTGGGCTATCTTGTTTCAAACACTTGGGCCATACATTTTTCCATACTTGGTTGTGCGGTTTCACAAATCCCGGGCTTCAAACAACAACAATCCCAATAAACCAAAAAGCCCAAAATCCCAACAAACCAAATGAAACCCAATAAACCAAACCAATCCCATTAAAACCAAACTTAGTCCACTTCAACTGGGCTTTGAGTTCAATTTGTGTGATAAATCATGTCAGGATTTTGGTCCGCATCTGGGGATTCAAACAAATCCCTTAGAGAGCTTGCTTACGGGCACCTTTCACAGGATGAACACCCCACATATCATAGTGACTTTAGGGAATTTTATGCGCCTTCTCGGGGCCCCGATCTCATACCCTAATCATTATGATCACATACATCATCCACCACGGGTTGAAAATGAACAATTTTCTCATACCCAGTCATCACTTTTAGATCAATTAGAGGCTCGACTATCCGCCTTAGATAGGCAATCGCTTTAGAAAGGCAATCTGTCGAATCTAGTTTTCTAGGCAATATGAAATGCATGCTTGCACCTTATGTGGTGGCTTAGACCACCCTCTTTGAGTCTTTGTGATATTTTGCATGCTTTTAGACAAGGTCTAGGGAAAACCATGATAAACCAATGTACGAAGTGTCTAGAAGTGACTATTGGGACCATAATCAACCTGCACACATGCATCATTCACCACAGTGGGGAGATGAACAATTTTATTCTCCCCAACTCCTAGTTTGCAATCACTAATGGACACACTCATGGAGCAAAATGCTAGGCTTGAAATGAATGCAATGCATGACCATCCATATAGCAACATGTCCGAATTTCCCTTCTCTAGTGAACCTCATGCACAACCATACAATGAATATCCATATGAGGAATGCATACCCATTAGTGAAAACTCTCCTTTCATTGAACAACATAATGAAACTCTAGAATTGAATCAAAACCTTGAGCAAAAGTTTGAGAGTTTAGAACTCAAATTGAGTCAAATTCTTGATGCACTAAATGAGGAAAGTGAGGAATTTCAAGGTGAAATGAATGTTAGGGAAATGCAATCGTCTTTATGATGATGATGATGATGAATATGAAGAGCATGTGTATTTTGAAAATGTAGTAAAATCTTTAGGTTCGGAGACGTTAGGCGTCTCTTACGTGAACCCTATGAATGATGCTTCTTCTTATATTCATGCATGTGATGTTGATGTAGAACTGTGGGATTGTCTGTGAAAATGAGCATGCTTTACCACCTGTTTGTGACCTAGGAATAGCTGAATTGTCTGTTGACACGGATGATTCAATGCATGTGCCTAACTCCATGCCTAGGCTACAACATGATATCTCTCCTGGTTATGTTATACATGAGAATGGTGGCGAGTATGACACGGAGATTGATGAACTGTTTTATGCAGGTGAACATGATTTACCCTCTTCGACTTTAGGAAAGTGTGTGTGGTGCAAATGATTTTAAAAATGAAAACAACTTAGATGTACCTAACCTCTCTCTGAGTCACAAATTGAAACTCCTCCACCAAACCTAGGTGTTGTTTGTTACAAAATTGCAAAACCAACTTTTCTAAAAATGCCTAACTTAGGCCTAGAACTTTGTGCTTCCCAAGTCCTCTTGGACTATTTTGCATCAAAGTATAACACTTTTAAAGAGCCACAGTTGGAATGTGTATGCACTGTTCTTAGCAAAACTCACTTTGAGTTAGACCTTTTGCATGACGTACCTTTAAAATTGCAAGATTTTGTGCTCCCAAACACACCCGTTCACAAGTTTAGGTTGGGGGATACTCATTCCCATTTGCGATCTTACGTGCACTCTCATATTATATTTGTGTAAGGCTGTTAATGTGTGTACATATCGTCTATTGGGTTGATCCTCAACTCTTTAGATTGTTAGTTTATGGTGAATTTTTGTATATAATCCAAAGTAGGACTTGTTAAATTTTTCTTTTCTTGATTCGGTTGAGTCTTCTTGCACATATATTATGCTAATCCGATATAATCACCTTTGAGAATGTTGGATTTTGCCTTGACGAATGAAGCTCAACCTTGCTCTTGCCGACATCCAGGTAATCTCTTCCCTTTTTATCTTTTCGACATTGTTCTCTCGGTATGTGATTTGTTTAAATTTTTTTCTATATGTAGACACATTGAGGACAATGTTTGATTTAGGTTTGGGGTGCATTTGCATTTAGAGTTTTTAGTCTTTTTAATCTTTTACTTTCATAAAAAAAAAAAAAAAAAAAAATCATAACTCTTTTTGTAAAAACCTCCAACTTTAGAGATTTTAGAGTCACTAGCATGCTTTTAGCTATGTTTACATAGAGATTCTGACCGAAATAACAGAACTTGGAAGTACCGGAGAACACAATCGGGTTTCTTAGTTGATTAGAGCGTTAAAGTTGGATTTAACCATACGGGAGGGCGAAGTAGGTGTTGTTTAGATATTCGGTAGTAGAATTGTGATCACCCATAGTGGAGACTACCCATTTTACATCAAGTGAGGCACCAACCTTCAATTTTTGCAACTTTCTAGAAAAGCTTGTTAGAGTGTGTGTCACCTTACGTAAATTAGGGTAGGAATGGTGAGCTACCCAACTTCGCACCATTTTCAAAGCACTACTTTTGATCTCTTGAGTGCTAGTTTTTGTCAATCATGAGGGTGACGTCTAAAGATGAAAACTCCTTCTAAATACCGATTTACAGTTAGCATCTCTCTCTCTCTCAATCAACAAGACCCATAGAAACACATCATCGTCAGCAACCGGAGCAGAATCAAAATATTGAAAGAAAAATTGATATAGTCCAAGGTTTATGTGCAACAAAGAAAAGAAAATAGGATGAGAATTAATAAAATTTATAAAATCAAGACAATACAAGTTGTGGAAAAATTGAGTGATAAAGTCCTTTGTCCATGGAGTTAGTTGTTTCATTATTTGTATTTGTATTTTTATTTTCACTTATGATAAAAAAAAAAAAAAAAAAAAAAAAAAAAAAAAAAAAAATCAAAAAAAAAAAAAAAAATCAAAAATCAAAAAAATATTGTAGTTTATTTTCTTATTTTTGCTACCACCATGGTAAAGAAGAGTTTAAAAAGAAAAAAATCCAAACAACAAGGAATTTGAGTAGAAAAGTTAAAAATTGTCAAGTTTTGTGAAGTTTAGAAGTTCGTCATCAACAATTGAAGACCGAAGACCGAAGATTGAAGACGTTTCTATGGTTTCTTATGAGAGAGTGATATTAATTGCCGATCGGGTGAGAAGTGAGTGAGTACTCCACCCCTTACTAATGGTTGATTTTCCCTTCTTAGAGATCATTAGAAAAAGATTCTTTTTGTCCACACTTCGTGGAGTCTCAGATTTTATTTCGGAAGGTTATCCTTCTTACCTACAACGTGTGCGGGATTTCTCTCTTTACTCCTGCCTGCACACATGAGAGACTAAAAAGCGATCTTTTTGAGTGCAATTATCATAAAACCCTAATGGTGAGGCGAAGTTGAGACTTATGATCACAATCGAATCCGAATTCTTTCATATGGTATGGTTACTTCTCGCTCAGCACTTAAGGATGAGAAGGCGTTCTTCGATAGTTCTAACCCATTACTAGCATGCAGAAACTCTATGTCCTCATAGCTTCTTGGAGGCTTGGGACTCTTTTACACTCGAAGTTGGAGAAGGTTTTGTGGGTACACCTCTTGTAAACCCTCACGAGACTACAACTCGTCCACTAGGGACACCTAGGGGTTTAAAGGCTTAGTGCATACGCTAAATGCATTCGAGAGACTGCGACAGGGGTATAGTTAGGATTTCTTATATTCTGTTTCACTTGAGGACAAGTAAAATTCAGGTTTGGGGGTATTTGATGAGTGCCAAATAGTGCATATTTATACACCTTTTTATTGGCATTTTACTCATCTTTTGTGCTCATAAATCAGATATTATCCCAGATTCTGTGTTTTCTTTGCTTTCAAGAATAAATATTTATATTAATTAATTTTGTGTTTTTAGGTACTAAATAAAGTCCGGAGAAGTTGAGGAGCCAAAAGAGCGAAGAATTGGAGTCGAGCATCTATGGAGCGGATAGCCAAAGCCCGCGCGCAAATCAGTTGCAACACAACAAGGAAGACTTGGGCTAGAGCTACCCATGACCCGGATCCGGGCCCGTCCACCACGAGCCGTCCAGATCTCTCCCAGCTGCATCCTACGGTCGCTCCATCACTATACATCATCTCTTGATGCTCCGTGCAACACCAGATCGCTCCAAAACCGCTTACCATCCTCGACCGTTCAGATCAACACAGCTTCATCCTACGCTCGGTGAGGCCTTCTCATCGAGTTTTCTTCATCCCTGTTTCACAACAAAACGACCCATACCCTATACCCTAGTCGACTACCTCATTTCACCCTCATCTTCTCTTTCTTCTTCTCCCAGGCCACGGAGCGAGCTCGCAAACCTCTTCGCCACCTTCTTCCCTCACCCCGACAGAGCCGCTTCCACCACCTCCATCATCACCTTACCCCGACAACACCATCACTCAGACCAACAACTCCAACAACCGCACCCCTCTCTAGGTTTAGTTTTTCTCTTTCTTAGCTTCTCCAACCCTAGAAGCTAACTTAGAGAAAAACTAAAGCTAGGGTTTTCATCACCACAGTCGAAGCATGGAGTAGCTGAAGTGATGTGGAGGAGACAAGTGAGGGAGCGACGTGGGTGAGATGTTTAATTTGATTTTTATTTTAAAGAAAATTAGGGTTTGAGAGTTTGGAGTTGCATGTATAAATAGGGACGAGTTGTGTTGTTAGAAGACACGCCTGGATTAGCCAGTGCTGTCAATTAGGTTTAATTTCTGTTTTTCAGTTTTAATTGAGTTGCTAGGGTTTGAGATGAAACCCTAATTTGCTACTGTGTTTTTCATGCTCATATATTATTCTTGAATGCTTAACTACTTTTAAGATAAAATTTGATCTTAGCTTATCAACCCTTAGCTCTCATGAGTGCATACCAACGCCATGGATGCACCGTAGTTAGAACACCTCCGAGTTGATTATCTTTGCAACTTGAGCTTAATTAGACTATTGTTTAGCCTCAGATTAATTGTACTTTAGTCAGACAGTTAATACTTAGGATGAATACTTCTGTTGTGATCAAAATTAGCAAATGGAGAAACATCTTAGACATAGAGCAGAGTTGACACCTCTCCTCCATTTGTCATAAAGACAAGAATAATATTGTGAGCTGAGAACATAGTGTAGGTTAAGGTGGATTCAAAGACCCTAGTACCACCATTCTATCACTGTTTTATACCTTAGTTTAGGTTCACAACTAAAAATCAGCCGTTTCGGCAACAAAAACATCTGTGTTACTTGTCACACTTGAAATGCAGTTAGAGAAAGCCATAAGATCACCTTGAAAGCACCCCTCGTCTCTGTGGATCGACCCGTATTTGCCACTGTCTTCATTGAAGACACCGTGCACTTGCGGTATTACCGTAGGCCGTAAATTTATACACATCTTCGGGCCTACCAAGTTCCTTACAGCTCATGACAATTTCAGTTCAAGATCCCCAATCCTATAGCTTCCCTCGGTGCCCGAAGCACAACCTCAACCAAATCCACCACTGGACCACTAATTCTGCAGCTGCACTTCAACCATCCGGTGAGAACTTCCATCCGCAATCAATGCCTCCAAACCAACTTCCCGTCTGTCTCCCATTGCTTTGCCATCACTAGTAATCCAAAGACCACCAGGTTTCCATTCTTTCCAATTCTTCATGTTACGGTGTCAATCTACAGTACCAAAATAAGCAAATCCAATTTCAGTATACGGCAAACCTCAAAGTCTGGTTGATGTTGCTGTTGAGAGAAATCTTCAATTCCATCGCCTGCAAATGAACTCTTTTTTTTTAATGAAGTAAGAACTTTATTTGGTGGGGAGCTTGCCATGTCGCCCTCACTTAGCCATTGAACCAAGCACCAGCTCCATTCACCATTGTTTGCAGACCCAATTAATCTTCAATCGAACCTCCATAGAACCCTAATTCAGCTCAAGTCAGTTCGTTCTTCCCTCACTGATTTCCCGATGAGTGACACAGACACCATCCTTGTCTCGACCAACAGAATCATCCAAGAACCCCTTTAGAACTTCACCCATTTTCGAGGGGACAAACCCACCTTCTACATCTCGATCTAATTCTCTCAAGAACATTCAATTTCTTCCACAATCTTCAGATTCACATCAATTAAGTCCTTCTCTGCAACCATAACCCCCATCAGTTCCTCCAATTAACGGCGTAACTCAATCCCTGCCTCAGTCTCGAACTCTCTCTCAGATTCAATTGAACCCACGATTCACCATCTTTTCTTCAAGCTCCAGCTGCACCATCTTCTTCTTTCCTTGGCAGCGTCAGGACCATTATAACTCATTTCGAATCTCTCTCGAATCAGCAACAACATCTCTTCACAGATCAAACCCATCTTCGATTTCTCCCTGAGCTTCAGCTATGCCTCCAATTCATTCAAGAGTTTTCGAACAAATGAGATAAACTCTCTCGATGTTAGGTTTAGATAAGGGTCGGTTATTCGATTGTCCAGTCAGCGGTGATAAGGGGCTAACCTGATGGCAGCCCTTAACCATTACCCGGACTGCGGATAGTGTTCACCCTGGAAATGACAAAATTGCCCTTTTTGCTTCTGAGTTCTTGTTTTGCTCATAACTTCTTCATACGAACTCGGAATGACTCCATTCTTTCGGCATTGTCTTCATCTTCTCGTCCTCTACACAATGAAAAGTAGAAATCTTGTATATGAACGAGTTCCAATTGGTCTTTTGCTCCAAATGACTCCATTGCACCTAATAAACTCAAAAGCACACATAAGGGGACACCTATCAAAGAAAGCATAAATACTAGATATTAAATACGGTGTATTCTACACCTATCAAATTCCCCCACACTTAGACTTTGCTAGTCCTCGAGCAAATCAAACAAAACTTATTCAAAAAGATACATACAACTCCGTGACGTCGAGGCTACGGTCACTTTTAGCATAAATAACAAGCCTTTAAACCCCTAGGTGTCCCTAGTGGACGAGTTATAGTCTCGTGAAGGTTTACTAGAGATATACCTACAAAACCTATATTTCAAACTTCGTGACAAATCAATGAACGAATCCAAAATGACTACAGGAGGAGGTACCTTGCAAATTCAATTCAATTATTAGTAAATAAACTCTAATTAGATAGTCGAACAAGCCACAATACTCGGAAACTGACAAACCACAATCACAATGAAAAGATTAAGAGATGGATATAGATGTAGATGTTGGCGAATATTCACAAGTGTTCGATGTTTCCCATATCTCATCGTACGAAGGTCTTTGCTAAGATGAACCTAATCATATTGGATTGAGCTACTCGGTCTTGATTGCTACATCAAATCAATTGGCATATACAAGGGAACCAAGAGTGACTTTATTCAACACAATAATAATTTCTTCTTTTTTTTTTATATAAGATTGGATCAAACTGGATCCAATTTTTTTTTTAGACGGCATGATTAGATCTTTTGGATCCAAGCGCATGCTTCATTGTCAACACGTACATGATAGTTGCCTTGGATCTGCATTCCACGCTTGTTTAGGCGACGGAGGCAGGGACTACGTTTCACACATCTGCTATTCCCAAGTGTCTTTTTATTAGTTTTGGTCTAATTGGTCGGTCCTTTTTTTTTTTTTTTTTTTTTCATATATATTTTTTCATCATTTTTTCTTCTTTTTCTAGTAACTCAATCACTCTATTTCATCCTAAACGGTAATAACACGTCGATGTTTAGTGACCCACCAAAGCACTTAGAGAACAATAGATAAATATGGAAAAATAAAAAATAGAATGTGATATGGTGATATTAGAGATATGGTAACAACTATCATGTTAATTTGTGATTTCTGAGCTATCTTCTTCCCTTTTAGTTAATTGGTTCCTCAACTCCTGCATTCAAAATGGTTCCATCCACTAATGGTGTCATCCTAAAGGCACAAGTTCTAGATTTTTGGAGTTCAAAAAGCACAAATTTTTTCTTGGTTTTTTCTATTTTTTTTTTTTTTTTTTTTTTTTTTTAAAAGGCATAAAACAAACTAAAACAAACTATACAAACATATAAATGCTCCCCCACACTTAAACTTCACATTGTCCTCAATGTGTAAAACCGAAAGTTCTGAATTCTGACGTAACAGCAGATAAAACGCAAAAACTGTGCAAATTGGTAAGGAATTTGGAAAAACTCCATTTCACAAAAGTTGTTCAACTACGTGTTTTCTACACAGTGTCAAAATTTCACAGTGTTTTGATAAACGGTCTGACAGTTATGGTCTCTGGACTGAACTACGCGCAGTCTGAAATTTTCTGACGAAAAGGTATTCGTCATAATTCTCTTCTAAGATAGATTACGGACTCAATGAAATTAAACATAGGGATGCAAATATGATATGAAAACAGTAAAAAATAAATAAACGAAACAAAAATAAAAAGCAAAAGGATAAGAGATACAAAACCGGTGGGTTGCCTCCCACTTAGCGCTTGTTTTATAGTCGTCAGCCCGACTATATCCTTGCAAGATTCATTCCCCATACACCAACAATCTTAAAAGTTGGGGATCCGTCCATAGAACCTGTTTTGGAAACACTAGCTTCACACAAATATTAGTAATATAAAACAGAAACGAAGCTATGAACCGATAAAAGCTTCCCCCACACTTATTCTTGTCCACACATGGAAGTGCATAAAGAATATAGGAGGCGGGTACTTCCATGGTTTCTTGTTCCATAACCTGCATAGTGTGAGAATCAAGTATCTCTAATGGCGGAAATCGAGATACAAAATCATTCAACAATATTTTTGAAGCACATACATTCAAACCAATAAGAGGTAAAGGAGAAGAAACAATAGACAAAGGGTTAGATAAACCTTGCACAATCTCTTGTATTACGGAATCCTCTTCATCCTTGAAAAATTCAAGTGAATTATTCACCTCTTGGATATCATGGTCCTCTATCAAACCTTGCAACCATTCTTCGTCCGTTTCTGCAAGTAACCAAAGTATCGACATAAACATCATCATTACAATCATGCACAAGTTCAATTGGGTCTTCCACAATATTGGTCATAACGGTCTCATTCTCAACATATTCCTCCTTTTTATTGTAAGGCACATACTCTTTTGCGGATCCAAATTTTATCATAAGAAACTTTTTTAGAACACTCGAAAATGCATCATCCTCAAGCTCCACCCTTTGAATAGGCTCTTGATCATTATTAAGATCAATGCTTGAGTAATCTACACAAGTGTCGACATATTCCTCTTCATCTTCATGTTGATCCCAAAAAGACTCCTCGGAGATGTCACCATGAGTTGTTTCAAGCAATATATCATAATCACCATCACTATCATAGTCAACATAAGATTGTTCCTCGCTGAATTTAGTGTTGTTAATCTCTAACTCATCCTTTTGAATAGGTGAATGATCATTAGTACGATCAAGAGTTGAGTTAACTACACAATTATCCACGAAAGTGCCCAAGGTTGGCCTTTTTCAACATTAGCATCAATCAAATATTCATCACAAACCATATGCCCATTAGAATTATCCATATCTTCCTTATATTGATCAATGCCTCTTCGCAAGATAGTCATACCTTCACGAAGTTCTTGGAGTTGCTCGTTTGTAGTCTCTTTTGCTTTTTGAAATTCCTCTTGTAAAAAGGTGGAAACTTTATCTATAAAATTAGAGACTTTTTGTTCACAAACATAAGAATCCTCCCATCTTTGTTGTTGTTTCCCGCCATAAGGTTGTTGAGGAAAACCACAAGGTTCCATGGAATATTGGTCATAACCAATAAATTGGTTTTGATTATACCCATGGAATTGGTAGTTATCACATTGTTGAGGTTGAAACCCGTAGTCATTCATGTAGTATGCTCCTTCCATGAGAAACAAGCACACGAAATAAAAATTCTCAAACCGAGGTTAAAACCCCGGAAAATAAGAAAAAATAAAACAAAAACTAAAAACAAAAATAAGAAACCAAAAACAATTGACAATGTTGCCTCCCGACAACGGCGCCAAAATTTGAGGTTGTCGGTAGACACAAATATAATTACACTTTCTTACTACTCAAAATATAAATATAGCAAGGGCAAGAAAGGATCGATCCACGAGAGAGGTCTAGGTTGTCAAATTGTTTCGGTTCCCTATAAATAACTTAGGGGTTTTGTGATTATATTAAACTAAATAAAAGCAAATAAAGAAATAAGCAAACAAATCAAATCAATGGTGAGAAAGTATTGGTCATGGATTTCGTTTTCAATCACAAACATGTTTTCAACACAATAACTAGAATTGATATTTTAATCTCAACTTTTATCAAAGACCCTAGAATACCTTGATCGCAAGAATATCCATAAATCTCCTCATGTCATCAACAAACACATTAAAAGATGCGAATATGAATTCTATCTAAAGGAACAACCTAACGTGTAAAAGCACTAATCAAGTTTAATTCCCTAGATGCATTAGGTTCTATGAAATCAGGCCAATCAAAGCAATCGAACGTGGAAAGCGCACTAATCCGATTTAACAAAGGTTATAACTCACATATGATCATAAGAATATATCACTACAAACTATAATCATATTTATGCTACTTGCAATCCGGAATTATCACTTTTGCGTATAATAACCCTAATCTAGCAATAAAGATGAAAGCAAACTCAATCGACTCGTGACTCGACTAACAAGCATTCAAATCATGTAACAATATTAATGGTGAATCATAAACGATAATATGAGAGAAAACTAATTTATTGAATTAAAAACCCATGTGTGGAAATCCAACTTATTCCATAACCAATAATAAAACTCTAGCAAATATTCATGGAGTTCATCACAAGAAGAAAGAGAAAAGACTTCATGGTTACAAACCCTAGAACAAAGTAGAGGAAAAAGAATAATAAAACGTAGTCTCAAAACATTGTAGAAGTCTTCCCTTTTGTAGTCTTTTTCTCCTTCCAAAACTAGGTTTTTCTCCAAAGTCCATTAGTTGGAAATTCACCGGCCCACCATGGAGAGAAACCCGTGCGAAAATATGTCCCAAAAACGCTCGCGGAAAAGCGGGATTGCAGTAGGAACTTGGCCGGAAAAGTCGCCAGAAAACTAGCTCGGGTGGCCAGAGCAAAGTCAAACCGGTCCTTGGTCAGCGGGTCTACGGGCCAGAGTCGACTCGGGTCAGGACTCGGTCAATCACCGAGTCAGAACAGAATCCGATCGAGTCAGGGTGACAAAGCTGAGTCATTCATGTAGTTCACAGCTCAAACTTCCACCAACACCAATTGCAGCTCCACTTCATTTCATTCCCTGGTATTATACTAATTCCAACACCAGGCAACAGTGCCATATGAAAAGTGTTCTGCACTTCAACTCCACATAACTCTTCCTCTAGCTTCCTGCACAACTGTAACGGAACCAGCACCACCAGACTACAGCTTGCAAGCTCCACTGTAGCTCACCACCAATTTCACTTCCAACTAACAGCCAGCACCCATTCAACACATAGCACCACCAGCTGCTCAGCTCACAGGCCACCTGCAGTTCCTTACAGCTCATGACAATTTCAGTTCAAGATCCCCAATCCTATAGCTTCCCTCAGTACCAGAAGCACAACCTCAACCAAATCCACCACCCGGACCACTAGTGTGACTGCACTTCAACCATCCAGCTGAGAACTTCCATCTGCAATCAATGCCTCCAAACCAACTTCCCAGTCTGTCTCCCATTGCTGCCATCACTAGTAATCCAGCACCACCAGTTTCCATTCTTTCCAATTCTTCATGTTACAGTGTCAATCTACAGTACCAAAATAAGCAAATCCAATTTCAGTATACGGCAAACCTCAAAGTCTGGTTGATGTTCATTGTTGAGAGAAATCTTCAATTCCATCGCTTTGCAAATGAACTCTTTTTTAATGAAGTAAGAACTTTATTTGGTGGGGAGCTTGCCATGTCGCCCTCACTTAGCCATTGAACCAAGCACCAGCTCCATTCACCATTGTTTGCAGACCCAATTAATCTTCAATCGAACCTCCATAGAACCCTAATTCAGCTCAAGTCAGTTCGTTCTTCCCTCACTGATTTCCCGATGAGTGACACGGACACCATCCTTGTCTCGACCAACGAATCATCCAAGAACCCCTTTAGAACTTCACCCATTTTCAGGGACAAACCCACATTCTACATCTCGATCTAATTCTCTCAAGAACATTCAATTTCTTCCACAATCTTCAGATTCATATCAATTAAGTCCTTCTCTGCAACCATAACCCCCATCAGTTCCTCCAATTAACGGCGTAACTCAATCCACGCCTCGGTCTCGAACTCTCTCTCGATTCAATTGAACCCACGATTCACCATCTTTTCTTCAAGCTCAGCTTCACCATCTTCTTCTTTCCTTAGCGTCCAGGACCATTATAACTCATTTCGAATCTCTCTCGAATCAGCAACAACATCTCTTCACAGATCAAACCCATCTTCGATTTCTCCCTGAGCTTCAGCTATGCCTCCAATTCATTCAAGAGTTTTCGAACAAATGAGATAAACTCTCTCGATGTTAGGTTTAGATAAGGGTCGGTTATTCAGTGTCTGGTCACAGTGATAAGGGCTAACCTGATGGCAGCCCCTTAACCATTACCCGGACTGCGGATAGTGTTCACCCTGGAAATGACAAAATTGCCCTTTTTGCTTCTGAGTTCTTGTTTTGCTCATAACTTCTTCATACGAACTCGGAATGACTCCATTCTTTCGGCATTGTCTTCATCTTCTCGTCCTCTACACAATGAAAAGTAGAAATCTTGTATCTGAACGAGTTCCAATTGGTCTTTTTGCTCCAAATGACTCCATTGCACCTAATAAACTCAAAAGCACACATAAGATACATAATTTACAAGAAAACTCGCAAAGAAAGCATAAATACTAGATATTAAATACGGTGTATTCTACACCTATCAGCAATCATCTGCAAAAAGCAGATGATTAATGGATGGTGAAATGTTAGCCACTTTAATACCAATAATTGACTTGGTTTGCATTGCATGAGAAAGTTGTCTTGATAAGTATTCCATTGCAAGAATGAAAAGATAAGGTGACAAAGGGTCACCTTGTCTTATGCCTCTTGTTGGCTGGAATTCTTCACAAGGTGAACCATTTAGTAATACTGATAAGGAAGTAGTACTGATGCATTGAAAAATCAAATCATCTGAGAGGCCAAAAGACTGAATAACTTTAAGCAAGAATGACCACTCCAATCGTCAAAAGCCTTTGACATATCTAGTTTCAAAGCCATCCAACCTGTTTCTCCTCTTTTCTTCTTCATGGAATGTATAATTTCCTGAGAAATCACAGTGTTATCACTTATTAATCTGCCTGACACATAAGCAGCTTGAAATGGAGAGATAATCTTTTCCATTAAGGGTTTCATTCTATTAACAATGACTTTAGAAATTATCTTGTAAGAAGTATTGCACAAGCCAATGGGTCTGAAGTCAGCTGCACTTGTTGCCTTTTTCTTCTTAGGAATTAGAGAAATATAGGGCTTGTTAATTTGCTTGAGTAAATACTTACTTTCAAAAAATATTCTTACCATTAGGAGACATCTTCACCCACTATATCCCATTTGGCTTTCATAGAATCCATCTTGGAAACCCCTCTGGACAGGTGCCTCGGTTTTCCATGCTTTTTAGAGTATTGTGAATCTCTTCATTAGAAGGAATTCAGTAAGAGACAAGTTATCTTCATCGAAATAATGGAAGGAAGAACATTGTATAAAGTGTCTTATAATGGGATGGATAGAAGTACTTATACTCTTAAAGTGCATGGTAAGGTGACTTGAAATCTCTTTCACCTTTCTGAAGCCAATTATTCTCATAATCTTGTATAGAATCAATATTATTTACGCTCTTTCTGCTATTGACTCTAGTATGGAAATATTTCTTTGTTGTTGTCCATTTCTTTTATGAAATTGTCTCTTGACTTTTCTTTGATAAAATTCACCTTTGATCTTGTGCCACTTGCTTAGGTCATGGTTTAACTTACTTATTTCTTCCTTGTTGCCTTGAATAGAAGGATTCTCTGAAGTACTTTTAATTCTCTGAGTAACTTGTCAACATTCGATTAATGTTGCCAAACTGTTCTTTGTTCAGAGAGAAAGTTTCTTTCTAGTGATATCTTTGTTTACTAACCAATTGATAGCGGTGAACCACTAACATAGGAATTCCAAGCATTGGCAATAACAATTTTACAAGAAGAATCATTAAGCCAAGTTAGAAAGAATTTGAAAGGTTTCCAACAACTAGGCATTGTGGCATCAGCAACAAACATGATAGGACTATGGTAACTTCCAACTTGATTAAGATGGTAGAGTTTACTATTAGGAAAATTAAGATTCCAATCTACATTTCCTAAAGCCAATTCTATTCTAGAGTTTTTAGTTCCAACCCCCATGTTGCTATTGGTCCAAGTGTAATTTTTACCAACATATCCTAAATCTTGTAAACCACAAGTAGCTATGATGTTATTAACTAAACCATCAGCAGAAGTAGAGGGGCTAGTATCACAGTCAAGTATGTGAAAGTTCAAATCTCCCATTAAGACCCATGGCTTATTAATGTCATTACTGATAGCATGGATGTGATTCCATTGATTTTTCTTCCTTGTATAATTAGAGTAACCATACATACAAGTGAGCATGAATTCAGGTTTACTTAGATCAGCTTGAATAGAGACATTGAACATGTTATGAGAAGTATCAACAATGTTACAAGTGAAACCATCTTTCCAGAGCAGAACTAAACCTCCAGAGAGACCATGTGGCTCTATATAAGCACTATTGGGATAATGATACTGTTTTAGGAGAGGAAAGCATTTGGCACTGTTCAGTTTGGTCTCACAAAGAAATATTATATCAGGGTTTTGAGCACGAATAATGTCACTCAAGTGGTTTCTAGTATCCGAGCTCTTAAAACCTTGAACATTCCAGCAGACTATTTTCATATTATCTATCAAAGAAGTGAAATAACAAAGCGAAATTGATTTAATACGAGCAACACTTAATTGTAAACCAGCATTGCATGGAAAATTAAATGCATGAGACGTGAATGCATGAGAATGATCAAAGTAATGATTGAAAGTCAAAATGCAGGTGTGAATATTAAATGAGTATGAGTAGTACAGATATTTAGAAAAATTAAAAGATTTGGACAAAACTATATGCAAAGATGAAATTACATTAATTTTAGTTTTATAACTAGAGTTTTTGAGAGAAAGAGATACCTGATCCCTCTTTTGAGTATGCATTATGAGATTATCTCCATTTGTGAACTGGTGAGTATTCATGGAGGTTTGAACTGGATTCAGCATAGTACTTTGAGTAGATTTTTCACTGGCTGGAGGAATCTTAGTAGTGATTTCACCCACCTATGACGTTTTCCTAATCTACTATCATCACCAGAGGAAGTTGCTTCAGCATTAATGAGAGTACTAAAATTGAAAACATCACCATCCTTTGGAGGAATAAAGCTGGTGGACTTGACAAACTTCTTTGGGTTCTTCTTGACTACTGGAGCTTTAGATGAAGATAACTCAGGACTCTGAACTTCAGAATTAATAATTTTCCGAATGCTATTCATCTTGCCAACAAAGTAGGGTTTATCGTGCGCCTTTTTCATAAAGTTAGCAGCAGCATTGCAAGCATCCTTGGAGTGATTAATAATGTAGCATTCAGTGCAAATTCCTTTTGGTTGACGTTCAAAGAAATATTGTTGCCATTTGGTGACACCAGCATTGGTTGAGCATTTCACACCTCTTCTCATGGGCATGGACAGGTCAACATTGACACAAACTTTGACAGGGTAACCTCCTATGGGAATAGCATCTTTAGGTTCAATTGCTATAACCTCACCCTCTACCTGAGCAATTTTTGTAACAGAGGTAACATTCATATGTTCTGGCAGTAAAAACTTGAGTTGAAGCCAGAAGAGTTGGAAACCCCAATGCTTTTCAGTGTAGATCACTCCTGGAATAAATCGTGCACCACAAGAAGATGTTTATTTAAGCCCGATGGTCTTTCATCAATAACTTTATTCCGGAGCTCCCATTGATTGAATTTAAAAATAAATGTATTTGGCTCAACCTCAATAATCTTTAGATTTTCCAAAGTTAGAAAAGGCCAAGTAAAAATAATCCCTTTCTCCACAGCATCATAACCCATTCTGCCTTCAACAATCACTTTACCAATAGCACTGGCTTCCCATTTGTCCTCAATTTCATCTTCTTTATTGCTTCCCTTGATAACTTCAATTTCTTTGACATCACCTAATTCTAGAGCTGCCTTCTCAAACTTACTGACTAAATCAGAAACCTGACTTGAGCTTCCTTTCTCCATCTCAGAGTAAAACTGCTTATTGTAAACCAAGGAAATATGGAAAACTTCTGTAGAATAATTTGGATTTTTGTAACTGGTATGAGATATGATAATGGTTTTGATATGACCACTATTAGGGTTTACGGAAGGAAGATAAGCGCAATTATAGCTATGAAATAACTGAAAATAATCTTTATTCCTATAAGAAAGGTAACAGACTTGCTTAAGACTCTCTCTAATTTGAGAAACATCATAGTTTGTCAAGTATATTGATAATAGAGTAAGATAAGGAAAGTTATTAACTGCGACATATTGACTAGACTGTTTTTGAATTTGAATTTGCTAGAATTGCTTGAATGGCGGGATGACTATCTAGTTGAGTTAACTAAGTTGAAACCGAGTTGAAAATTCTCCATGGAAGTACTATTAGCAAAAGCTCTGAATCCAGTCCTTTGTAAACACAGCAAGCAAAAGCTTGCATATATACTCAAAGACAAAAGCTATGATCACAAAAGCAAAAGCGGAAAAAGCCATTAGATAATAATCAAGAAGCATCCACCAAAAGAGGAATCATGAAAAGATTAAGCTTCCATAAAGATGAAGGAAAATCCAAAGCTAATGTAAGAAATAACTTTAAAAGATTAGAAAACAATGCAGAAAAAAGATGAGATTTAAGTTTAAAACATCTAGAAAGAAAATTATGAATCAAA
>JAJJWW010014069.1:0-77255 GCA_023531295.1 Papaver armeniacum
TGTTCTTCCTTAACAAGCATACATGATCATCATTAATTACACCTGGATTACACCAAATACTTAACTGGAAGTTACTAACGCCCAGTTAAGTAGACCATAGTACCATAATCTTGCATATGAATGGGAGATTATCATGAAGTTCAAGATCACCACGCGTAATAATTTATACTCATATAAAACCAAGAGTGTAAGTTTCTCCCGCCGATCTTGAGGTATATGCATGGATCTGTGATAAATTCATCTAAAGTTAAAAATATTTATAGATTTTTAAAATTTTTATATATCATCAAGGGGAGTTTTGTTTAATTTCATATGTTGGTTTCTTAATTATGTATATTACGTGTTCATGTCTTTATAAGGCAAGGTCTTCCGGTTAACACATGCAAATATGTAGTTACATATTTCTTTTTCTTTTGTGAAGGTTTTTCGACCGCCGTATATGCTCTGTAAATATCTTTTTTTTTTCTTTTCAATACATCCTTCCTCTTTAAAAAAAAAAAAACAAAAAAAAAAACATATAAGGGTATTATGGGTGCCTTACAAAAACAAATGTTTTTATATTTTGCGTTGGATTTAAACAAATTTATAGAGTTTCTTGTATTGAAGTTTTTCTACCGTTTGACATTACCATCAAATCTTAAAATTGCATATATATATATATATATATGGGATTTAGAGTTAAAAAAATGGGTCCAAATATCTCTTGATAATTTCCCAGCAAATCTTAAGAGGAGTCGGACTCCTTATACTCCCTTGATAATAGCCGATGGTGAGAAACATTTCTCCAAGGTGGGAATCGAATTCTACGCAGAAGTTTTCAAAGGTGGAAAAGTTTGATTCTCACATCCGCATAGATATTCTCCTTGAAATCCGAACGCGGAATCGGATCACATTCAATCTACAATCGGCACTTTAGAAAACAGTTGGACCAATGAATGACTGGAGTCTTTAGTTTTATGTTCCACCTAAACCCAATAGGGAGGCGCGTCTGTCTTTCAGTACAGTTTAAAGAAAAGAAAGTTGTGTAAAAATTTGTTTCTCATCATGGCTGGAGTTGTGGTAGTCTTTGATTTCGATTGTACCATCATCGATAAAGATAGTGATCGATGGGTCATTGACCAATTTGGTATTACCGATTTGTTCATTCAACTTTACCCTACTATGCCATGGAACTCCTTGGTGGTTAGTCAATCCAAATTTCTTACTTCAGACAAAACCCAGTTCTTGATTTGTTCGTTTATACTGATGGGTTTTTTTTTTTTTTTTTTAATTTGGTTTCAGGATAGGATGATACAAGAGATTCATTCACAGGGAAGAACAATTGAAGAAATCTCAGAGTGCTTAAAAGGGCTTCCTTTACATCCTAATATAGTCACAGCTATTAAATCAGCTTATAATCTTGGGTAAATTCCACATACTTTTCTTTTTAAAATTACATTAATAGTTAATTTTAGTATGTAATTTTGTGCAATTGATTTGGTTTTGTTACCAGATGTGACTTGAGAATTGTAAGCGATGCAAACATGTTTTTCATTGAGACAATCTTGATGCATCATGGTGTAATGGAATGTTTTTCTGAGATCAATACAAACCCAATAAAGATAGATGAACAAAGGAGGCTTAGGGTCTTTCCTTACCATGATGCCAATTCTGCTCCTCATGGCTGCACTCTTACATGCCCTCCTCATATGTGCAAGGTAATCACTTTCAATTTCGACTTGGTCACTGGTAATTTTGGTTTGGTTTCCTCATTGCATCTCATTTGGTGTTTAAAATGACTCAATCAAAGCCCCATTTGGTCTTTCAAGGGGATGTTTCTTGCTGAGCATTTGACTCATTTGGATTTATTGGGGCGTTTTACCTCTTTCGCCTCGTTGTAGCTGAATTAGGAATGCAGGTCTAAATCGACTTGGTTTATTTTGTATGCATTAAGCATAAACAATTTTGCATTTGCACAAGTATGAGTTTGCATTTTCGTATAAGACCTTGAATTTTGTATGTAATAGGGGAAGATCATGGAACGAATCCGAAATTCTGCTTCATTTGTTGAAGGACAAAAACAGTTCATATACATCGGAGACGGAGGTGGTGACTTCTGCCCTAGTCTGAAGCTTAAAGAAGAAGATTATGTAATGCCAAGGAAGGACTACCCAGTATGGAAAATGATTTGCAAGAACAAATCACTTATGAAAGCTGAGATTCATGAATGGAGTACTGGAGATGAGCTTCAAGTTAAACTCCTTAGCCTCATTGACAAGATCAGCCGTTGCCAGACAACACTGAAGGAGTAGGCATTCGTTATTTCATATCTATACTTGTAATGAAAAAAACCCTGGCATTTTTAGGGGCGACCCCAAAAGAATTAGGGGCAACACTAAAAGACAAAAAAGGTCGCCCAAACGTAAATCTAAGCTGCCCCTTATCTTCGATTTTTCAAAATGGCCAATATGCCCTTATATAATCGGGAGCCTACACCATAATCGGTAGGTTAAAGGTGAATCGGTAGGTTAAATTGAAACTATACCTACCGATTATTGTATAGATACTTCGACTAATAATCCCTTTTATAATCGGTAGCTTATCCAACTTGTAAGACTACCGATTATAAGGAGCCCCATGTCCAACCTTTGCCATATTTCATAGGTTTTGAGTGTACACAGCCAGCCATAACCACTTGGTTCGTGTTTTGGATGCAGCGTTAATCGGGAGTTAAATATATTACCAAACCATCCGATTATGGGTTGCCCCAAAATGAGTTTTTTCTAAAATCCTTCATGTAAGGGAATTTGAAATATACCATAATCGGTAGAGTTAACAACTTAACAACCTACCGATTATAAGGAGCCCTAGATCGAACCCTTGCCAAATTCCATAGGTTATGAGTGTACAAAGCCAGGCATAACCATGTGGTTCGTGATTTGGATGTAGCCATAATCGTAAGCCAAGTAGGTTACATAACCTACCGATTATAGGTTGCCCCAAAATGAGTTTTTTCTAAAATCCTTCATGTGATGAATTTTGAAATCTACCATAATCGGTAGTCTATCCAACTTAACAACCTACCGATTGTAAGGATCCCCAAATAGAACCCTTCCCAAATTCCATAGGTTTTGAGTGTACAGAGCCAGGCATAACCATGTGGTTCGTGATTTGGATGTAGCCATAATCGTAAGCCAAATAGGTTCCACAACCTACCGATTATAGGTTGCCCCAAAATGAGTTTTTTCTAAAATCCTTCATGTGATGATTTTGAAATCTACCATAATCGGTAGTCTATCCAACTTAACAACCTACCGATTGTAAGAAGCCTCAAATTTTGAAAGCTACCATAATCGGTAGATATTCTAACTAAAATACCTACCGATTATTGGTTTCTCCACATTCAACCTTCGTCAAATTAGCCTGGCATTTTAAACGAAATTTCAGAAATAGCCGTTGGAGTTTTTGGGAAAAAGAAAAAGAGCCGTTGGAACCTAAACCTATATAAAGAAACTCATATCCATCACCCCAATTGCACCAACCTCTTTCTTCTCTTCAGTTCTAATTTTGAAAACCAAAAACATGGATATTGCTTTTGCCGAAGAAGAAGATTGTGTTATTTATAGAGCGTGGGTTGTGGTAACTGCTCATGATCGTGTTCACAAGCTCCACAAACAGGAATCCGAAGAGCATTTATGGAACCGTATTCTAATGGTATTTGAGGCGTTAGATGGTAATCGAATTCGAAGATCATCCAATGACATTAAAATGAGAAAGAAGACGGTCGACAAGGAGATTGACAAACTTGAAGATGAAGAACGATTTGTTAGGGACGCTTTTTGTTGGTGGATGTATGAAAAATGAGTAAGTATCTTTATAACTCCGACTCACATTAACATAAGTTAGTACTAACTTGTTACTCATTCGTAATTTCAGAGAAATCTTGCTGATCGTCGGTATATGGACCTCTACGGGAAACGATTTGAACATGAAGGATGTTACAAGATCAAGAGGGACAATTTACGTGGTGTTTGGACGTTATGATCTTTTTTAATACTTTTATGGTCAATTAGGACTACGGATTTAGGTGCTTTTGACGAAATTGTAAGGTTAAGGTCGTTTGAACTTTATGTAATGGATGTAATCGAAGGATTATTAATATAAAAACTTTCCGATTATAAAGAAACGGAAGGGTATTTTGTTAAACAAACTGCCGATGAATATATTCCGTTATCTTATGTGTCAACTTTGTTTCCGATTATGGTGTTATTTGGTTCCAGGAAACATAAGTTCTTTCACATAGAATAATCGGATATTAACAAAAACTAAACCTACCGATTCATTTTATTCGGAAGTCAAGGTGAACATTTACCTTCCGATTATGGTGTTGTTTGGTTCCAGAAACCATAGTTGTTTTTTGGTAGAATAATCGGAAATTAACAAAACCTAAAACTACCGATTAATAATATGCGGAAGTCAAGGTGCACAATTACCTTCCGATTATGGTGTTGTTTGCTTCCAGAAAACAAAGTTTTTTTACATAGAATAGTCGGAAGGAACATAACAAATAAACCTACCGATTATTATTATTCGAAAGTGAAGGTGTACAATTCCCGTCCGATTGTGGTGTTGTTTGGATACAGAATACAAGTTTTCTTTACACATGATAATCGGAAGGCAAAAGTATATTGGCAATCTTAGATCTCGACAAAATATTTTGCAAAATCCCCAGAATCGGTAGGTTAATAACGTATAATGTTACCGATTCAGACTAAAAAATGCAACATCCCCAGAATCGGTAGGTTCATATATAAACCTATATTCCGATTGTGTTCCAAAATTCAACACTTTCATGTCTCTTCATGTGATTCGCTTGCGAGTCATCGTTAAATTCATAAACATAGCAACATAACCATTCATAATCCATAAACATAATGTAACAACTAATAATCCGACACAAACTTTGAAAACGACATAATCCGACATAAACAAAGTTAAATCCGACATAAACAAAGTTATCCATAAAGTTAACAAAACACCGAGAGTTTAGTTTTTCCTATTTCCTTTGACTTTGCGAGCTTTACTACCTCTACGACTTGGACCAACATCATCATTGGTTTCATCAACTTGAGTGCTCGATGACGCCCGAGTTCTTTTGTTCACCTTTGTTGTAGGTTTCTTTTGCAATTTTTCCCCAAACTGAGATGCATACTCCTCATTGTCAACGTTATCAATCAACTATTGGTGCTTTTTTATCTTATCAATTGACACAGGCTCTCCGGACTTTATGCAATCAGTGCACCATTTGGACAAACACTTGAAACTGCTCATCTGTTTTAAAACATAGCATACCATTAAACGGTTATTACTCTATTTTGACCCATAATATTAAACTAAATTAATAAAACAATACGTACCAATCTATCAAAACCCGCAGGTTTCTTCTTGAGGATACTCTTGTACGAATCGGGCTTTGCTTTAAGATCACGGATTACACGAAGATGAGAAACATTCCGGTACCAATCCATATAGTTGGGAGCATTTTCAAAACCTTGGTTGGTTGCCCTTCCTTGGTTGATCAAGTAATGCGCCCTTCTATCCCAATGGAATTTACAGGATGGTGAACCCTTGTAAACCACCGTGATAGAATCTTTATCAGACTTGCAGTGCTCCAACTACAAAGTGAAATTGTCATGGATTTGGTCCTTTGGTATACCTTGTACAAAACCGTGTTGTCGCATCACCCTTGAGGCATTGTATATCACATTTCCTGTGGGGTGCCACAACAGTCCAAAATAAAGTGCCAAATCGGACCGACCCGCGATATGTCCATCAGCTCGGTCTTCCTTGTATGGATCAAAGCATATGTCTTGGTCATTAAGTGAGTCCAAAATCTCCCTCAAACGAATCAGCTGCTGCTCCTTCGTCCTAGAATGGTTGTCATCGAAGACGTACTTTGTTCCTCTAGGGTCACCTTTCGCCCACGCCGGCTTTTCAATGGCAAATCCCAAGATAGGGAAGTGGTCGTAGATCCATGTCTATATTTTCATTTTTGTAAGTATTAGGAAATTGATTCTTCAATGGTAGAAAAATAAAAAAAAATAACCAAGTATGTAGAGTTAATAAACAATACCTGTAGTAGACTCACGTTCCCGGCCACTTGGCTAATTCCAAGCCTCGACGCCTTTCTCAACTCTTCCATCAACCACGCATGGCATGCCGTTCCCCAAGAGTACTCATGCACTTTATCGAGAGGATCCAGAAGTTGTAAAAGGTTGGCGTCGACCAGATTGCCACTGATATTGGGGAAAATGACACATCCCAATACACATAGGAGATATGCGGTGGCCGCGTGGTTGACTTGCTCGTCGCTTAAAGTTCCTTTATATTATTTTTCCTTGGTGCCCTTGAACATATCCATCAGAGTACCCATGTTGAACTGTCTAGTTCTATACTTCATGCATCTTTTGAACTCAGTTGTTGATGTTTCTTCATCCCAACCCAAACACTTTTTAGTTAGAGCATAAAGTTTGGTCCATTCTAACTGCTTTGTGAACTCAGCCCTAACACCTTTGCCATGGACATGGAGTCTAACAATCTGCACAACATCATCTGGGGTAATCGTCATCTCCCCAAACGGCATATGGAAGGTGTCGGTCTCAGGATAAAGTCTCTCCACAAACGCCGATATAGCCACCCGGTCATGTTCCAACATAGAGTTCTCCGCAGCATCAGCCAACCCAGAATTTGCAATAATTCTCTTGAACCTTTCACATTCATCCTTCAAAGGCAAATACAACATTTTTGTTGGTGCGGCGGTCGGTTTGAGTATACGAATCGCGTCAGAATGATACTATTAAACACATGACAAGTTAAAAAAAATTAAAATAACCTAAAAATATAACACTTAAAACTATTACGAAGAAAAATATAATAGGTAAATAAAATGGAAACGATGATTACCTCGGTTTCATATATTTCTCTGGCCCAGGAGTCTTTGTATCCAAATAACAATTTTCCTCCATCCTCCGGCAGCCCAAGGATTATGCCTTCTGGAATATCCCTCGCCTTCAGTTTTTGTGGGACAAGGTGTTTCGCTTTCTTTCGAGGAGGATTTTTCTTTTCGACTTCTCCTTCTTCTTGCGCACCACTATCTTGTCCTACTTCAGGTACTCTATCTTCGGGTGCTTCTAGTTGAATTTCTGGTTGTTATTGTGGAGAACTTGGTTGAACACCTTCTTGAACTGGTTGTGATTAAGAGGCACTTGGTTGAACACCTTCTTGAACTGGTTGTGATTGAGAGGCACTTGGTAGAACACCTTCTTGAACCGGTTCTGATTGAGGGGCACTTGGTTGAACACCTTCTTGACTTGCTTGTTGAGATACATCTTGAGCAATTGAAGCGGCTTTAGCAGTCCTAGCTCTCCTTGCACTAGCTGTCAGGTTATGACGCCTTTCCTTCCTTGCACTAGCTGAGACAATTGCATCTTCCATTTTTTTTACCTCGTTTATCCCTAAACAACAAAAGAAAGTACAACAGGTTAGTAAATCATATAATCGGAAGTTAATGTAAAACCAATGTTCCCGAATATACATATTCGGTTGGTTGATTTAACCAATTGCCTCCGATTACTCTCAATCGTAAAAATCAGTTCACATAAAGCTACCGAATACGTATAATCAGAAACAAAAGAAATTTTTTGGTGTTCGAATATGTTTATCTACACACAATAATCGGAAGCCAAATTTCAACATAACCCTCCGAATACCAATAATCGAAAGGCATAAAAAATCCACCCTTCCGAATGCATCACAATCGGAAGCCTCACAGAACTAATTTCTACCGAATGTGCATCACTTTGTGTCCAGAAATTACTCAAGTGGTTCAGCCTAAACAATCGGAAGGAAATTACAAAATATATCACCCGATTATTGTGTCTCTAATACTTGTTCTTCACTAGTATATTCGGAAGGCAAAAACACAATTAGCTTCCGATTATGATCGATTTAGGCCTCAGTAATGAAAACCATTCTATAATCGGTAAGCAACCTAAATATTTACCACCCGAATTTGACAAATGTTCTCGTGAAATGAAGAATTCGACCACAATCGGAAGTTTAAAACAATACCTAACCTACCGAATCTGGGTAATAACCGAAAACCCTAAAAAAAAACATGGATTCATCGAATTGAAGCAATATAAACCTAATTAATGGTAGAATCTTACCTAATCGGCGCCATTTCAAGTTGCCCGAGAGTTTGGCTATCCGTATCGCCTCACATTAGGGACTTCATCTTCTTCGTGTTCTTCGGGTTCGTGAGTTAAAACCTCTTTATTACGGGCATGCAATCCAATATTCGGATCCTCACCGCGCACTACGTTTTTGGTTCGAGCTTTCTTACGTTCCTTTTCTTTCATCTTTATAGAGAATAATCGACGATGATTCGATTCGACGATTAACGATGTATAGCGAGGAGAGGGGGAGAGTTTCCTCTCTGCAATCGGAAGGAAAGAGGAGAAGAGGAGTTGAAGTGGAAGTTGAAAAGAAAATGAAATAAAATGAATTTAGGTTGACTTTGGTTTTATCTGTCAAACAGTTATTACTAATTAGAGGTAATACCACCTAATTAGCTACCGATTGTTTAGTAGCCCAAAATTGGTAGAGGGGGTTACTTATAACCTTCCGATTATTGGATGCCCCAAATTGAGCCTTGGCCAAATTACATAGGTTTTGAGGGGTGCAGAGCCGACCATAACCAATTGGCTTGAGCTGTGGATGTAACCATAATCGGAAGCTAAATAGGTTACAAACCCTCCCGATTATAAGTTGCCCCAAAATGAGTTTTTTCTAAAATCCTTCATTGTAGGAAATTTGAAATCTACCATAATCTGTAGAAATTGTTACTTTTACCATCCCGATTATGGGAAGCCCTAAATCGTTAGCTTAGACATTTTTTTATTCGTCCGATTATATAGGAGCCCCAAATTTCACCATTGCAAAATTCTTAAGATTTCTTATTTCTATACTTTAACAATCGGTAGTCTCGTGAGGTTGTTTTTCCTACCGATTGTTATAGAAGCCAGATGCGCGTTAGGCACAAAATCGATATTAATCGGTAGCATAATATCGTTACTAAACTTCCGATTTCTTTATAATAATCGGGCACAAAATAGCTTCTGATTATGTAAGGGCATTAACGTATTCTCCGCGTTTTTGGACATCCCTTAACGGTGTATATGGGCTGGGAATAAAAAAGTCGCCCCTAATTCTTTTGGGGTCGCCCCTAAAAATGCCAGGAAAAAAACCCTCCACATCTCTCCTAGCTATAAGCTGTAATTTATGAATATTATAAAATGTCAGGTTTTAACAGAAAATGATATATGCACTCCTTTTGGGCAGAACAAATTGCACACATACTCATCTTAGAGTGTGGGATGCACTTGCCCCATATACTCGTATTCTGTACTAGCTAGATACTCAAGTCTCAAGCTGATGAATCAACATTCAGAGAAATTTCTACTCTCATGAGTTCACATCATCAGTCGCTGACTCATCGGTTCCGCAGACTTATGGCTCAAGAGTTGCCTGCACTCTCAGAACAAATGGCCCATGAGGATAATAACTGTGCAAAGTGAAAAATACTAGAATCCCCCTACTATATGGGTTCAACATTAACAAGCCCCACAAAATGGATCTTCCACCCTCAACTCCATACTTTCAAATTTTCATATTTCTAGGCCCAAAACTTTTATTTTTGGGGCCAGGTTTTAAAAATTCCCGGATTGCTGACGTCATCAATATTTTTAATAAATCAGAAAATACCCAAAATAACCTCCGGTATTTATAGACGTTTTATACCTAACAGAAACCGAAAATCAAATAAAATTTTTTTTCCAGCTATCTCTTCTTTCTGCTCTCGTTCAGAAACAACGTTGGAGATTTTTTGTGGGACAAATCTTTTCATTGAAGTTAATTTCCTCTCAATTTTGTTCATCTTAATTCACCGGTTTTCAGATCTGACGAGTTTCTGAAGATGCATTGATGAACAACAAATAGGTTTGTTTTGTTTTATCTTTTCTGTTTCTATCAAATACGTTTGATTCAATAGTTTTTTGATCGATTTTTTGTTTTCGATCTTCTACTGATTTTCGTTTTTTTAATTTTTTTTTTATTTTGTTGAATCTGAGAAGAGGTTGAAGACTGGTTGGAATAGAGGAAGCTCAAATATAGGTACGAATCTGATGTTGGTTGAGCTTATTGATTCGATTTTTCTTAATTTTTCTTAATTTTTCTTAATTTTTTTTTCATATTTTATTATTTTTATCTTACTGATTTTTGGATTTCGATTTGATTATTAGAAGATGAAGTATACCAACATTTGTTTCTGAAGAAGAAGAGCAAAAATCTAGGTATGAATTTTGTTGTTTGTTTGATTTCAATTTTGTTTTCAATTTTTTCAATTTTGCATGTCCGGTCTGGGAATATAGTTAGCATTTGTTGAGAATTTGTTGTTGATATTGAGAAGACGATGATGAAACAACATTGTTTCAGAAGATCAACTACAATTTGTTTTAGGTAGAGATACTGGTTTTTTTTTTTTTTTTTGAAATGTGTAATTTAAGGTTACACAGTAGAATGTGTAACTTGAAGTTACACATATATGTCCTGTAGCATGTGTATTTGTAAATAGTTATAGCGATTTGCATCTTTTTTAAGACACATTATATCTCTTGTTTTCCTTTTTGTTGAGTATATTGATTGCTCCTTTGATTTTTAACTTGCCGCATAGAATATACTTCTCACGAGGGGGCAACGCCCCCGAGTGAATTGCGTTCGTTTTTTTTATTTTGATATTTTTATTGTATGTTTGATATTTTCAGGTTGTCATGGATGCTGTTAGTTGCATTATTGTTGTTCGCTTCTTTCGATTTCATTACCCTCCGTGTTAATACTGATATCAAACTTGATGAGTTTAAGGAACAAGTTTGCAAGGAATGGAAGCGATTTACTCCACTTGGTATTTGTTTGTTCTTCCGATGAGGTGGGAAAGATTTGCCGCTTGACTGTGATTATTCGTTGCAAGCTCTTATATCCATCACAAACAGTAGAAGCAAGACCAGTGTTGATATTTTCTTGCAAAATGTTACTCATGTAGCCTCTTCATCTAGCTCTAGGGCAGATTCTTCTATTTCTAATGGTTCTAGCAGTATGTCTTCATCGAGAAACAATCGTACTGTTGCAATGTATTTGGAAGACAAAAGCAAGCCTGCAAAACCTTTGTTATCAGATGGTTGGCCCAAGGTTCTTGGTGAGATTGGTCATGTGTTTGTTGAAGGAGTTAAGCAAGTCAGGGTTGCTTTCACCAAGTATCGTCTTCGCACTGGTTTCAACATGGTTGTAACACACAATGAGTGTTCTAGGTTCACGGCTAAGTGTGCAGATAAAAAATGCGGCTGGAAATGTCATGCAGCTTCTATTGATGAAAGGAACGAAATGTTTCAGGTAGTTTTTCTGTGTTCTGTCATCTAATGCTTAGCATATGCTATGTTTTGTTACAGTATGTGTAACTTTTGGTTACACATGATGTTTTTTGCACCATAGTGTTTTCTGGTTGAATTGTTTATATTTTGTATGAACCTCTTCAGGTTAGGTCTTATAACCCTGAGCACATTTGTGGTGCTGGTGGGCGCAACTTGAACCAAACTTACTCCACCAGCTTCTCGTCTAGTTTGATTGAGGAAGAAGTTCGCAAAAATCCTCACAAGAAGCCCAAGCAAATTGCGGGATTAACATGGAGTACTATCAGGCATATAATGCTAGGGAAAAGGTTTATGAGACGATTTATGGCGACGATGTCAAGTCCTACTCGCACTTGGTATGGTATATTGATGCTATAAGGGAAACCAACCCTGGTAGCGTGATAATGCTTGAACGTGAAAATAAACAGTTCCAACGGATTTTCATCGCATTTGCTGCATGCATCAAAGGGTACCGGTTTTGTCGTGAAATGGTATACTTGGATACTACTTTCTTTACTGGTACATTCAAAGGTTGCTTGATGGCAGCTACTGGGATCAATGGTGGTAAAGGTATGTTTTTTTTCCTTTTCAACAACTTTAGTTTACAAATAACTGAGAGTTACACATGTGTAACTAAGAAAATATCATCTGTAACCTTAAGTTACACATTTGTTTTAGCATGTGTAACTTGTATTTACACATTGTTTTCTCGTTTGTGTGAAACTTTTCTTTCGATTATGCACAATTGTTTTTGTAGGATTTTTCCCCTTGCTTTTGCACTAGTCGATTCTCGAGACTGTCGACAACCGAGAGTGGTTTTTGAGGAATTTGACTGAAGTTATTGGTGATGGGAGGCCAATCACCTTCCTTTCGGATCGCCATGAAGGAATCTTGTGGTGTTCCTCTTGTCTATCCAGATGGGTTCCACTGAGATCCTAGGTACTCGCTTGTGATGGACCATTTCCGAGAGGCGACATACGCACTCTCACCCGAAACCATGCGAAAGCCATACGTAAGATTAGAGACTTGAACTGCAATTGGGTGGCTGATTACATCGAGACCATCCCACCGAAGCATATGCGAATGCATATTTCAAAGGTTGTCGGTATGGACGAACATCTAGTACTCTAGCGAGTAATCAATCAATAGCTAGGTTCTGGTTCACAAAAAGATGCATGCATCTCCGCTCTTCTTGATCGAGTTAATTGATTGTGTGTGTGTGTTTTGTTGTTTCTTTGTATTTTTATTTCATGTTTTGTCACTTTATGTATTCATCACTTTTTTTTCCCTTTTCAGATTAGGAGGAAAATAATGTGTTTGATGGCAGAGCGTCGTGAAATTGGTACTAATATGATGACTCCATTAACCCCTCGAGTATGAAGAAAAGCTTGTGGCTCTTCAAGATGAAGGTTTGGCTTGGGAAGTATTGGTTTCTAGTCCTACCGTGTTTGAAGTTATTAGCGAAAGGTCTCACATGGTGGACCTCGAACATGAGACTTGCACTGTCAAAGGTTTGGTTTTCTTATGCCTTTCTTCTCTCTCGTATGTTCTTTTTTTTTCCTTTTCGATTAGATATATGCATGTGTAAATACTAGTTACACATCTATTTTGCAAGTGTAACTTAAAGATACACATCCCGTATATGCACTTGTAACTATCTAATTTTGAGTGTTTTATGTTTTGTATGTGCAACTAACTGATTTTTTGTTTGTTTTTGTTTTTTTCAAGGTGGCGCGTATATGGTTTTCCTTGTGCTCATGCTCTTTCATCCATACGGAAGATTAAACATGAGGCTATTGATTTCATTTCACTGTATTTTACAAGTGACTATTTTAGGAAGACTTATATGCATGCCATCCGGTCGATTCCCAACTACAACAGCTCTTTGAATATCATCCGGATGACACCGTCATCCCGCCTACCGTGAAGAAGCAACCGGGTAGACCCCCGGAAAGAGGATTAAAAGTAAACGTGAGAAAAAGTGAAGAGAAAAGTTCGTTGCTAAAAGAATCGCAAGAAGGAAACAGTCACAACAAGGAAAGTTGCGGGGAATCCTCGGAAGTTCACACCTCACTAGCTTGAGCCTACCAAAGTTCATTTTTTGCAAGTAATGATTTGATGTGTCGATAGTTTTTTGTCTTGGATTGTTTATTTTTTTAGTTTCGGTTCTCATGGACCAAACGTTTTTATTTTTTCGCAACGTTGATTATGTGCAAGGATCTATTCATTTGATTTTATATTTTGTCGATTAACGATTGAAATGCATTTTATTCTATTTTTTGATTTTTTTGTGTATGTCTGATCAATGGTCAAATGCTTGTTTAACTTCGATCGATGTGTAACTGTAAGTTTGCTTGCTTGTGAATGCATGTGTAACATTAGCTTACACATGATAAATGCAGGTGTAACTTTATTTTATTTTGATTTATTGGGCAAGTCCGATCAATGGCTTGTGTAACTTCAGTCCACACTCAAATATATGGATGTATAACCAGAAGTTACACTGCTGTGAATGCATGTGTAATATTAGGTTACACATGATAAATACATATGTAAACCCAGGTTACACCTAAAGCATCATGTTAAGATGTGTAGTTACTTAACCTGTTGCATACTTTGAAACTCGTACACACAATTGTAAAAGTTCTAACAAGATAAAAGTTTTTAATTCAAAGAATTTCAATCCAAAATTTTTTTCAAAACCAAGAATCGCTAAAATCTACTAACCGATGAAATTTAAAAGTTTTAACAACATATTTTCCAAGTCTAACATCCGCTTGTGGCTAACAACATATTTGCTACTATAGATTTTTTTCTAATCCTAATGATTTTTTTTACACATCTCTGGATGGATCAGAAATAATCTTGTATAGCATGCTTCCTCTCATGTGGTTCAGCTTGTCATTCCACCATAGCATCATACTTGAGCTTAATTTTTGTCAAGTGGATTATTCTTCATCCTGATCTTCATGTAAGCGCATACACATGGAAGATAGTCAGGAATTGTACCTTATGGGGGCGAAGCCAAATACTTGGCGCTTTCATTCATCCCAAGAGCATAAGGACACAAGAGTCTCAGTTCTGTAGTAATTGCAAATGCATATTTCTTGGCTTGAAGAAGGTGTTCACTCCTGAGTTGCTTAACGTTTGATGAGTTCATGTAGGACCAAGCATTAGAGCTCCTCAACTCATACTCCAAAAAGGTGTAGTGTGTGTTGTTGTTGCACATTGGGGAGAAAAGTCTGAATGCATCGTTCTTGTACTTGACATACTCCTTCGCAAGCTTTGGAATCCAAGATTTCTTGAATTCTTCGTAATCCTTCAAGTACGTGATCTGCAAAAACCATTTGGAATGTCAAATTCACATTTTTAATCAAAAGTTTTACAAATGAACAAGTGATTATGTAAACAGAAGTTACACATAGGGGCTTGGGTTTCACACTAGAAAAATAAGAATGTGTAATTTCAGATTACACATTATAAATGGTTGTGTAACTTCAGATTACACATTATAACTGCATTTGTAACTTCAGATTACACATTATAACTATTTTCCGACATAAAAAAAAATCATAATCTTACAACACACACTACACATTATAAATGGAATAAGATTTCAAATATATCGAAATACTTACGTATGCTTGTGGCGACAGAATATCGCTTTGTCATACTTGCCGTTAGAGTTCATCTTTGTCCTCAATCTGCTAATGTAGAAGTCGATGAATTCTGACTCCAAGAAGGATTCTTTCTTGGTAAGTTGTAGCATTAGTTCTCCAGATATATTAAACAGCTGGCTACCATTTTCGTTGCGTTCAATCCAAGTAATGTCTCTGCATTACAAAGAAGTAAACTATTATTCATCAACATAACAGAATCAAGTAGTAATATCCAACAATCAATAACAAAATCAAGCCTACTTGGAGTCAAGATACTTACCTTTTCGAATGAGTATGGAAATATTCAAGCACTTTCTCCTTATTCTCGCCTTCCAGCCTTTCGATAACTTCAGAACCTTTCACATCCTTTCTCATTGTTCCGTCATCTTCTTCAGCAACCTCATCCATTCTTTCTTCTTCTACTCCTGGAACTGCGTCCATTCTTTCTTCATTAACAGTCTTCTTAATCTTCTTTGACCTCTTTTCATACTGCTTCAGATCTTGTGTTGGAATTTTTCTATTCCTCAGCACCCTTTGTTGTATGAATGCTGGTTGGTTCTCTCTTATTGTATTTGCAACTTCCTTCAGCAACTCTCCTGCAGGCATTGGAGTTTTATCTAATCCAAGGCTAAAAAAGTCCGCTCAGGTTGTAGTCACAAACAAATATAGGTACAATCTCGAAGAATTAGCACATGTATGTAACTTAAAGTTACACAAGCCAAAATAATAATGTACTGTATGTAACCTCAAGCTACATATGCCTTTTACAATGTGTAACTTGAAGTTACACTTCCATTACAAACAAAACAAGCCAAAATAATAATGTAATGTATGTAACCTCAAGATACACATGCCTTTTACAATGTGTAACTTGAAGTTACACTTCCATTACAAACAAAACATAAAGGAAAAATAAAACGGAAGAGTGGTTACCACTTGAGCTAGGTTCTCGCATTCTCCATCACCGCAGTCCAGGTTCACTTTTGTTAATGTCACCGACAATTTCATCAAGCATTTCACTCACTTCAACATCCGTCATATCAGTAGGGTTAGCTCCTAGTTGCACCAACATGTAGGTCCGAGCATTGTCGTTTGTGTTTGCGGTGTTGTAGCAGTTATCACCATGGAGTCCTCAAACTGTGTTGAAGCAAAACTGTCTTCAATAGTTTCTGATGTTGGCTGAGTTGGAGCAGTCAGAACCAAACCGTCACCAACAGTTGCAGGTGTCTCTTCAATGACATTTGCATCATCACCTATGGCTTTCTCACGCGGCTCAACCACAACACCACCTTCTGCATCTTTCTTTTGTGCCTCATCAGCAGCATGCGTCTCTTCATCAGCTTTCTTCCGCGCCTCATCAACAACACCTGCGGTAGTGCACTTTTTCTTACCAGTGGGCTTCTTCTTTTGATGAGCCTTGCGCCCCTCTGCAGAAGTTTGAGCTTGCAGAATCTTTGGCGTATTTCCAGCTGCCAGGCTCATAAATGGAACTGCACAAACATTGAAATGGTAATTAGGATGATGATTATGATGTTAAAAAAATTTTAATAAAATTTCAAGAAGAATATATCATGTGTGATTTGACTGGCTTGGATAACTAGCATGTGTAACTTCATGTTACACATGAATAAGGCATGGATACCTAGTGTAACATGCAGTTACACATGCATCTAACTAGTGTAACCCGTAAGTTTCACATGCATATAGCATGTGTAACTAGGATTACACATCCATATGACTAGTTTACTCAACAATAATCAAGTGTAATCAAGTTACACAAGCATATTAAAACTGAACAACTAAAATATGAACCTAAAAAGGTTCAAAGACCTTAGTGTCAACTAATTGGGTACCTTTATCAAGTTAAAGAAGCATATTAAAAATGAACAACTACTTACATTCTTCATGGAAGGATTTTTCCGTGTCATCTTTCTCTTTCTCTTGCTCAGTCTCTTTCTCGGACTCTTCTTCTTCATGTTCACTACCTCCATGCTCGTAGCTCCATCTCCAAATACCTTAATAAAAAAAAAAAAAAAAAATTTCAATTGTTTGCATAATACTCAATCAAAGTTAAATCATTAACAAATTAAAATTGTGAAGAGGTCCTTATATCTTGGCCCTTTCTGTTATAATCCTATCACGGAGAATTAGGAACTTCATCATCAAGAGATACTTGGACGAATTTTAGAATTCGAGGGTGGAGATAGTCAAAACAGACTACCTTCCTTTGAAGTAAGATGTTGAATTAAGTGAAGTTATTGTGAACACCAGTTTTTAATTTTCAAAGTTATTACACCTTGAATAAGCGTGATAATTTCTTGGTTGGTTTTCAAAAAGCTTGTTCGTGTTCTTAGTTTCTCTTAGGATTTGATAAAGTTTCCAACTCCTTATCGATCGGTTGCTCCATGCATAGGTATGAAGTAACTCTACTTCTTCAAGCTCCACGATCGCACGATCTCCATGTCCAGGATCTTCATGTTTCATAAACTCTTCCTGGGTCACTTTGTAAGGATCAATACCCATTGTTTGCATAATTTGGCAACTAAAATTGTGAATCTTGAATTGACCGTGGTTTTATCATCCTGCGAATGACAAATTTCATATTGTTAATAAAAAACAAAAAGGTCCCCTTCATGAAGTGGGCGATATCCCTTCCCCCGGCAATTGCATACACTTCTTTAAACATTGCTTGGTTTGCTTCTGATCTTAGTTGGACATTCTCAATGGTTTGCGCTTTCAATTGGGTACCACGATTGATATACCCTAAAGGCTAAAATCAATGTTTCTCCAATCTGCGTCATTCGAAAATAAAGGAAAACTCAACCCAACAAAGCTAGATTTGGTCACAATTAATAGATGGAGAGGTTAAAAAGAGATAGCAAAAACAGTCCTTGATTACCCACGATTGAACATTCTAAATATACAAATTTTCAGTTGAACATTCTAAATATACAAATTTTCAGTTGTATGTGTAACTTAAAGTTACATAAGCACATTTTATATGTGTAACCTATAGTTACACATATAAATTGAATTCACCTGGTGTTATGTTTTGCATGTGTAACTATAGGTTACACAAGCACATTTAAATGTGTAACTTATATCTAAATTATATTTATATTACCATAAATTTACAAAACATAAACCAATTAACACTTACCGAAAAACGTGTCATGTCTCATATAGAAATGTAATCCGAAATCTGTATAGATCCCACCTTCCAACCCGTGGGATATATTCTTCGTGGTTTGCAAATTTCGTGATTGAGCCTTAAGTGCGTGTTCAAAGCAAACAATATCTCGCAACATATATAAATATTAATTAGTCAAGCAATTAATATTAAAATATCTGAACGTAACACTAAAAGTCTTTGGAATAGAAATTACACACAAGCTTTACCAAAGAAGTACCGCACACAAGCCTTCACATTTGCCAAGCAATTAATATTATCATGAATTTCTTCAAACAAGTGCTCGTGTATTAAGTCAGGCCAAGACACCTTGAGCACCGTCTCATATGTTTCAACGATACTAAGATATTTGACGTTCACTCCATTAGCATTTATGTCGCCAAAAAATAATACACAACAAAGATAAAAACCTATCAAACAAACTAGATCCTTCTCATCAATTTTCTTTCTTTTCCCACTTTTTCTCCTTTTGGTCATAAGGTGTTTTATCTTCTCTAAATTTTTTGTCTTAGTCACTGTTGTCTGATGTGTTGTAGACTTAATATCGGTGAAGAACTTGCTGTACCAAACATTGCCAATCAAATCCTTATGAGAAAAGTTCTTTAATAGCTTTTGACCCTTTCTACTTCCAATCCTTTGCATGTAAAATAAACCAGCCAGCTTTGCCGGTGTAGACTCTATAAACTTATCATCACCAAACTTGAAAGAACAAGGTGTGTCACAATCCATATCAAAGCAGTTCAAAAGCTTCAAGACGCCGCTTTTGTTGGTAGTGATTTGTTTTGTTGTACTTGGTACAGCTGGATCATACTCATCGTAATACATCATTACGAGCTTACCGTAAGGAACTCTCAAAAGATATCTCTGAGCCCTATCAGTTAGTCCTATAGGTTTTATCACCTTTACCAAATCCTTAACGGCATTCAAGGATTGCCTTAATTTTCTTGTACACATCACACACAAAAATAGTATGAGTCAGTATTTTGTGTACTTATCAAATACACTCCTTTATAACTGCAAAATCAAAATCATGTCACAAACTATGTGTATTTGCCAAGTACACAAACTGAATCATTCTATTATGTGTTGTGTAACCTCAATTTACACATGCATATGAATCTGTATTTGCTGTGTAACTATAAGTTAGTTGATAGGTGTTGTAAAACACCTAATTTTATATCTAGTATTTATGCTTTCTTTGCTATTTTCCTTGGGATTTGCATCTCTTATGTGTGGTTTTGAGTTTATCAGGTGCAATGAAGTCATTTGGAACAAAAGAAGGAGAAGTCATTCAATTTGAGCTGAAAGGGGCAGAAAGGTCATTTCATAGGAGTGCAACCGAGCCAAGCCAACGATAGGGGACAACCACTACAGCTTAGTCTAGAGAAGCAAAAAGGGAAGACATCATTGGTGGCCATTATCTAAGGAGTGGGTGCTTATAGTCATCTGAGTACCCCCTATCTACTTCACCTAAGTGGGTATAACACTCCTCATTTCCTACACCAAACCTAAAAAAATCAGAGAGAATTCATTTCTTTTCATCTGGTCTGAGACCATGGCTGTCTGAGGCCATTTTCATCTGAAATCGAACGATGTGGAAATCCAGAGAGGTGATATTGATGAAGAGATATGGAATTGAACAGAGGGATAGAAATTGGTGTTGCTGCTACTGTTGAACTCGAAACCGAGAGAGAGAAGTAGATCGATCCAAAGAAAAAATCAGACCAAGAATTAGGGTTTGGTGTTGCACCTGAAATGAATTCGAGAGAAGAAAAAAAAAGGGAAAGCGACCATTAATTGCTTTGTTATCGCCGTGCATCCAAGAAAGAAACGAAGTCGAGGAGATGATGATCTTTGGTGAAGATAAAGAAGAGGGTTTCAAGAGTTTGCTTGGTGATGAGCTTGTAGCCGTGGAAATGAATACGAATTGAATCGAGCCATGAGATCCGAGGAAGAAATGGGTATTGATGATTTCAAATTGGAGTTGCTACGTTATCGATTTAGAGAAGGAATTGGGGTTTTAGGCGATTTGATGGAGAAATTGAGATGTTGAAGATGATGATGAATTCAAGTTGCCATGGCTGCTACTTGTTGGAGATATGAGGAGGTTATGGAGATGTGAATGATTAATGGCAGCTGAGTACAAGGAGCTGGCTGAGTTTGTGTGAGATGCAGCTGCAATTGAAAGTAACTGAGCAAGTAAGAAAGAAGCAGAATATGGTGCTGCTTAAAGGAATTGAAGACATGGAGAAGAACAAGGTCTTATGCTGTGAGAAGGATCTGAAGGTGGTGGTATGCATGAAATGGAGTTGAGTTGCTTGAGGGGTAGAGTCAGGAAGCTGCAATTGGGTATTGTTGCAGTTCACATGGAGTGTTGGGTTTGATTGATTGGCAGCAGAATGGAATGGGGATTGTTGTGTTTAAGTAAGAAGTTCAAATTGGGTATGTGCCTGGTGCTAATTGTTGTTTCCTGTTTGGGTCTGCTAATGGTTTAGAAAGCAAGAAGCAATTACAGATTGAAATGGCTCAATGGATTGATGCTGTGTATTGTTTAACTGGGGCTGGTGCTATGGGTTGAAGCAGGCAGTGGTGATTGAGCTAAGATTGCAAGCTAGTACTGGCAGGGCATTGCAGGTTGCAGGTGTTGTGTAGTGCTCACAGATGGGAGAATGTTGCTGAGTTAGAATGGAGCAATATATGATGGCCTGAGATGTAATTGCAGGCAATGGCTCGAATCGGATGCGAGAGTCGGCAGTGACAGGTTGAGACCATTGCAGAGTTGTTGCTGAGATTGAAGAAGGCTAAAAATGAGCTGGAAATGGAGCTAAGTAGATGGTGGTCTGTGAACTGCGGTGGATTTGGGGAGATTGAGCTGCAATGGCTGGATCTTAGATGTATGTTAGGCATAGATGAATGCTTAGGGAATGCAGTAGGAAGCTGCAAAGGATGAGTGGTATCGGTGATTAATGGCACCTGATGGACCTGTACTGGTTGTGTGTTGCCAGTGAAGATGGAGATTGGGATGGTAGCTCGAAATGGTGGAAGCTGGAGAATGGAAGGATATGTAGGTACTGCCATTGGCAATGACATGAATAAGAAGGAGATGGCCTGGACTGTGGCTTGTTGGCCTGATGGCAGTGAAGCTGGTGCTGTGATAAGGATGCAAGAGCTGAAGTTGCAGCTCAGTTGGGAGAGCTGGAATTTCAGGTGGATATGAACTGTACAGGTGCTGGCATTACAATCTCGAGTTGTTGCTGCCAGTTAAAGCTCAGATGCAGGAATGATGAGGTTGAGTTTAAATAACTAAAAAGGATGGAAGTGGTAGCTTTGAGCTGAAAGAACCACAATTTGGTGTTGAGTTTGAGATGGAACATCCAAGATGGCTGGCCAAGGAGCCGTGAAGCACAATGATTGTGCTGTGAAATTTATGGCCTGTGCAAGGTTGCAATGGCCTGAGCCAAGGCCAAATCAACTCAGCTCAGCTGAGTCTGACTAGCTGTCTAACTCGTCTGACTGAGTCAGTGACTGACTCGATGCTTGACCGAGTTGACCCGGCCGAGTTGGATTGTTGACCGAGTTGACCGTTGACAGGGTGACCGGGTGGACTTTGCCGGTCACCCGAGATACTAGGTCGGTGCCGGATTCCGGCCACTTCCGCCATAATACCGCATTTCGGCGACGTATTTTTTTGGACATATTTTCTACATGGGTTTCTCTCTCTTATGGGCTTGGTGGATTTTTATCTAATGGACTTTGAAGGCTAGACCTAATTTTGGAAACAAGAGAGCTATTTAAAGGAAAGACTTCTACAACTAAAACATATATTTTTCTTGGAACTTTGGAGAGCCGGTTTTGTTTACGCTTCTAGGGTTTGCTTTTGTTCATCTTCTTCTTTTCAATTAATATTATTATTATGAACTCCATAGCTATGAGTAGCTAAATAAATCTTATTGGTTATGGGATAAAGTTGATTTCTCAATATGTTATATGATTCAATGAATTAGTTTTGTCTCAATATTTTATTGTTTGTGGTTCACAATTAATAGTGTTATATGATTTGATAGTTTGTTTGGTTGAGTCCGGAATCAATCCGATTTACATTCATCTCTAGAGCTATATTAGGGTTTTCAATACGAAAAAGTTGTTTATCCCTGATTCTAAGTAGCATAATTGTGGGTAGTGCTTGTAGTGATATATCCTACTAGTCACAAGTGAATCATAACTTTTGTTAAAACGTTTAGTGCTTTTACACATTCGTTTTCATTGATTAGTCTTATTCCATAGAACTTATTGCTTTTAGGGAGTTAAATATAATTGTGCTTTTACACTTTAGGTTGCTTTCTAGGAAGAATTCACATATGCATCTTTTAATGTGGTTGTGATGAAAACAGGGAATTAGCGGGATATACTTGCGATCAAGGTATCCTAGGACTATTAGTAGATGAGAGATTAAAATACCAATTCTAATCATTGATGAAAATACATGTTTGTGAGTGATACTATCCCATGACCAATATCTTCTCCTTATTGATTATTCCAATTACTTACTTTGCTTTCAATTACTTTTATTTATTAGATAAAACAACAAACATCCCCCATTGGTTACCTTAGAAACTGAAAATTGCATAACAACAATTGCCTCTCTGTGGATACGAACTCTTCCTTACCTTGTGCTTCATTTAAATTTAGTGAGTAAGAAAGTGAAATTATTTTAGACGCTTACGACCGCGATCATTAGTCACACCACAAGGCAAGTCAGTGGTGAGATTTTGAATGTGTAGCTTGTAGTTACACAGTCAATTGGCAAGTTAGTGTTGAGATTTTCAATGTGTAAATTATAGTTACACATACACAGTCAATCAATATATAAACCATTGTAGAGTCATTGGTGAGATTGTTTAAAGTGTAACTTATAGTTACCCATGCCCTTTGCAAGTCAGTGGTGAGATTTTCCATGTGTAAATTATAAAGGAATGAATGATTGAGGCCCCTGACATGAGATTTCAAATGTGTAAATTATAGTTACACGACTCCTTGGCAACTCGAGGCGACATCTTGAATGTGTAACTTACGGTTATATCAGCTCATTTATAAGTGTAACTTCAAGTTACACACTCAATATATATACCACAATACAATCGGTGGTTAGATTTTGAATGTGTAACTTAAAGTTACACAGTGGCCTTGTTTGTATATTTAAACATTCAAAGGCATTTTTTCACTAGCATGATACCATAACAACACATATACTCAAATAATTTCACATCCAAGTACAAAACATTGTCAATCACTACTAGTTACACATCCTAAACACAACCAATTTTTTATGTGCAACTACTAGTTACACATCCCAAGGCAAGTCGGTGGTGATAGGCTCATTTGGTATGTGTAAGTGTAAGTTACACAATCAATATACAAACCACAACACATCGGTGGTGGTATTTTGAGTGTGTAACTTATAGTTACACATGTCCTTTGTCTATGTAGTTACATATTCACAAGTATTACATGAGAAACAAACATGAGACCATGACAACAATAGTTTTCACATCTTAGTACCGTAATTGTATCATCTTTTCCAGGGGGATTCATTTTTCCTTTCACCATTTTTATTTCAAAAGAAAATTGATTCCGAATCACGATTGATGAAGTAATAAAATCAAGTTAGTTGATTGCAATTCTGTAGGATTCAAATATCGCACAACATATTTTCTTAGCGTGCGAGATTAAATTATTTCCTTAACTCGCGAGAAGAGTTTGCGAGATTCATTATTTTCCATAACTCGCGAGAATGTAGCAAGATTCGCGAGAATGTCTCGAGAGAAGGTAGCAAGAGCCTGCGAAATCATCAAAGAGCTCGCGAGAATGTCTCGAGAGAAGGTAGCAAGAGCCCGCGAAATCATTAAAGGGCTCTCGAGAATATGAGTTGTATGTGATTGTCATCCATTATGTAAACACCTATATAAAGAGGAGAGGGGAGAGAGAAAGGGAGGATACTTTGAGGAGGAGAGAGAGAGATATTTTGAGAGAGATATTTTTTAGAGAGATTTATTTTCTTTATCATCTTCTTCCCCAAATAATTAGATCTAGAGCTCTAGAAAATATCCATTAATGGAGATTTTCAATGTAATATTAATGTAACCTCAACGATCATAGTGAAGAATCGTGGATGTAGATCACATTGATCGAACCACGTAAAAAATCCTTGTGTCTATTTAAATTTCTAGCACTTATATTTTGAGATTTAGATAATTAATAAGATTTAGATCTACGAAATTGAGTAAGGGGTGTAGTGTGGGATTTCCTGCAACTACATATGCGCTAGAAACAGGGAGAGAATAATGGATTTTATCCTTCCTGTAACTTGTTGGATCAAGAAATTTCCATGAAAATTAGTTATTGTTCATATTTTTCTAGATCTACAAAGTTTAGGTTCAAAAATGGAAATTTCATGGAAGAAATCACACTTTCAGGGAGTAAACAGCATCAGCAATTTAAAGACATGAAAAGAAGAAGAGAAAATATTAATTGTTGTGGTGAAATTCAAGGAAGAAAATTAAAGTTTGAATGAAAGAATTCCGTGTTCAGGAGAAAAATCAAAAGGAAAATTGTTGAAGGAAATAAAGGAAGAATGAAGAAAAGGATAAGAACAAAACGCTTGTGAATTTTATCACAAAAAGAAGCTCGCCTGAGATGGTTTGAGTTGGAGCGAAGAAGCTTGATGTCGCAAGATCAAATCTCGCCATAGTCATATTTTTTCACATTTTTTCTACAGCCTAGAGAGGAGAAAATGAGTATATTCGCAATATTGTTTCATTATTTATAGCAAGCGACAAATAGCCCGAGATGGTCGAGAGAAGAAGTATGCAAACCCGGAGGTCGCGGGTTGAATCTCCCTCCCTCGCAAAGAATTTTTGCTTCGCAAAGAGGAAAAAATGGATAATCTCGCAAGGTTGTTTCATTCTTTCGCAAACAAGAGGCGACAGTTGGTCACCCTTTGAAATTAATGAGTTCATGGTCGCGAGTTCAAGTCCCATTGAACGTCCATTTTTGCATGGATTTTTCGAAAACAGATCTCGCAAGAAGAAAGTAAGTGATTATTTCGCAGAAACACTTGCCAGAGGCGGTGGCTAGCACACGGTTGGTCGGGAGGCATGAATGGCAGGAGGTCAGGATCAATTCTTGCTCTCGCACATTTATTTTTGTTATGCGAAATTTCGCAAGGACTTTTGCTTATTTCTCAAAGAAGAAAGTTGATGACTATCTCCCAAATTAATTTCGCAAGAGAAGGTTAGAACAGTTGGTATGGTGCGAGAATATGCAAGAATGCAGATCAAGGGTTCAAATCTCATTTCTCCTATTTCTTTTTGCGACGAGATAATTATATTTTGTGCGACATTTATACATTTCAAGGATGCTAGCTTAGCAAGCCAATCATATACTTCGCAAGAGACAACAGAACAACAAACCACAAAAGCTAAGTACCACTTTCATTGAATATTTTACTTTTACGTAAAAAAAAAAGATTTTTGATTTGATTTACAAAGGGCGAGATAATCGCGAGAATTATAGAAATCTCAAAATTATTTAAAATTATTTCAAAATTACAAAGATTTAAAGATTTTAAAGATCTTAAAGATTTCAAAGATTTCAAATTATAAGGAATTACAAAGATTTCAAAGATTTCTAAATTACAAAGATCTTAAAGATTTCAAAGATTTGAGAAAGATCTCCAGATTAATTTATATATTTCTCTTGAATATTTACTTTACTTCAAATGATATGATATTATGAGAATGAATGAAAGAAATGACAGTAAATGAAAGAATGAGTGAAGGAAGTGACAAAAATGAAGGAATGAATGAAAGGATGAATGAAAGAATGAAGACATGCGATAATTTCGCAAAGATAATGGAAATGCGATAACTTCAAAAAGATACGAGTAAAGAAAATCAAAAATGAATGATTGAATGAATTGACAAAAATGAATGAGTGAGTGAATGGGACGAACCTTTATGGCGTACACCTAGTTCGCGAATGATATTTCGTAAGAGGCAAATGTAAGACCTAAAGTGCGTCATATAAGGGGTATCTCTTGACATGGCTCGGGGGGAAGGTTACACCGCTCCTGAAGCCTGGTCATGGAAATTTGGGGCCATGAAAGCCTATAGGAAGAGGTACCTTGGATTCCCAACTATATATAAGGTTATACCCGGGTTGGGCGACCGAGGGTCTCTTCCAAGGAGTCGATGTATGCTCAAGGCGCCGAGGTACACGGTTGAGCCGTGAGTGCCGGGATGGATGAACCTACCCCGGCCATTCTTGGCAAGTCTTGGCATATGTTGCACTCGCCCGAAGAAAACTCACTTAGGGTGCGGTCTCGTAACCATAAACCCTATAGGTATAAGGGATAAGAGGTCAGAAAAACAACCGGTTGTTGTTAAGACCAGGATGGGAGGAGCTAGTCTTGTATGGCCGATGTTTCGCCTCCTTGAAGGGCAACAGGGAGAAGATAAGGCGGCACTCTCCATTAGGGAAGTGCCAAAAAAGACGCAAATGTCATGAGGCTTTGTTTTCGCAAGGAGACTTAGGCTTGTCATATTTGTGCAATGATCCTGAAGAGGCAATAATACTAACGCGAGGGTAAGACGAGATCAATGGGTCTTTACACGAAAGTGTACGGACGTCCTGCGATTTCGTCGCAAGACGGCAATGTCATGGGGCTTTATGTTCGCAAGGATATCTAGGCCTGTCATATTGTCGCAACTAAAACATCCTGCAGAGGCAAAAATACTTGGAAAATGATAAGGCAAGATCAATGGGTCTTTACATGCAAGTGTAAAGACGTCCTGCGATTTTGTCGCGATAAAGGGTGGCAGAGTAAGACCTTTAACTAGGAAGGTCAAACTTAGAAGACCACCAAAGATGATAAGGCAAGATCAATGGGTCATTACGTGAAAATGTAAAGACGTCCTGCGATCTTGTCGCAATGATAAAATTCAACGTAAAGCAATGAAGAGATTATACTATCGCATGAGCACAACGCAGGAGATAGAGGAAAGATAAGAATGAAGAAATAACTCACTCATTCAACACTTTTCAACGATTCTACCTTCGTAGATAAAGAACAGAGGCAACAATGGATTACCGAAAAACATTTTATGTTCTTTATTTTCTCGGCAAGAATCATTTCCAAAGAAGATGTTTATCAATGAACAACAAGAATCCTCACCAAAAATGGAATAATGACTTCACATGAACAGGAGGCAATACTTCTTATACTTCAAAGGATTAATATTTCTTATCCACTTCGCAAAGTTTCGTAACTTCGCGAAAGAATAGAACATAGCATGAGGCAAAGAACAGGGAGCGAGAGTTTCACATGATGGATTCGCAATACTTCTTATATTTAGAGGATTAAGTACTTCTTATACTTCTCAAAGGATACTTCATACTTCTTATATATTTCGAGGATTAAGTACTTCATGTACTTCTTCAAGGATACTTCATACTTCGCATACTTCAAGAGATAATACTTCTTATTCACTTCGCAAAACTTCGGAACTTCGCAAAAGAATAGAGGCAAGTACGTACTTTTCAAGTCCAGTATTCTTCCGTTCGTTCCTTCATCAACCAAGATCAAAGATTACATCAACAACGGATTTTTCCTTAAAGATCGCTCTCAAGCAATATTCAAGGAAAAAAGAGGCAAGATGTAGGATTCAAATATCGCACAACATATTTTCTTAGCGTGTGAGATTCAATTATTTCCTTAACTCGCGAGAAGAGTTTGCGAGATTCATTATTTTCCATAACTCGCGAGAATGTAGCAAGATCGCGAGAATGTCTCGAGAGAAGGTAGCAAGAGCTGCGAAATCATCAAAGAGCTCGCGAGAATGTCTCGAGAGAAGGTAGAAGAGCAGCGAAATCATTAAAGGGCTCTCGAGAATATGAGTTGTATGTGCTGTCATCCATTATGTAAACACCTATATAAAGAGGAGAGCAGGGGAGAAAGGGAGGATACTTGAGGAGGAGAGAGAGATATTTTGAGAGAGATATTTTTAGAGAGAGATTTATTTTCTTTATCATCTTCTTCCCCAAATAATTAGATCTAGAGCTCTAGAAAATATCCATTAATGGAGATTTCCAATGTAATATTAATGTAACCTCAACGATCATAGTGAAGAATCGTGGATGTAGATCACATTGATCGAACCACGTAAAAAATCCTTGTGTCTATTTAAATTTCTAGCACTTATATTTTGAGATTTAGATAATTAATAAGATTTAGATCTACGAAATTGAGTAAGGGGTGTAGTGTGGGATTTCCTGCAACTACAAATTCAACTTAAAGTTTCTAGGGTTTTCAAACAGTAACATCTCAGAAATGAAACCCAGTAAATCAAACTACAATCAGTTATATCACATCCATGACTTACCTTTGTTTCTATTCAGTCGGTTTTTTTTATGGATTTTATGCACAAAAGATTGTTCACCTTCTCTGATCTGTAAAATTATCAGTCAGAATGAGTTATGTTCGTTGTAATCTCATTACAAACCCTAGTTCAACAATTTTTGACACATGAAATTAGTAACAATAGGAATCAAAACTAACAGATCCAAATCAAAACATACCTAGTAATTCATCGTCGGAATATTTAGGTTTTGAATCATGTAAAATCAAATCATTTCGATCTTTGTTTTCAGATTCGATGCGAGATGATGAACAGAATGCTTTCGATCTGTTTCTCTGATTTAGCGGTTAGCAGATTCAGCAAATGTTTCTCTGTTTCGATCTTTGTTTTGCAACAGATTTCAGGAAGATTTCTTGATTTTTTTTGGGGTTTTTTTCTAGATTTGTTTTCTGTTTTCAGATGAGTGAGATTTGTTTTCTCTCTCCTGGGAAATGAAATAATGGCTTCTGAACGAGAGAAAGGTAGGTGACGTCTATTATATACTTGAGGTTAATTTAGTCTTTTAGCTTTCATTAAATTTATTTTTTAATTCGGGGCCTGGTTTTAAAACTCTTTTAACTAGGGGCCTCATATTATGGGTTATCCATGGGTTGGGCCTTAGCCTAATTTTCCCATGTGCAAAAGTGTTCATAGCAAGTGGCCCAAGGGCCAAGAGGATATAACTTGAATCACTAGACCACAACGAGGGGCACCTTTCCCTTCTTAAGAGTTTAAATATCGAAGCAACTTTTAAAAAAGATCCCGGATTTTCTAGGGTTTAGTTCTTCAAGTGTCATACCAAAGTTGAAAAAATAAAATAAACAAAAATCAAACATGTCGTCAGAAATCCAATAAAAAAGATAGTGATGGCAGGTACTTTTCTGACAGAGGATATCTTGATCGTCATCTTTACTTATCTTCCTGTAACTTCAATCTATAGGTTCAAATCCGTTTCAAAGGTATGGTTATATATATATTCTCTCTGATCCTTATTTCATAGGGAAAATTGGGAATATGCATCAAAATCCGGTGCAATCTTGGGGATATGTCCCGATATTCCAAATCTCGGCAATATGCCCCAGCCGTGAGTATTTCCATCCAAAACTGTCAACAGTCAATACATGTACACATGTGAAATAACACGTGCGAAACAAAGACATATATACCCTTCCAACACATGTGTTAACCACACGCATAACACCGAACCTGCTTCTTCATCGTCTTCCTCAGTGTTAATTCTTCAAGAATCGTTGCAACAAGTTCAGTAGTTTACCAGTTTACCTTTACCCGAAACAACATTAGCTAGTTCAGGTTTGGTTGACGGAGGAAGCCTGATAATCTCCCTAAATCAATTCAAAAACGCAAGAATATGTATCCAATACCTAATCAATTCAATTAGATTATTATCTCCACCTCCGACCTCCGTTACCAATAACTAACACAAGAATATGTATCCACCGTATTTTCCAAAAAATCATCACCAAAATCATCTTCCACTATGAAACAAAAAAAAGTTCAGAAAACATCTATAATTACATGAATTTGATATTAATATGAAAAATCCCCAATTTTATGTATGAACCCTAATTACATCTGGAAACCCTAAAGACTGAAACTGATGAATCAAACTTATAAAACTGAAATTCCACAATATTAAGACCCATTCAATTTACCACTGCAAGTCTACAACGACCTGTATCTTGCTTGGAATTCTCGGCGAGTTATTTTAAATGTGAAGAAAAGACGCAGAGAGAAGAAGCTAATTCTAGTTTATCTGTGTTTGATCTTTAGCCGTCCAACTGTATGTAATATCTCCTGGATAATGACGGGACATGCATTATTAGTAACTAAATGAAAATCAGGGTAAGGCAAAATTGTCATGTCAATACACTTAATTAGATAGTGTCACGATTGCTGCAGCCTCATTATCACGAGATGTGATCGGAGAAGATATATGGGAGAAGATTTTTATTTCTAAATAAAGTAAGGTCAAAATTGCCATTTAACCAACCCATGATATCTCGTATGCCGAGATTTTGACTGGTCAAGGCTGAGATTTTGACTAGTTAACTCACATGGATGGAAAATTGGATGACTGGGGCATATTACCTACAACTGGAAATGTGGGGCATATCCCCAAGATAGCATCGGATTTTGGGGCATATTCCCAATTTTCCCTATTTCATAACCAAATGGTTTCAGTTTAACAACACAAACAACATTATCATAGAAAGATTCACCGAATGGTCTAATGATAGGAAATTATACATCATGTCTGCTTTACATTCACGTTTCGTATCTAGACATGATCATGGCTTTCTTTTAGGTTTCTGAATTCTAAACCACTTCGGGAAGAGACTTGAACTTCGGAGGTTCTAGTAATGGTTTAGTGCTTTGTTATACGATAGTGAACTTCGATGTGTTTTGTTTGTAATCCACTCACAGAAAATTGGGTTTCGATTCCTTCACCACCCATGGCCCTGCGTTCTCCGTATGATGTTGTTGGTTTCTTTTGTGAGTACTCATCATCCTACAACTGGAGTTGTAATTACAAGGTTTTACGTGTAAGAAATGATCAATCAATTTCAAATATATTTATAGGCTGATGTATTTTGTTCTAATTAGGAAATGGAAAACCTTTGAAGTTTCATGCCTTCAATATGTTCAATGGGATCCTGATAGAGTTGTATCAATCACAGGAACTAATCACTAATTGATTCATTTGAGAAGATAAAGTTTTCACACACATTTACATTACACTCAAGCAAGTATTTAAAGACAGACTAATATTCACCTGACCGACAATACATGTGACATCTCATACACGTGAGAGAACTAAAGCCTACACCATATCGGCTCTTAACTTTGCTTTGCTACATCTCTTAACCGCTTTCTGCATCTCTTATCTGCACCACTACATGTGTGTCATTATTCCCCCTCAAGCTCAAGGGCGGTGGTGACATTAAGCTTGGAACGCAAAAGAGTGAAACGTGGAGCATGAAGACCCTTGGTGAATATATCCGCAAATCGATCAATTGTGCTAACATAAAATATATCAGAGCTTTGGATTGAACTTGACTTCTCGAATAAAATGGTAATCCAGCTGAACATGTTTCATTCTTGAGTGAAGCACAGGATTAGAGGCCAAGGAAAGAGAACTAAGATTATCACAGGCAAGTTTAGGCACACCTGGTAGAAGAAGATGAAGATCTCTGAGGATAAAACAGATCCAAACAATTTCAGCAGCACTATGAGCTAGCGTGCGATACTCTGCTTCAGTGCTAGAGCGAGCCACAGTTGTCTGTTTCTTAGAGGACCATGATATGATATTAGGACCAAGAAAAATACAGTAGCCTCCAGTGGATCGTCTGTCATCAACCAATGGCCCTGTCCGCATCCCGAAAAACCTAGCGAAATGAAGCGCCTTTGGTAAAATGAATTCCATAGCCTAAGAGTACCTTTAATATATCGTAAAATTCTCTTTGCGGCCACGGAGATGCACAGTTAAAGGATGCTTGCATATGTTGCGAGACCAAGTTCAACGCAAAAGAAATTTCGGGTCTTGTCCATGTCAAATAATGAAGTGCACCCACTAATGATCCGTATTCGGTGGGATTATCTAAAAAGTAAACCATCATCCTTTGACAATTTATTCGAAAGCGACAATTGGAGTCTTACAGGACTTGGAACCCTCCATATGAAATTTGTTGAGAAGATCCACAAGCATATTTTGTGCTGGGATAAAAATAGTGAATTTATTCTATGAACTTCAAGACCGAGAAAATAAAGAGAACCCAAATCCTTAATTGAAAGCGCAACCCAATGTGCTATGACATGAAGAAAAAGGCTGATGAAGAACCTGTGGGTAGGATATCATCCACATAAACAAGAGCAATCGTAATTTGAGAGCCATCCTTGTGAACAAACAATGATGAATCTGCTGAGAATGTATAAACCCTAAAGAGAGTAAGGCAGTGCTAAGCTTCTCAAACCAGGCCCTAGGTGCTTGTTTGAGTCCATAAATGGCCTTATGTAGGAGACACACATGATTAGGTTTATCAGGATCAATGAAGCCAGGTGGTTGAGCCATATAGACAGTTTCCTTCAGATCACCATGGAGAAATGCATTACTTACATCAAGCTGATGAATATTCCAATTGAATTGCACTGCCATAGACAAAATAATTCGATAGTGGTTGGCTTGGCAAGGGGTGAATGTATCTTCAAAGTCAATTCCTGGTTGTTGATGATAGCCCTTTGCAACAAGCCTGGCCTTATGTCTGTCAATGCTGCCATCAGGATTGTACTTAATTCTAAATACCCACTTGCAGCCAATAACATTTTGATCATCAGCAGGGGGAACTAAAGACCAAGTCCCAGCATTTTGAAGTGCAGTATACTCATGCACAGAAGCAACTCTCAAACGGCAATTTTGTTAGCGACGAAGTAATGCAAGTAGGAATTGAAGATAAAAATGCAGCGGCAATGGATGTTTAGTGGCAAGTAAGATTTTGGCTTATATATGCCTCTTTTACCCCTAGTAGTCATGCTATGATCATTCATAGTACAAGATGAAGTGAGAGATGGACTAGGAGAAGGAATAATAGATTGAACATTGGATTCAGGCATAAGAGGCTCACTAGAAGATTCGAGGCGTAAGCTGCGGTGAATGGCATTTGTAGGCAATGTAACACTATCGAAACTAAAAAGAAGTATATGGAAATGAAGATTCATTGAAAGAAACATGCGGAAATGTAAATAGTGCACGAGATGGGATCAAGACACCTATAGCCTTTGTGTGTTAAACTGTAACCAAGAAAAATGCAATGTTTACTTCTAGGTTGAAGTTTATTGGTAGTATAAGGCTTTAGCCATGGAAAACAAGCACAACCAAAAGATTTAAGAAAGTTATAATCAGGTTGTTTGTGAAAAGAGCTTCAAAAGGTGATTGAAAAGAAATTGCTCTAGTTGCGATCTTTGTTGATTAAATAATTAGCGATTTGAAGTGCCTCTACCCAAAAAGAATTTGGTAAACTTGACTTGACATAGAAGAGTTCTAGTGATTCTAGAAGATGTTTATGCTTTACTTCAGCAACACCATTCTGTTCTGGTGTGTGTGGACAAGATAATTCATGACTGATGCCTTTTGATTCACAGAAATGAAGGAGAAAATTATTTAGAAATTCACCACCATTATCGAGTTCTTATAGTGATACGAGAGTGAGATAACAACTTTTCAATTCCGGTGACAAATGAGATGAAAGCATGCTTGAAATGCGCTTTTGTATTAATAGGTAAAGCCAACAATATTTGGTGAACTCATCCACAACATTTGCATAATACAAAACACCAGATGTAGAAGCTACATGACAAGGACTGAGAGGTCTATATGCAATAATTCTAAAGGCTTAGTAGCTTCAGTGGTAGATAGTTGGAAAGGTAGTTTCTGACATCTGCATAATTTGCATTCATTACAAAAGAAAGGTTTATTTGAAACATTGGACAATTTCAGTTTATTACACAATTTTTGTAGTGTCTGAAATGAAGGATGTCCAAATCTTCTATGTAGGAGAGCTGGATCATGAAGTGTGGTAGCAAAGGCATGATTTTTGAGTTGAATGAAATAGGATAAAGTCCATTTTTATGTGGACCTTGGAAAGAAGCTTCCCGAGTTGAGATCCTTCACACAAAATCCATGGGAATCAAGAGTTAATGAGCAATGGTTATACGATGTAAATTTATGAATGGATAAAAGATTATGTGAGGACCGAGGACAATAAGCACATCATTTAGTGTGAATGAATGATCATTAGCAATTCTACTAGAGTTAGCTTTGTGAGTAATACACATACCTTCACCACTAGCGGTTTTGTATGAGTTCTGAGCCATCATATGGAGTAACTTCTTGAAAATCATCCTTGTTAGAAGCAACATGATTATTTGCACCGCTGTCTGCAATCCACTCTTCTGGAGAATCAAAAATATCAGCAGCTGCTAACATTGCACTCAGAATCATAGCTTACAGAATCATAGCTTACAGAATCAAAAATATCACCGCTGTCTGCAATCCTTGTCATAAAGATGTTGTTGCTGATCATGATGGTGTTTTTTATTGGATTGTACATGGAAACAGAATCATAGCTTACAGTCTCAACAAAAACGGTACTGATGGCTATGGTTGCAGTATTATCTGCTTGCCAGATGGCAATGATGCTAGTTATCGAGGTCATATTATCGGGGAGTCAGAAGGCTTGATCTATTACGCTAGAATCACAAGAAGTCAAAGAACTTTGAGTCTTTGGGTGATAACTGGCAATTGTGTATTGAATTACACGATACCTTCAGACAAATATATTTTCAGAAAGGAAGTACAAGTTTAACTTTAGATTCTGCTGAAGTAGAGGTTGTAGGTATTAATCCGGTAGACCATCATGTTGTTTTGCTCGGTTGTTGCGGCTGCGTTTGGGGGTTCAATACCCTGACCAAAAAAATGAGGAGCTATGCTCTCCTTTTTCCTTGGCTAACAGTCATCTGGATTTTATTGTTTCGATGTTCACGCCATTTGTGCTAAAGCCAATGCCAACAGTACTTCCACCCCCTGCATGGACAGACACTTACATCGATCCTTGGATTTGAATTAATCTAAAACATGTTGATAGTCTTAGGTTCACTACGATTACGTCATATTACTCAATGGTGGGTATTGCTTGTGTTCATAATATGCTAATCTTCTCGAACTGTCTGCCACTTGAAAATTTTTGGCTTTTTGTAAGTTTCAGGCTTTATATGCATTAGGTCATCTTTCGAATCCAAGGCAGTCAAGATGTGTTTTTGTTTTCCGGTCCGCGAGTTATAACTCCAAAGGTGTCACTATGCATCCACAAAAAACCCGCTAAAACAAAAGTAACACAAAAACCTCAAAAAACAAAATTTTGATAAAATTTGATGAAACCTTATAGAATTTGACGAAACCAATTTTTGGTTTCATCATAAAATTTGATGAAACCAATTTTAAAATTTGGGGTTTTTGTATCAATTTTTAAAATTTGGGGTTTTTGTATCAATTTAGTTTAAGATGGAGTTTTAATAAATCCCAACATTTGAGTGGGGTTTTCGTACCACAAGTTTGGTCACCTTGGGTTTTTATGACTAGTTTTGTTTCTTCTCATCTTAATGTTTTGGGTTTGATATGTTCAGGGATATAAAAATTTCTGTCAATTTGATCAAGAAACTACCTATCTATTACAGCAAACTGTAATGCAGTATTTTCCTGCATTATGCACCATGTCAAATTTATGTGAACTCTTATTTGATGTCTCTCTCTATATCTATAAATTTAGCCCTGTACTGGTTCTTTAATTTACTTGCCATCAATTTCTAACTTTAGTCTATACTCAAGCCATAATTAAGAGTCGTTGAATATGATGAAGGTAAATAAATGACACTGTGTGTTCTTCAAGGTTCTTGACACCAATTAGTTTAAATAGCTTCTTCATCAAGTTTACTCCAACTTTCCTCGGCTGGAAAACTTGTTCTTCAAGGTTCTTGACACCAATTTAGTTTAATTAAACACTAAATAGCTTCTTCATCAAGTTTACTCCAACTTTCCTCGGCTGGAAAACTGTTCGAAATCGACCTACGTCACTCAACGTAATAGATTTCCCCCCTAAGAATAGAGGTCCAGCAAGAACTGATGCGCGAAGTAGCAGCACTACTACTACCTATACATATTCTATGCAAAACCATCTAATTCGATTCATGTTTGCTTACTTTGCAAAATTGCTTTTGTAAAGAATAGTGCATGGTATAAATATCTTAACTATTTTCAAGAATCAAGTAATGATTTAAGTACGTGATCTCTCTCCTCGTACGACTCCTTCTCTCTCCCCTCACCTGAATCTCCTCTCTCGGCTCTTTTTCTTGGCCGTTGCTTTGGATTCTTGCGTCTCAACGGGTTTTTTTTTCCGGACTTTGTGGAAGGACAAATAGTCCCACATTGCTATAATCCGCTTAATTAAACTTAAATATAATATGGAAGGGCCGCTCCACTCATTGCCAATTGGTTTTGAGTTGGATGCCCGCGGACTTTAACATGGTATCAGAGCTAAGCCCCAAACCCAGACGTGCGTACGTCGGGTGTAGGCCGAGTTTCGCGAAGTGTTTAACCTACTTTGTCACTTGTACACCCGGGTGTAGGCAAGTGCCGATCGGGCCGAAGTGTTACCCCTGATTTAGTCACTCACCGTGTACACCTCGTTAGATGGGTGGTAACTCGTACTTAGGTCCCACGTGTGAGGCCAGTGGTCGGGCCTTACACGTGAGGGGGCGTGTGAAAGGACAAATAGTCCCACATCGCTATAATCCGCTTAATTAAACTTAAATATAATATGGAAGGGTCGCTCCACTCATTGCCAATTGGTTTTGAGTTGGATGCCCGCAGACTTTAACAGACTTCTAACCGGAATTTCATCCTCTCAGTCTAACTCTGTCTCATGAACACTAACCATCTCACTTTCATCACTAGTTGTTACTAAAATGACAGGATTCTCAGAATTTTTCTTCAGGTCATCTCGGTCTTCCTTTCACCCGTATCTCTCTCTGAAGCTCCGCGAAATCACTATGGGTCCCTTCAAAATTGGATATCACAACAACTGCACTTATAAGTGTCTCAATGGTTCAAATTACTCGTATTTGATTACAAGCAACACCAATACAATCATCAAGACTTTCCATTTACTCGTATTTGATTACAAGCAACACCAATACAATCATCAAGACTTTATCTGATCTCAACAACACAGATCACAACATCTCTCCAACTAATCCTACTTATTACAAGCAAATAATAGATCGGCTACAAAATCTACATGAAGAAAATGTTATCTTCAACCATACCTATACAGATACTACTTATCTTCATTCTCCTAAGTTTCTTCATAATGTCAGGGGAGATCACCTTTCAAGAATTTATCATATTCAAATGGATAACCACAGACACATCAAACTCAAACCCAAATTGGAACATTGGCGACTATTCCTACTTGGAGACTAAATCTAAAGTGTATGATTCTTTCCTTATCTTTTATTTCTCTGGTTCTCCTAATTTCAGTATGCAACCTGTTAGTATCATTACCCCAAAGACCATTCTTGATTCTATACAGAACATTTCTTACAAGCATAAGATTCTCTTGTTAGTTTGTATATATTCAATTGAGTACGTAATATCACTAGAAACCCACTGAGAACTAGCCATCACATCCACCCCATAAATTCGCCCAAATTAAACGTCATAACATCAAAATTTAAAACAACAACCCAATCACTACATAGATTCCAAAATAACTATTAAGATTAAACAAATTCACTTGCTACCCAAAACCCTTACCTGCCTGGATATTTCTTGGTCTAAACAGAACAATCATAGGCAATTGTTAACCTCTGCACATTACACGCCCTCTAGTGGCCCTCCCTGGTCGCGCCGGAGGATAGTCATGTATGTTTCTCCTTCTTGCAGGTTGATCTCTTGGCTTTGGAACTGCTGAAATTGGCTCAGGTTGCTCTCTTGGCTCTGGAAGATGTTCTGCATGACCCTACACAGGAGGATTCGCATCTCCATATCCTGCATTTGCACTTGCTGCTACTTCGCCTATAACTCGACCCACCACAAGATACATCATATCAAGTTTAGGGCAAGCAATAGCCTGAGGAGGAATAGGAATTGCAGCTTGTCTATGGATCTCAGCACGCACAGAAGCAGGCATAACATTGACATAAAAACTCTGCCTTACACCACCAGTAACAACAAACCTATCTCCCACCAGAACCACATCTTCAATCACTATGAATTGACCATAGCGGGGATGAGAAGCATACACTACCCAACCATCAGTAGTCCTCCATGCTCGATCACCTCCACAAGTTGCAGACTCTGGTAGGACTCCTTTATATTACTAGAAGTAGGCTCAACTCCACCACCATCCTCATCTTCAATGTTTTTTCCATCATCCTGAGAAGGTGCACCTCCATCATTACCACTACCACTACCACTACCCTCCTCATAAATACTATCTTGAAACCTTCCTCGACATTGCAAACCATCTATCTTCTTGAACCCGAGGAGGTGCACTGCTGATAGGTGTCATAAATGCCTTGATTATATCTATAGTTTATGCTTTCTTTGTTATGTTTTCTTGTGAATTATGTATTATTACGTTTGTTTTGAGTTTTATAGGTGTTTCGGAGTCATTGGAGTATAAAGAAGTGGAACTCGCTAAAATCTTGGATTTCTTCTCATCATGTTGAAGAAAATGAAAAGACAAAGCCATCGGTATAAGAATGAGTTCACTACGAAGTCATACGTGGAGATTATGGGCGAAAGCATCGATGGAGCTTGTCGGTTTCTGGGCGACATTGCGGGGAAGAGTTGTGCGAGAATGGTAGGCGACAAGTGAGAAGGAATCAATAAAAGATTGCTCATGGCTGGCCCTTATCCTATCTCTGGGTGTCTCTAACCGATAGGGTTATTACCGTTATTACCAACACCTGAAATTGAGAGAAAAAGATTTCTCTAAATCGTTCATTCCGTAACTCATAGGAGGAGAATATTGGCTGCGTTGGGGAAGTTGTTGGTGATTGTCATGGGGATTTGCAATTGAAAGAGGAAGATGATTTCATTATCAAGAAGACTAGGAAAAGCAACATGAGAAGAAATTTCATGATTATAGGTTGTTTGAGCATCGGCAACAATTGAGAATAGTTAGGGTTTTTCTGTGTTTGAATTCTCAAACGAGAACTCAGTCAAGAAAGATCGGGAGATGGAGCAATTCAGAGAAGGAAGAGAAATTCTGGAGTTTTGAGATGTATCTCGAATTGAGATGGGTTCGATTGCAGTTGAGGATTAAAACATAAACTGATATTGAGAGATGGTGGCCATGAACTGCTAAGGGAGAGTACGATTGAAGGAGGTTATGTTGATAATACTGGTCGATTAATGATGGGTTTTTGGTTAGATTTCAGTTTGGATTGATCTTGGGTTCTCAACTGTAGAATCAGGTGGAAGAACATGAGCAATTAGGGTTCTGGTTATTGGGCTGTCAATGAAGGTAGAATTTCTGTTGGTTGTGACTGGAAAGATTAGATAGGTTTGATGTAAAGCTGGTGAATAGAGATGGGTTTGTAGTGATGAATTGCAGTTAATTGTGATGTTGGGACAATGGAGCTGAGAGGTTACAGAGATTGATGTGGATTGAAATTGAATGGGTCTTGTGGTTTTTCAAGGGTGAAGGTGTCAGAGTAAAGGAAGGAATGGAATGGAATGGAGGAAGCACATCGACATACGGTGTCGGTATTCCCTGCTAGATACATGAGTTGATGTTGGTGCTGTCAAAAATGGAGAATGAAGAGATGTTTCTACTGGTAAGTTGTGATAGAAGATTTGTCAAGAACTGAAGTCCTCTTGAAGGCACAGGTGATGCTACTAGGAATTGCAGGTACTGACATTGCAGGTGTTTTGCAATTAATGTTCTGCCAAGAAGATTGGGTCTGAAATTGATCCTGAGTATAGAAGAAAACAGAGGCAAGCTGGGATGAATATGTGTGTAAATGGCCAGGTGAATGAATATGATGTGTAGGTGATGCAGAGTATTGAACTGAGTTGCAGCTGTTGCAGGTACAATGAAATGATGCTAAAGCCGAGACATGTGTGGCAGTATGAGATGTTGAACTGGTGGATATGGGTGCAATTTCAGAGATGAGTAAGCTGAAAAAGGAGCTGCTTTTAAAGCTGAGAATGCATGAAATTGTAGGTGGTGATGCGATGCAGTATTAGATGTATGTTAGGTGGCTTGTATGAATTGATGCAGTTAGACAAGTTTCTGGTGGAGTTGTCGTGGCAGTAGACTGGGTACTGAGTTGTAGCTACAATTAGTTACCTGAATTGAATGAATGCAGAAATTGGAACTTCATTGTACTGAGAATGGAAGTGGTGTTGTTTGCAATTAGTGGTGTTTATAATGGATTGTGTATGAATTACAGGCTAGAAATGGAGAAGGGAAGTGGAGCTGTTGCCATGTAAAGTTGAGTTACAGTTAGTTGTGCAAGTGATGCAGCTGTAGATGGAAGAATTGGTGATGCTGTGAAGTTGCAGGTGCAGTTCAAGGAGGAGTTTGAACAAAAGGTGGATGTTGGCTTAATTATGTACATGGGGTTTACAGACTGAGACTGTGATTGCAGCAAGGAATGCAGTTGAGATGAATGATGGAATCCAAGATGGTAGCTCTACAATGATTGCAAGGGATTTACAAGCATAGTTCCAGGAACTGGTGAATGTATGCTCTACAGAGTTGGAAGTTCAGAGAATGAGAGTTAAATTAAGAAGTTGCTGCTGGTGGAGTTGTTATGCTCAGGTTTAGATGGGTTTGTTGGCGTTGAAGCTCAAGTCTGAGCTAGGAATGAACTGAACTGCAGATGGAGTTGTGAGACTTGGTGCTAGTGTTCTTTGAGAGCTTGTGTTGAATTGCGGGGAAAAGGAAATTTTGAAATGAAGTTCTTTAGTTGTTATAGAGCTGATGATTATTGGAGTTTTACTGAGCTGGATAATGCAGTGATGGTGCACTGGTGTTGTTACTTTGCAACTGAAATGGCTAGTAGAGTACTGCAGCTGTTTGTGGCTAACTTGTGATATGCAGGGATGAAGCAAAGAAATGGCACGAGAGTGTGAAATAGATGCGACAACCAAAAGGCTGCAAAAACAGTGCGAAAGTGATCAAGAATGGTAAGCTGGAAGTACTAGTTCCGGTAGTCATATTTTTAGCTTGAAGCATGAATCATAATGTTTCAGTCAATCATAAAGGGGGTGTGAGTCGGATGCAAGAATCGGTCGCGACATATGTGAGTTTGGAGTCACGCTTTTGGGTACGTTTTCGCAAGAAATAAGAAGTTGGGTTAGATGGTTTTTGTGAATGTATGAACATAGAGAAGGAGAGATGAGTTGCGAAGTACATATTTGCTGGTGACAGTTTCGGATATCTCATGGGTGGCGAGGTAGTTTCCCAACGGTGACCGGAAATCGGTGATGACGTCGGCAATCATCCGGCTTTGCACCCAGTTTTCCAAAGGAGATATTTTAACTCATTGGCTTGGTGGACTGCGTGGAGATGGGTTTTGAGAAGATTTGACCTACTTTTGGAAAGAGTATCCTTTTGGAGAATTGGAGAAGCATATAAATAGAAAACTCTTTCTCTAACCTAATATCTCCATTAGGGAGGCTTCTACTTGTTTTCTAGGGTTTGGAAATATGAAAGCTTTTCTTTTTCTCCTTGTTATGAACTCCATGAACATGAGCTCTAGTTTTATTATTGGTTAATGATTAAGTTGGATTTTACATAACATGGTTCTTTGATTCAATATATTAGTTTTGTCTCATATTTATCGTTCATGATTCTCTGAAAATATAGTTATATGATTGACGTATTACAACATGATTGATTATTTGTTTTGTCAAGTTGCAAATTGGTAGAACTTGTAATCACATCTATTGCTAGTTTAGGGTTAATCATCGAGCGATAGTCCTTGAACACAAGTAGTATAAATATGGTTATATCTTATAGTGATATATCCTTGTAATCATATGTGAACCATGACCTTTGTTCGAATTGTTTACGCAATATATTTCAATTGCATTGATTAGCCTATTTCTGAAACTTAATGCTCCATGGAATTGAACTTGATTAGCGCAAGGCGTTAGGTTATTCTTTTGGTAGAATTCATGCTTGCATGTTTTCCGTTTTACATGTATGTGTGATGAAATCGAAAAAACTGGTTGCTTTTTGGAAAAGAAATCGCCTAACATGAAAAGATTCGTTACGGATATTCTTTCGACTAGGAATCAGATATAGGTTTTTGATAATGAGAGATTAGATATCTGTGTAGAAATTCTAGTTATTAATACAAGAACATGTTTGTGAATGAAAACGATCATAATAATCCTTAACCAATATCTTTACATCTTGATTTACGTGTTTGCTTTGTCTTTATTTGTTTTTAGTATAACTTAGATTATAAAAATTGTTCAAAAACCCCTTGTTAATTTTAGAAACCAATACATATTGACAACTTTGAAACTGAAAAAGGAAGTCCTCAATTTCTTTTTATCATATTATAATTTGGTTCGCTGTTCTTTGTGCGTATTTGTTAGGAACGATCCTTTCTTTCCCTTGCTTCATTATATATATTTTGAGTAGTAAGAAAGTGTAATTATTTTTGACTGCCATTCTATAAGGATGCACAATAATTATTGCAGAATATAAATTAATAAGGGAAATGTATTTACATAAGCTGCTACCTGTCATGATCAACTGATTGTGCCACCTAGATATGAGAATGGGTGACGACTATTAACATCATTAATATCACCACTTCCACTGCCAACCTCAAAAACAATATTCTGAAACATTTATTGACATGCAAACCCTCCAGTCTCATGTACCTGGAACACAACAAATTAATTATACCAATACTATTGCATCATATTATCCATAAACTGAAAATGGAGGAATATCCAAACAAAAATTACCTAATTCAAGGTGGGAATGCGATTGCTGGGAGGAACTATAACCGTTCCATGTCCTGGAGGGATCTGATTATATATTTGTTCCATCTTCACCCTGCGATTATATTGAAGATTCTTCTGGTGCCAGTTGAAATTTCCGGTGTAGTTGATGGCTTCTCGTCCATTAGAAAAGCAATACCATAAGGCATGCTAGAAATAGGGTAATTGAGATTATACCAACTCAGATTATTCTCCTCCAAAATTTCGGGGGTCTCCTCTACAATCTCACCTTCACAATAATACACTCGAGGCATGCTGTTTTGAATTAGATCACAAGACTAACTTTGGATTTTGGTTTCTGCTCTGAGTTAGAGGAACAAAGGAAAATGAAGAGGTTTTTCTCTAAAAGGTTTTTTATATCTGAAGGAAGAGTGAAATTCAATTTATCTTTTGCTTCGGTAGTTATTACCACAAAACCTTCTCACTGCCCCTCAAGACATTTCTGCCAGACGACACATCTTTTAGTCACGCCTCTAGGCTACACTGAACATGATTATACATATTACATGATTCCTAAAAGATGCTACAAATAGATTGCAATACTTGGCACTCCTACAATACATGCAACCGCTTACACAACGGGTTTTGTTGATCATAAAGATTTTCAGGCTGTCGGAAGGTATACCACAAATCTGTAATTTTCCCTTAAATCTAAGCCCAACAAAATAAACAGACATGTTATCCCAAATGGGCCATCAGAACCATGCTTTAGTCATTTTATGCTATATCACACTATCATTTGGGGTCAAACCATTATACTTGATACGTCATTTTCTCATCTCAAGGCTAAGGTAGTACGTACTACCTATTTATCTATTATACCAACTTACATTATTCTAACTCATATATGTCGTTTACATATGCTTCTCCTCTGGATAGTGACAATACATGTCAGGGACTCTAAATCAATCCCTTTAGATGTACAAGCATATTTGACTAATATTCAAAGACTAATAAAACAAACCAAGTATTTAACCTTAAATATGCATCACGGGCCACACAAGCAAAAAACTATGAACATGTTAATCTCTTTTGTGTTTTGGTGCCTAAACAGGTCGCTCTCACAAGTCCTACTAGTAGTCAACCGTCACAAACTCATCAAAATTCACCAGCAACTTTTGCTCTGTATCTCCTCAGAAGCCACATGGACCATGTACCTTTCTTCAAATTGGTTTTGGCATTTTGAACATAGTCCCTCTCATCTGTATAACAAAAATACAAATTATCATCAATAGACCAAGTTGCTCAAGTACATAATTCAAATTAAAGCTGACCATTCCCTCACTCTAAATATCATTCCTCATAGCTACCCCAACAATACCATCATCATCCTAAACATCTCAACTAAAATCCTCATGGCCTCTTCCTCTTGTACTAAACCTAATGAATATGTTGATAATCTGGTTGAGCAGATGAATTCACTCTTAATATCCCGGAAGATCTATTTCTAAAAGTCTTCATCAATTCAGCGAACATTTTACCAAAAAGGCAAGAAAACTGGAAATGGACATATATTGGAAGACTTTGCAACAAAGTTTCTCATGAAACCATAACCATCACTAGATTCATCAACACCAACTGGGAACTTAGAAGGGATGCTGCGGTGGATCTCTGGAAGAAAATAAAGAACTACTATTCCATCAGGCTTGGTAACATTGAAGATTATAAAGTCCTCAGACAAGGAGGGACCAGAGGTATCTTCAACAAACTCATTGTTCTTACTGAAGTTCCACCCTCATGACCGGATTTTATTAATGAAGGAAATTTCTATACTGTCAAGATTTGGGTCTTAGTAAAAAGGGTTCCTAGACACATCATACCTGACATCAGAAACATTCTTAAACCTGCTGATATTTATCAAGATGCTAAAAGAGCCTATGGTAGAGATGATGATGAGAAAAATCTTGAGGTTCTTGTAACCATTGACATAACTAGATCTCTTAAGTTTGGTATAGATGCTTATGAACCACCAACTACCTCTCATTGGTTGGAGTTTGCTTATACTTTGAATGGCATTGCTTTCTGCAAAGTCTGCAGAATCCTGGATCATCTTGGCCCTCTTTGTGAGGAAAAAAAAGATATCTCCCACCATATTAGCAACACCTCTAATTCTTCCACCAACATTAATCTCAGTACCCCACCAAAAACCCCAATACCTATAATCAAGGAAAGATCTTACTCAGACAAGGATGTTGCTAAAGAGTTTGCTATTAAGATGAGACTAGCACAAAGACAAATTGTTATAAAAAATAACTCGGAAGAACTGGATGGTCCTGAAGATTACATCATATTCAAATAAGGACTTCAAGACCCTATCACTGAGATGATTCCTACTCATAATACTGAAGCTCTTGCCTGTCATAAAAGTCATAATAAAGTCACAAAGCTAAAGAGAAAAACCAGAAGAGAAAGGGTACCAACATCAAAGTAGATACTAGGATGCAAACTCAAACTAAAAACCTTAGGAATAAGAACAACATTAACGATGGCAATATTTTCCCTAAAATCACTCTCAATATACCAAATCCATATAGCTCAATCCCTTTCTTAACTGAGTTCCAATAACAGATTAATGAGGAATTCAACAATCAGAAGAAACAACTATGGGAAAGGAGGAGTAAGGAGTCCAAACTTAAATATGCTCATGTGCATAACTATCCCCAACCTATAGATACTAAGAGGAAGAATCAAATGTTGTCCAGCCCCACAGATCATAACCTGACTATTTGTGACCAAATGCACCCATAGCAGCATTCAAGGCCAGAATATGGAGATGGAGCACCTGACAAACTTGACTATTAGTAATCTTGTGGGAGCCAGTCCTTTTCAGTCTAATAAGGTTCCTATTACTCTACTATATGATTTAAACTCTATATACATGCAAACTGGTCATTCTACTACTATCTGGCATAGAAACATCAACACCTAGCACATCATAATCACAAGTCATTCATTCACCTGCATGAAACTGGTCATTCCACAGCTAGAGTTTCTTATTTTTGGCAATTCTTTAATATCATGACCTGGAACTGTCAAGGTCTAGGACAACAGAATACTAGTAGACATTTGAGTAGCATGCTTAATAAACACAACCCTGACATCTTCTTCTTATCTGAAACAAAACAACGATCTAAAAACCTTAAAAATATCCTTCGCAATATAGGACTCACTAATTTCTGGTTTGTAAAACCTAAAGGAAAAGTTAACACTGCTGGGGGCCTAGTTCTAGCTTGGAAAACCTGCTTAAACATTTCTATTCAAGATTTTTCCAACAACCACATCAGTGCAATCATACACCCTATCAACGGAGACCCTTGGCTTTTAACAGGTTATTATGGCAGCCCTTATACTACCTTAGATAAACTACATTCCTGGAAAATGATTGAAAACACTGCTAAATATAATACTCTACCTTGGATTATTATGGGAGACCTAAATATGGTTCTTCATGATCATGAAAAGTTTAGTCAACACCCCATTGATGCTTCTGAAGCTGATCTGTTTTTGAATAAGTTGGAGGAGGAAAACCTGACTGACTTGGGCTACACTGAATGCCTATTTACTTGGACCAATGGAAGAATGAGAATCCACCTGACTGAACAAAGGTTAGACAGAGGGGCTAGCTACTTATGATTGGTTAGACAGTTTTCCCAATTCTACCATTTCAAACCTACCAGCTATAGGGTATGACCATAACCCAATTATTCTCAACACCAATCCCAACTGGAACAAGGTCACATTCCTTTTAAAAATTTTGGCCCTTGGCTCAACCATCAAGATTGCAAAGACATCATTGATGAATGTTGGAAGAAAGAACATAAGGGCTCTCTTGCTATTAAAATAGCCAGGAAACTCATAGATGTCAAGGTCAAGATGAAACTTTGGAACAGAAAAACCTACGGTAATATCAAAACTAACCTTGAAGAAAGTCTCCACCACCTTGACTGGATTACCAAAAATCAGTTTAGCATTCATATAGGAAGAGTATTAAGGAAGCTAAGAAGAAGGTGGAACATTGGAAAAATGTTCTTGAGATTTTATGGAAGATTAAAAGCAGAGATCAATTCATAAAGTTGGGTGACAAAAATACTAAGTTCTTCCATGATTTTTCTAAAAGAAGATACAGAAGAAACAAAATTGATTCAATTTAACAGGAATATGATACCTGGATTCATGATAGCAAGGATGTCTCCAAATGATTCACCAATCACTTTCCTAATATGGCTTCTGCTGAACCCATCAACATAAACCAATCCATCATTAACCTTATTCCTTCTATTATCACCACCTCTGAAAATTCTAACCTTCTCAAAATACCAGATACTACTAAAATTATAGACATTCTCTTTAGCATGGTTGGTGATAAATCCCCTGGTCATAATGGCTTCCACCAAATTTCTTTCAAGCCAATTGGGACATTGTTGGAGAAGATATTACTACTATGGTTCGAAACTTCTTCAATTAGGACATTGTTGGAGAAGATCTGGTTATCTGCTAAAGGAAATGAACTCTACCTTTATATCCCTCATTCCAAAAACTGATCACCCAACCTCTCCATCTCATTTCAGACCTATTTATTTATGCAACACTACCTACAAAATAATATCCAAAATTCTTGCAGAAAGCCTTAAACCTCTTTTACCTAAAATTATTTCCCCATTTTAATCTGCTTTCATTCATGGAAGACAAATATCTGATAACATAACTATTGTTCATGAGCTCATCCATAATATAAATACCAGACAAGGGGAAAAAAGGAGATAAAGGCATTATGGGTATCAATATTGACATGGCAAAGGCTTTTGACAGGGTCAGTTGGGAATTCCTTATGAAAATCATGGCTCAAATGGGTTTCAATCAACAGTGGTGCAACCTAATTATGCAATGTATCTCCACTACCAATCTTTTTGTTCTTGTGAATGGTTATCCTGGTACTTTCTTCAATCCCTCTAGAGGTCTCAGACAGGGGGACCTATTATCCCCTTACATGTTCCTCTTTTGCATGGAAGCTCTTTCCGGATACCTTATTCATCATGAAACTCAAAACTTGATTCATGATATTAAATTAAATACTGATGCTCCTTCCATTAGTCACCTCCTCTTTGTTGATAATTGCATGATCTTCTCTATACCTAATATGGAGGAAGGCATAAACCTTATCAAGATTTTCCAGGATTTCAGTCAATCTTCAGGACAAATGATCAACTTCATTAAGTTTAGCATATTCTCCAGTAAAAATACTGCTCCTGACATTGTTGAAAGCATAAGCCATCTCATTAAAGTCCAACAGATTGACATTAAGGATAAGTATCTGGTCTCACCCGTCTTCACTAAGAAAAGCAAAGTGCAAGATTTTAAACCATGCATGGACAAATTAAAGTTCAAACTAGCTGGTTGGAAAGTTACCCTGTTAACAACTGGTAAAGTTACTATGATCCAGTCAGTTAATTCTACTTCAAGTATATACCAAATGAACTGTTTCAAGCTTCCAAAAACCACCCGCAAGGAAATCAATGCTATTCAGATAGACTTCTTTTGGAATAAAGATCAAGATAAATTTACTACATAGCTTGGGATGTTGTTAATAAACCCAAGGAACTTGGAGGTTTGGGCTTCAAGAACATGGAATTCTTCAATAATTCCATGATCACCAAGATATCTTGGAGGCTTATCATTGAACCTGATTCTTTATGAACCTTCTCTATGAAGGATGCTCACTTTCCTAATCATGAAGTCATAAGGATGGATACTAAACCCAAACCTTCTGATTCTTGGATATGGAAAGGAATTCTTGAAGGCATTACCAACATCCAAAAGTACTACATTTGGAAGATTCGTAATGGTAATCTAATCCACATTTGGGAGGACAAATGGTATGATGGTCAAATTGACATATTACCAAAACCAACCAACTTCCCTCCTAATATCAACATTGTCAATCAACTTCTCAACAACTATGGTGATTGGGATCTAAATATCTTAGATCAATGGTTCACCCAGGAAGTGCAACAATCTATTCAAATTAATCAACATAACACTAGTACTGAGGACAAAATAATATCGAGACTTTCTACCTAAGGGAATTTCTCTGTGAAGTTTATATGATAAACAAATATCTGACAAATATGCCAATGATATCCTTACTTCTCCATGGGATAAAATTTGGAAACTTGGTACTTCTCCATCCATTCAGTTATTCATATGGAAATGTGCTCATGGCATTCTTCCAACCAATGCTAAGAATTCCAGTATTTTGAATTATATATATTGATCCAATCTGTAATATTTGCAAAAGTGTTGAGGAATATATTACTCATTTCCTCCTCTTCTGCCCTGCTGCTTCTGATGTTTGGGGGAAACTTTTTGGCACTTATCATCAGCTCTTCAGTAACTTATGTTCTTTTCATGATTGGCATAATAGCAGGCTCAATATCCACAACTCCCCTTCTAGCTGGAATGCAGTGTTTGCTATTATTTGCTGGTTCATATGGAAAGACAGATGTGATCTGGTCTTCAGGAATATTAAACCTTCTGCCGGAAGTATTTCCTTGAAAATTACCCAACATATTTGCTCTTTTAATAGAATTCATAATCCAAGGCACATCCTGAACAATATGTTTTACCAGGATACTGAAAATGATCAACTTGAAAGAAATACTAGGTAGATCAACCATCATAAGGAGAAATTTGGAATCACTATTAACATTAGTATGATATAAGTAAATACTAACAATGCTAATGGTGATTTAATCCCCTATACTAACTTTGCTTTAATTGTTATGTCCTTTGGAGGTAAATGTATGGGAGCAATGAACTACAAAGATTCAACAATTGGTCTCAACAGAGCAGCAAGGACAGATAGAGGAGCTCATCTAGCTTTGAAATGGGGCAAGGAAATGCAGAAATCCAATATAGACTTTGCAGCAGAAGATGATGAAACATTACAAGCCATTAAGAAAGGTTACCAGATGGAAGTTCAAGAAAGATTTCAAATAGGATTCAACCAGACTCATGGAGGAAATTTTGCAGCTATTGATTTCGTTTTAGGCAACTTAACTAAGTAGATCGATCTTCACTAGAACCTCTCGGCTCTTAGACTAGCAAAAATTTCCATTCATCTAATATACTTCATAACTTAAATTGGAAAGGTCCTAACCTCCAACAGTTTTTTGATAATCTCCAGTCAGTACATGTTTCGACTGATGAGACAACTAGTTATAACGCTTATTAGACTAAGAATGTTCAGACTGGTGCTAGACTTAGCCCAACTGAACATCATTTTGTATCTCAGGGATAGTTGCTCGAGTTGGTCTCTATTTTTGTTTTTCTTATAAAAAAAATGTATTACTAGATTTGTGCCCATGCTACGCACCAGGCATTTTTTTTTTTATTTTGATTAGGTGTGCGCGAGGCTTCGCCTCGTGACTATGCGTTTTTGATTTGGTGTGCGCGGGGCTTCGCTCCGCCCCGTGACAATGCATCTTTGATTCGAAGCCTATGCGAGGTTTTATTTTTCTTTTTTCCTTTTTATTTTGGCGCAAAATGCGAAGAAAATATAAAAACCATTCCTATTTCACCAATTTAGTGGTTTAAGTAATATTAAGGATGGGTAATGTTCACCGTTGAATGCTGGGGTGGGTTTTCCCACCGATCAATATGAGGGAATTATTGAGTTAGCCTTTTAAAGAATATTTAGTGGCATTAAAATATTTATCTAATAAAATATTTTTAGATTCGTGTGTGTACTATGCAACTGGCTTTTTATTCATTCTGTTACTGGTGCGTTTGGATGCGTAATTTTGAAAGTTGTATTCACAGCACCACAAAATTTGGTGGAAGAGGTGTATTTCGTTTCCCAAATTGGCCGGATGCACAATTTTCGAAACCAAGCACACCTTATATTTATTTATTTTTTCAACTTAATGAAATTGTTGTTATAATACGCCAAAGTAATGAACTCAATCCAGATTCACAGACAATATAATAATGAGTCGAAGAAGGCCATGCATCAATGGGTGGTGGCTGTTGAGGACCCATCAACAGAGGTTCATTAGAAGAAAAAAAATATAGAAATGAAACATGTCAAGTATGTAGTTATTAACCTCAAACTGAAGGATGTTTTCTTTGTTGTCTTCCATGTCTTCAAGTCTTCATGAGTAACCAGATCAAGTCTCAACATATTTCTATGTTCATAGTATTAACCTAACAAGGTTGACTTCTTTAGTAACCAACCCAAATAATTCAGAGTTTCAGAAATAATTTTGGACATAGCAACGTTTGGTGGGTCCAAAATTGAGCAATGATCTAACATGCCACTTTGCTTTAATTGAAACCATCTGAAGCTATCATACACTATCTAATAACAAAAAATATTTATTTTACCTTATATGTGATACCACATGTATCATATAGATACATATTCTTAAATTTGAAATTATTTATTGGTACATATTTTGAAAAACTTTAATTTGGAAATAAATTATGTACTAAATTTTAATTATTTAGTGTTATTATAAAGTGTTATTAAATCTAATTATTTAGTCTTATATATATTCTAATTATCTAATTAAACTGATGCAACTCTTTTCATACTAGACGGGAAGGCTTTCTTATAAAGGACCTCTTACACATTAAATAAAATATTATGTACAAGTAAAATAAATGTTGATGTTATATATACTAGTGTGTAACCCGTGCTACGCACCGGGTCTGGTGTGAATTGTCGATTTGGTGTGGCGGGGCTTGGCCCCGCGCCCGTGGTTCATATACAGTGGAACATCTTTAAAAATGATTGATATTTGGATGTAGCCCATCCTACGCACCAGGATCGTGGGAATTGTCGATTTGGTGTGGTGGGGATTCGCCCAGATCCCGTTGGCCAGCTGCATCAAAATATCTTCAAAAAAGTATGTCTTATCCTGATTATTTTTAATAAATATAACATAAAAAAACTTGTACATGACGAAAGTGTGAATAAAATTTGAATAACCTATCAAATAATTTCGTGCTAGAATTGCTTAAACCATAATAGAATATCAATTCTAAGTTTGTTTACTATGTACATCCTTGACAATATATAGAAATTAAGAGCACCAACCAAATCTTTGTAGATATTTATGGCCAAAACTTTTGAAACAAAAATAAGATAAAATTTGGTTTTGTGGTTATAATTTAGAGTATTAAAGGTGCCGAATTAGGAAGCGTATGAAAATCAATATAACAAAAAACAGTGGTGCATAAAAGAAAAACCATGTCTTGCCTTTGGCTCGGTACATCCCTAACTTGATACCCCACTATCAGCTGGTCCTCATCCATCCATTAACTAATCCTCTTATCGTGGTAGGTAATTTTTATTTTTTTTTTGAGGTCTCCAATTGATTCAAGTGTTGTAATATTTTTTTTTTGAGGTCTCCAATTGATTCAAGTGTTATAGATGTGGGTAAGGGGGATAATCTAGAAGAAACTTTTTAAAATACTCTGGGATTAGTTTTTTTGAGTAGATTCTCGGTAACTCTGGTAGGATAACTGTACATTTTTTACTCAGGTTCGTCTACCCGCGTTTTTTTCGGAACATACACTTCTAGGCACTAAGGCTTGGACTTGGAACGTTTTTTTAAAGGAATGTCTATCTACACCCCATATCATAACAATGCAAGACGCAGCCAAACGCGAGCTTTTGTTGTGTGCAGTTTGCGGATTACTAATGGACATTGGCCTTATGACCTTGATTGAAAAGCTGACAGAAAAAAGTCATTAAACGATATTTAAAATCACATACTATATATCGATTGACCAAACTATCTTCACTTGAATCGTCCGTTTAGCAATCTTCATATATCAATCGACCAAACGATCTTTACTTTGATGTCACCAGGCTCTTTACAATTTTATGATATGGGTGTAATCACACCCCTTGCCTGAAGGTTACTTCTAACGTACTATCGACGATTCAGCTATGCAGATTCACTGGCACTGTCAAAGTTTGAAGTCCCTTCATTTACGAATTAAAGTTTCATTTAGTTAGCCAATGTAAAATTGAAATTCTTCTTAAAATTAATTATATAACACTTGAAGCATGTTTCATTTATGAAACATGCTTCCAGGTTAAGGAAAAAGGATTCTACAGGGGTAAACTTCAATCTCCGATAAGTTGATTTATTGTCTTGTCATGGAAAAACAACTTGGATAACTCTAATCACAATTAACATTTAAAGCTGAAACTAAAATCCTGGATCCGTATTATCAAAGCACGGTTAATATTTTTTTCATGCTACCAGTCAACATTAAAACCATCTACGTTTTTCTCTACATCCATCTTCTTAATCTATCCATGTGATTGGTTGACTCCGGTTATGATGTCCAGAAACTATCTGAGTAGAGCTCTGTCACTTATATATGAATTTTAGTATGCTTGAGTGCAAACTCGTGTACATCAATTGGAATTTCGCATCAGGGTACTTCCTCCTGTAATCAATAAGTATGCCAACCAAGGAGATTCTTTAGTGCCTTCCAAGGTTCTGCGTAAATAGCTAGGGTCTGGAGTGTAAAGGTTTTGTGGGTATATCTTTGTAAGCCCTCCCGAGACTATAACTCGGCCAATAGGGCCACCTAGGGGTTTAAAGGATTGTTGCATACGCTAAATGCAACCGACGATGCCTGCGACAGTGTGAGTTATGATTTTATTTTCTAGATTTGATTTGATCGAGGACTAGCAAATAAATAAGTTTGGGGGTATTTGATAGACGCATTTATGTGTCTATTTCATTCTCAATTGTATATATTGTTAGTACCCGTTTTTGTTCTTATTATGGTGTTTTATGTGTTTGTAGGTATTTTTAGGCAATAAACGTTTTTGGAAAAATCGGCTCGAAAAGTTGCACCCGGAGACCTACTATTCGGACTCTCAATTTGGATATGGGGTACCCAATTGATAAGGGGCATCCCATGGCTATTTGCACCCCAAAAATCATTGTTTCCGCCCCATTTGCTAAAGGGAGACTAGTCACGGATAAAGGGAGGTCATCCCCTTCATTTTGAATTTTAAATTGGCGGGAAATTTGGGTTTCACGAACAAAATTTAGGGTTTGAGTTTTGGTGGATTTGTGAAGAGATTTAATCGCTGGATTTTGTTGGAATAGGCATGTTAAGCCTAAACAGGGATGATATGGATGATCGTTTTGATTATATTGGTCTAGAATTTGAGTTGGATCGAAACAGAGGTGAAGAGAGTTACGGGTCCCTGTTGAGCTGATTTTTGAAGATTCAAGGAGACTAAATCATAGATAATCTTCCCTAAGATACTTACTTACCTAATAAAGAGTTTGGAAAGAATTGGAGGGTCCAGAAACGCGTAAATCGATTCGGCAGAGAGATTATTTCCGTGACTTGCACGGAAAGGAAAAGAAGAAATTTAATCGGTATTTTAAGGTTTCTGAGGTGTATAAAAGGTGTAGTCGAGTTCCAGGGAAGGATATTGAAGTTTAGAAGAAGTTAGGGGAAGTTTAGAACACCACAGAGCCGAGAAATCAAAGTTAGTGAAACCGGGTTTTGTTGTCCGCTAAGAAGAACACGAAGAACATTAGACCCTTCAAAACAGTCTTTTATTCTACAACATATATCTACTATTGTTTCCTGTAACAGTTTATATTGCAACAATGCTCTGTAACAGTCAGTTTGTAACGCCCATTAAACGTTGCAAGCTGTCTGCTTTATTAGTTTTCTCTTGTTTTTCATCCTTTTGAGCTATGAACAACTATTTTGAGCACGTGAATAATATGAGGAGCTAAACCCCTTAGCTGAGGAGACGGAGGAATTTATTTTTCCAACAATCATGTGGTGACAATTATTTTGTTAATTTCGGCAATTCTTTTTATGATTATTTGCATTGAATCAAAATTGAAATAATGATTTTTATTGACTTGTTGTGTTTTCACTTGATGGTGCATGCTTAGCTTAGGGCTCTTGATGTTCCATGCTTGAGATTAACAACTAGTAATTTGAAAATCTACCATTGCAAATATTTTAGAATCACAATTTCTTTTGGAGCAATATTGTCTAGAATTGCATGATAAATATTAATATTGAATCACATGAAAAATTGGAAAATAGTGGAATCCATAGTCTCAGTTTTCTCTAAAATCTTAACAACTTCAATTTAGTTTTCTTTATTTTAGTTTTCAAAACTTAAGTCTAAAATCAAATCTCTACAAGTCTGAGAAACGAACTTTTGTTACCACTTTCTACAACACATCAATTTTTAGAACTTTTTTTTTTTTTTAGATTTTTTTTTTCTATTTTACGTCTTTGGTATTTTTGTTTTTGTTGTGCAGGATTGACTCGAAGCTATAAGTGGAAAGTTGAACTTGCCAAAAAAAAGAGAAACCGGAGATATTATTTTTGGACTTTTATTTATTAGTTTCTTTATTTTCTTTTGGACTTGTATTTTTTTTATTTTTGGTTGCTTATTTATTTTTATTTATTATAAAAAAAAAACATAGTTGCACACACCAATTGCATCCCTCGTCAGATCACCGAGTTTAGGAAAACTCGTGGATTAGTAAGTTGAACCCGTGCCTTGGGCCTTTTAGGAGTTACCAGCTGAAAGTCCACAAACCTCATCCTCGTACCTTTGGGTATATTTTGTTGTGGTAACCCAAGCTTACCTAAATTAGTGAGCCCAGCATTTGCATGTGCACAGATTTTTGTTGAATTCTTGTGTATGCCTGAACGTAAAAGAGACGCCCTAGGTAGATTTGTTAAAGAGAAACCTAGTAGTTCTAAGCGTCTCGATTACCTCAATTTAGAAAGTCCGATTTTTCAAGAGTCCGTTTTTGAACGTCCGTTTGAGGAGACAATCCCTAATATTCCGATAGTGCTAGAAATGGCAACTTTGAAAGCTTTTTTGAACCCGACTAGGACTACTCGTCCCTCGTGTATCAGGTTAGCTGAAACAAAAGCAAATTATGAACTTAAACCTGGGACCTTACAGCTGCTCCCAATCTTCTTAGGGAAAGAAAATGAAAACCCCTATTTCCATGTTAGGGACTTTGAGGAAATTTGTAGTACCCTAAAGATTAGAAACCTTGATGATGATGCTTTGAAACTTAGGTTATTTCCTTTTTCCTTCAAAGATAAAGCTAAATCGTGGCTATATAGTTTGACATATGGTTCAATTGAAACATATGAACAACTTACATCTGTCTTTTTGAACAAGTTTTTCCCTAGGCACAAAACATCGTCTATTAGGACGCAAATTTGCACGTTTTCTCAACAAGAAGGAGAATCTTTGTATAGGTATTTGGAAAGTTTCAATGATTTATTAGCCCAATGTCCTCATCATGGTTTAGAAAAGGTTAGGTTAGTTCAGATCCTTTATGAGGGTTTAGGTTATTCCACTACGACCACAGTAGAATCTATGTGTACAGGTGGGTTTGAAAACCAAACAGTTGATGAGGCGATGACATATTTGCATGAAATCGCCGAAAAGACCCAACAATGGGAAAATAGTAGGGAACCTAAGAAAACAATTCTTCTAGGAAGAGGAAATGTTAATAGGCTAGAAGGAGGCTTTGAATCAGATGCCATAATTGTATCAATAGCTAAAAGGTAAGAAGCTTAGAATTGGGTCACACTAGTGGTAGAGTGGATCCTTTTTGGGAAGGCCAGAATAATGCAGAGGAAGCCGATGTTCTGTATAATAACACTAGATTCGACAACCGTCGAAATTTGACCCATGTTCAGAAACCTATAATCCTGGTTGGAAAAACCATCCGAACCTTTCGTGGTCTAAGGGCCAGAGTCAAGGTCAGCTTAGTAATTCGAATGTTCCCCAGGTTTTGGTTATAATAAGAACTCTCCAGTTCAAGCTCAGTTTCAGAACCCTTCAGAGAATAAAATGACTAGCTTAGAGGAATCTCTTAGTATATTAAGAAAGATCCAGGATATGTTAGCACAGAGCCAGGAAATGTTAGTAAAGAGCCAAGTTAGTTTTGAACAGGAAATAAAGCAAAACATTCAAACTAATTCTCAGACTCTTGCTAAGTTAGAACTTCAAATAGGTCAAATAGCTAAGACTTTAAGTGAAAGAGATAACGGAAGGTTCCCTAGTAAAACTAATCCCAACCCTATAGGATTTCATGAAGTAGGTGCAAAACCATTACAACAGTTGAATTCAATTAGAACCCTTAGGAGTGGTAGAGTAGTAGACAATCAGGTAACCATGCCCGATAGTGAGCATATCAGTAGTTCATCCCTCGGGATAATCCATAGGCGAGGGGAATGATAAAATCTCTGATGATGCCAATTCGGTTCCTGAGAGGCCCTATTTTATGCCTAGAGCCCCATTTCCACAGCTATTAGTACTAACAAAGAGTGAATCCAACTTTAATGACATAATGGAGGATTTTAAGAAAGTTACCATAAACCTTCCGTTACTAGAAGCAATTAGGCAACTTCCGGCTTATGCCAAATTCCTTAAAGATATGTGTACGCGAAAGCGCAAGCTTAGTGTCCCTAAAAAATCCTTTTCACCTAGTCATGTAAGTTCGATTATTCAGAACAACACAACTCCTAAATATAAAGACCCAAGTGCCCATACCATTGCTTGCACAATAGGAAAACATGGGGTAGAGAAAGCTTTACTTGACTTAGGAGCTAGTGTGAACTTACTTCCATACCATGTGTACTTTTACTAGGACTTGGTGAATTGAAACCTACCAAGATAACACTGCAGGTTAAATGATAGGTGTTAAAATTCCTCGTGGTGTGATAGAGGATGTTCTTATTGAGGTCGACAAGTTTATTTATCCCGTGGATTTCGTAGTCCTAGATACACAACATATCCATGACCCAGAGAATCAAATACCGGTGATTTTAGGTCACCCATTTCTAGCCACGTCTAATGTTGTTATCAACTGTAAAACTGGACTTATGAACATATCCTTTGGTAATATGACCACTGAACTAAATGTCTTTAATGTTACTAGACAACCTTTCGATGATTTAGAGGAAGTGAATATGATTAGCACATTAGTTCATGATCTAGTTCAGGAAAATTGGGACGACAATTTGTTTGGTGATTCTTTGGATGAATTTGATGAGACAATTATCTTAGGTCAGATAGATGGCAAAACTTTAGACCTAGAAGAAGCTCTCGGACATTTTAAGAACTCTACAGACCCAGAAATTAAGGCAATAGTGTTAGGTTTTTCTAAGAGTACTAATGAACCTAAGTTTGAGGGTAGAGAATTAGAAGAAGCTTTTGAGTATTTTAAATACTCTGAGGATCCGGAAATTCAAGCTATAGTTAAAGGTCTTAAGGAGAGTAGTGATGACCCTAAGTTTGGGGGTAATGATCTTCAAGTATCCCCATTAGAAGTCCCTAACTTGGGACTCGAGCCCAGTGTGCCTGAGGTATTACCTGAGTCTCTTCCGACTCCACAACCCGATCCTCCTGATACTATCCAGGAGGAAATCCAGCTATTTGAGACTCGTTATTTGGGTAAATCCGTTTGTCAAGACACTCATATGAAGCCCAATTGGTGCCTCAGAAAAACCTAGTTGTCTTGCAAGAAAGTTTAGATCAGGTTGTGCTCTGTGTGTTCATTTTTCTAATACGGTGCAGTTGTCTCATTTTAGTGGCAGTATTATTTGGTTTTGATGATCCACAGTTGTTTCGACTATTGATATATGATTTGAAAAGGTAATTAGCCATTTGTTGTATTTAACGTCTGGCTGAAGACTTTAAACTTAGCACTTATTGGGAGGTAACCCAACATCCATGTGACACGGTAATATCTTTCCTTATCTCTTTTGATTTAAATGGTAGCAGTTTCTCTTTGTTCATGCTTTTAATTTCATCTTTAGAACATTGAGGACAATGTTAGATTTAAGTTTGGGGGTATGGAGAAACTTTTTAGTTGCAATAATAAACTCCAGATCTTAGAAATTTATGCTTATTAAGGATGGCACTAACCAATCTAAGTGGATGGAAGCATCTTGGTTGTAGGAGTTGAGGAACCAATCTGATTAGATGGAAACATCTAAAGAGTCTATTCATAAAAGCACAAAGCTCAGGTGTTAGAATTGAAGAAAAAACATGGTAGTTTCGCCATATCTCGTTGAATCCTTTTCACTTCTATTTTTATTTTGTTTTCTTTAAAATATGTTTCTCTAAGTGATTAGGTGGGGCTCACAATTCAAGTTGTTACCACTTCTAGGGTGAAATAGAGTGATTGAGATACAAAAAAAAAAAAAAAGTTGAAAAAAAAAAGAAAAAAAAAAGAAAAAGAAAATTGAGACCAGACCAACAGACCAACTGGAATAAATTCAATAAAGTCGACCCTTTGGTATCCTTGTATATGCCAATTTGAGTTGACCTAGAGTTAGGATTATCGACCACTTTGGTTCCCTTGTATATGCCAGTGTGTTGATATTAGTCCAGACCAGTATCTCAGTCCATTAGGATAGGTTCGCTTTGGCAGTGGCCTTCAGACAGATATGGGAAACACCGTTCACCTTAGTCAACATTAAAACCATCTACGTTTTTCTCTACATACATCTTCTTAATCTATCCATGTGATTCGTTGACTCTGGTTATGATGTCCAGAAACTATCCGAGTAGAGCTCAGAACTTATATATGAATTTTAGTATTCTTGAGTGCAAACTCGTGTACAGCAATTGGAATTTCGCATCAGGGTACTTCCTCTTGTAATCAATAAGTATGCCAACCAAGGAGATTCTTTAGTGCCTTCCAAGGTTCTGCGTAAATATCTAGGGTCTGGAGTGTAAAGGTTTTGTGGGTATATCTCTTGTAAGCCCTCTCGAGACTATAACTCGGCCACTAGGGCCACCTAGGGGTTTAAAGGCTTGTTGCATACGCTAAATGCAACCGACGATGCCTGCGACGGTGAGTTATGATTTTATTTTCTAGATTTGATTTGATCGAGGACTAGCAAATAAATAAGTTTAGGGGTATTTGATAGACGCATTTATGTGTCTATTTCATTCTCAATTGTATATATTGTTAGTACCCGTTTTTGTTCTTATTATGGTGTTTTATGTGTTTGTAGGTATTTTTGGGCAATAAACGTTTTTGGAAAAATCGGCTCGAAAAGTTGCACCCGGAGACCTACTATTCGGACTCTCAATTTGGATATGGGGTACCCAATTGATAAGGGGCATCCCATGGATATTTGCACCCCAAAAATCATTGTTTCCGCCCCATTTGCTAAAGGGAGACTAGTCACGAATAAGGGGAGGTCATCCCCTTCATTTTGAATTTTAAATTGGCGGGAAATTTGGGTTTCACGAACAGACTTTAGGGTTTGAGTTTTGATGGATTTGTGAAGAGATTCAATCGCTGGATTTTGTTGGAATGGGCCTGTTAAGCCTAAACATGGATGATATGGATGATCTTTTTGATTATATTGGTCTAGAATTTGAGTTGGATCGAAACATAGGTGAAGAGAGTTACGGGTCCGTGTTGAGCTGATTTTTGAAGATTCAAGGAGACTAAATCGCAGATAATCTTCCCTAAGATACTTACTTACCTAATAAAGAGTTTGGAAAGAATTGGAGGGTCCAGAAACGCGTAAATCGATTCGGGCGAGAGAGATTATTGCCGTGACTTGCACGGAAAGGAAAGGAAGAAATTTAATCGGTATTTTTAGGTTTCTGAGGTGTATAAAAGGTGTAGTCGAGTTCCAGGGAAGGATATTGAAGTTTAGAAGAATTTAGGGGAAGTTTAGAACACCACAGAGCCGAGAAATCAAAGTTTAGAGAAACCTAGGTTTTTCTTTGCCTTTGAAGAACACGAAGAACATTAGACCCTTCAAAAAAGTCTTTTATTCTACAACATATATCTACTATCGTTTCTCGTAATGAGTTTATATTGCAACAATGCTTTCAGAATAAATCAGTCAGTTTGTAACGCCCATTAAACGTTGCAAGCATCGCTTTATTAGTTTTCTCTTGTTTTTCATCTTTTTGAGCTATGAACAACTATTTTGAGCACGTGAATAATATGAGGAGCTAAAGCTAAACCGGAGGAATCTATTTTTAATCATGTGGTAACAATTATTTTGCGCAATTCTTTTTATGGAGGAATCTATTTTTCCAACAATCATGTGGTGACAATTATTTTTTTAATTTCGGCAAATTCAAATATTTTATGATTATTTGCATTGAATCAAAATTGAAATAATGATTTTTATTGACTTGTTGTGTTTTCACTTGATGGTGCATGATTTTTAGCTTAGGGCTCTTGATGTTCCATGCTTGAGATTAACAACTAGTAATTTGAAAATCTACCATTGGAAATATTTTAGAATCACAATTTCTTTTGGAGCAATATTTTCTAGAATTGCATGATAAGTATTAATATTGAATCACATGAAAAATTGGAAAATAGTGGAATCCATAGTCTCAGTTTTCTCTAAAATCTTAACAACTTCAATTTAGTTTTCTTTATTTTTAGTTTTCAAAACTTAAGTCTAAAATCAAATCTCTACAAGTCTGAGAAACGAACTTTTGTTACCACTTTCTACAACACATCAACTCAAAATAGGAAATCCTTTCCTTGTTCAAACTCCCACGTACCATGTATATATAAAAGGAGGGACGGCTTCTCTTTAGTTTCACGCCCCTTTTTTTTTATTATCCCAGCCGTGTGGTAGCAGTAAAGCAAAGCGGACAAGCAAATCCCAGGTATGCCTTCCAATACTTCTTCTTTAACTTGTTTTCTCTTTTCTTTTGTGTTGTTGTAAACCGTAGTTGTAGGCGTACCTTTTCATGACCTTGTAGAAAATGTTGGTGTGAATCCTGTCCGTAGGTATGTTTTGCACGAGATTGTAGTAGTACTTAGGCATGAATACCATAGTGATGTTGACCGCCTCAACTCACTGTGCGAAGTAAGCTCGCGATAGTAATTGCCATCCCTTCCCCACGAAAACCTAGATTTTAGGGTTTATTCCTTGTTTTGGTGTGGCCGTGTGCATGGTTCCCATGGTGGGGCGCACCTCCTCGGTCGGACAAGAATTATATGCTGCAGGGTACGGCCTTGAAACAAACTGGCTTGCGTCTTGGGTGGAAAAATAATTTCCGTGCATTTTCCGTAATAATTTCTCTTCGTATTGTTCCATTGTAGTTGTTTGGAAGGTGAAAGTAGAATGAGAGAGTATTCATTATGATGTCACTTGAGAAAAGTTCTGCCATACCGAAAGATGTTGGCAATTCCAAGCCAAACGTAGATGATGAGTTCTTCACTATAGTCTCTGCCAGGAGGAGTCCTCTTAAGCATGTGCCGCTTCTTCTGACCGATCTGGAGAGTGAGGGAGGGGATCGGTCGGTTCCGCCCGGAAATGTAATGCGGTTTTGTCTTCAGAGGAAAGAAAATTCCGCCTCTCTTATTGATTTCAAAACCCCAATGAGTCCATTGCGTTTGTTTGATAAATGGATCCAATTCATGATAAGTCAGGAGTGTGTAAGAGCTAGTTTGACCAAGGCGCAAATCATTGATGACGTCGTGGCTTCCGCATCACTTCAAATTAGGAAAGACATCCCAGGTTTGGTTGCTTTCATATCCAGGTGGTGTCCATACACTCACATGGCCATATGAAGGTGGGGAGAACTGACCATATCCTTAGAAAGTGTGGCTATCCTGCTGAATCTTCCCATGACAGGAAACCTTAACATCAAGTTGTCTGGTGATGAGGAAAAAATGCGTACTTCCCTGGTTGCGAAGTCGAAAGGGTTTGTCCGAAAGGAGAACGAGACAAAGTGTTTCTATGCCTGGTGGATGTTTCAATGGTTTCCTGATGAGTGGTACTGGATCGGAAGAATAGTACACTCCATGTCGCGGCATTCTTGGCTCTTTGGTTATCCGGGATATTTTCGATGATGGCTTTGGTAAGAAGGAGATAAGGTTGGAACTCATCAATTTAGCTATAAGATTGGCGAAAGCATCGTTCTCCCCATTGGCTACTGTTTCGGTTCTCTGTACACACACTTAGATCATTTGGCTGTGGACATGCGTGCTTCAAACGGTTACATGAAAGTGGATTTGTATGTTCATGTTGCTTTTCTCCAGGCGTGGCTATGGGAGCATTTTGAAAGATACGCTCCTAAACCGTTGATTTCACTTCCCGCATCTTGGGGTGGTTCGAGAATACTTCGTTGGTCAAATAGGCACCCAATAGCTGGCTCCAACCTGGTTGACTTCCTTGATAATTCGAGCGCCGCTACTTTTCGTCCATGGGCCCCAGTGTGTACATCCATAGTCCAGGTTAATACTTTTGCTTCTGCTCCAAACACGGCTTTGCTTTCTGACGAAGGGAATCTGGGCGTTGGCGAGATTGTATTCATGCGAAGTTACACGTCTGGTTATATACCATCTTTATTTCGAGGATCTTTTCAGGCAGTCTCTTATAATATTGATCGGGCAGCTCGGAATATGGGTTTTGACCAAGGGGTCCCTCTAGTCCATCGGCTGGCAGCTCCAGAGGACTTATTACCGACCATTCTTGATGCTAGTGTTCTCGCGCCGGGCAAAAGTCTCCCTTTCTTGCTTTCAGAACGAAATCCTTAGACCACCTCCAAGTATAACGCATTCTGGCAGAGAGAATTCCTTGTCATCCAGGAATTTGTGAAGGTCGTAGTGGAGAACACCCGTGGTAGGCCTTCTGCCGCGATTTTAGCAAAGCATCCATTGTTGAGGGGTACTTATTTAACTAAAATAAAATCTGTGGGTCCAGACGCGGACAATCCCCAAGCGAAGGAGAGAAGGTCCAAAAATCATGCAGGCGGTTTTTAGTCAGATTCCGCGGCTCTACCAACTTTTAGTTCGTCCAACATGCGGGTACGCATGATTTTCCTCTTGACTTTAGCTAGATATTTTTATGTCCTCGTTTCTTTTCTAAGAACGCATCTTTGTATCTTACCCAGGGTTTCAGCAGCGTGAACGCCTTTGCTAAACTTGCAAGTAGTCAGAAAACATCATTTTTCGAGACAGAGGGTGGTGGTGCCAAACCTATCCATGGTGATGGGGAATCCGAAAAGGATGAAGGTTGGAGTCAGCGATGGCGAGAGTAGTTCTTCCGACAACGGTCTTGGATCCTCCTCGAGTCGGCCCCGAAGCGAATCAAAGTGAGTCTTCTCCATTTTCTTCTTCTTCCTTCTTTCTTTCTTCTCTCTTTCTTTTTCTTTTTTTTTTTTTTTGAAGCAAAACCAAATCTTGATATTCTAGGAGGAAACCGTTCCTGGGAACGTCCTTGAAGTAGAAACCCGTCAGGGTGAAGGCGTAGCCATTCCTTTAATCGCGGAAACTGTGTCGGCCGGTGATTTGGGCATTGAAGTTCATCATCCTGTAGGCCTTGTTATGACTCGAGTGGTAGAGAATACTCCAAGGACTGCTGGCGCGATTGTAGTCAGGAATCCTTTTCGATTCTCGATGCAGCGCAGCGCCACTTTTGTTCCTCCCTATCTGGTTCCTTATCCGGGTCACGTTTTGGTTGGGGGTTTTAGCGTGCCAGTTAAACATGCGGCGTTGTACACCAAAATATGGGAGAACTATGGACATATTGCCACAAATAAACAAATTACTAGCCGATTTGCGATGGTTAAGCGGGTGGAGGAAGCTTTGTCTTCGATTGACGATATGTGTAACGTGACGGGTTATACGATTTTGAGGATGTAATCTCAAGCTGGAGGTTCCATGGTGACATGTGCGTGGGCTTCGAATTAAATGTTCCTTGGTTCGTTAAAGGCTTCTCCGAGGTTGAAAAGTCATTTGGTTGAAAGGTCGAAGGTCCTTCCGCGGACATAGTAAAGAAGTAGGAAGCGGAATTCAAGAAGTTGTGCGAGCGAAATTTGAAGTTAAAATGGGCGTCTCTCAGTACAAATGAGGCCTTTGCTAAGAGGAGCAAGCCACTTGCTGAAAAATTTTCCTTGAATACATTTGTCTTTTGAACCTCTTATCTTAGGTTTTTTTTTTTTTTTTTTTTTGAAAGGCAAATGAGACGCCTAGTTTATGGTTTTTGATTTTTTGGTTTTCTTAGGTTGATAGATAAATGTTACCAGTGATGGTTTTGGATTATTCTTTTGGAACGAAATGTTTAGGAATGGATTGTTTTGATTATGATTGCAAGTGATGCAAACATTCCAGGAAAACCTTAGAACCGTGTGTTGGTAGATGACATGGGGTAAAACGTAACATGGCTAGCGATTTTATCATTCCCGTGAAAACTTGAAATAGTAAACCATGTATCTTGTCTAGGTAAGACTTACTCGGTTTTAGGTCTCCTGATGAAAAGTGAACCTTCCAGTGTAAGACCGAGTTTTATGGGAAATACCGCCGTGGAAAGTCCCCAGTCGTTACTGAGCTGTATGATAACTGAGCCGTTGATCCTTGGGAGGATCGTCTACTTCTATCCTCTGGGAAGTCCCCAGTCATCCCTTGTCGTGTCATGACTGACAAACCACACCTAGATCGTCTTCCTCTACCATATTGACGTCTGAGTCGAAGGAAGAGATCGACGGTCAAAAATTGACATTGTAACCGAAAGATCGAACCTCCCACTATGGTCGCCAATTGTTTGTAGGTGAAAATGGTTTCTGCTAATTTCGATAATTTTGGGTGTACGGGTGAGAAACAATTTAAACCCTAAACAATGTACTGCAAAGGAGTACTTTAGATTCGAGAGATCAATCTGTACAAGTCTGGCCTAAACCAAGAAATGGTCGTTCCAGACTTGCTTCGGTCACAAAGTGAAGGAAAATGTGTTGTTTTGGGGAGGGAAGCAAGGAAGGTAATGAGACCAGAATAGTTGATTCTGGAAGAGTAGTTGTGTTACTACGACTTGTATCAGAAAAGTGGGAAGGCTAACAAATGGTAAGCTAACAAGTATTTTACGAGTGTTGTGTATTCCCGAATGAACTTGTTGTTACGTGGAAATAGGTAAGACCTATTTATACAAGTCGAAGTGAAACGTACCCTGGTCTCATTAAGGAATGGAAAAATGGATAAGTAAATGGGAGGAGGTGGTAACCATATGCATGGAATTTGATGTTCCATAAAATCGTTAACGCATGGAATTGATGTTCCATAAAAACATTAACGTATGGAATTGATGTCCCATGAATGTTTCAATTTTAACTCCTGTATTTACTAACCGCCTCACCCTTATGACACTTCCTTATGGCCGGGCGTAGTGTACGCCGCCCGCCGTAAACCGCCAAACCAATACCCAAAGAGGATCCCCAGTTTGTGATATGTGTTGATGTCTCGAATGTTTTTGTGTAAAACATGTAGCATAGGGTTGTTGCCTGGAAAGTCGAGCTCGGGAGACTTGGTAGCTTAGTGACCTTCGACGGTCGAGATTTTGTATCTTAAGAGGAAAGGTAACCATTTGATCTTTGCACGCTTTCGTTCGTTGGTGGCCGCATAGGGAAGGCCAGCATGGTGGCACGGCTAGGTTAGCATGCCATTGGCATGGCATGGTGGCGCGGCTAGGTTGGCATGCCGTTGGCGTGGCATGGAGGCGCGTCCAAACTTAGGTTTTCGGGCTAAAGGTTACCATGCGTCGTCTGGTAACCTTGGAGGGCTAGGATTTGCTCCTGGGATTGAAGGGGGGCCGTCGATTGTCGCACGCCTTCGTTTTGGTAGCCGCGTAGGGAAGGCCATCATGGTGGCGTGGCTAGGTGCGTTTGGCATGTGGGGCCAAGGGTTTGGTAAGACGTTGGCACATGGTGCGGCTAGCATGGCTAGGGCCGAGGCAAGGTGTGGCTTGGCTTGGCATGTGGGGCCAAGTGTTTGGCAAGCCGTTGGCACATGGTGCGGCTAGCATGGCTAGGTTCGGTTTGTCTTGGCATGTGGGGCCAAGGGTTTGGCAAGCCGTTGGCACATAGTGCAGCTAGTATAGTTAGGTGTGGTTTGGATTGGCATGTGGGGCCAAAGGGTTTGCCATGGGCGCATGGCGTGGCTAGCTTGGCTAGGGCCAAGGCAAGGTGTGTTTGGCTTGGCATGTGGGGCCAAGGGTTTTCCATGGGCGCATGGCGTGGATAGCTTGGCTAGGTGCGATTTGGTTTGGCATGTGGGGCCAAGGGTTTTCCATGGGCGCATGGCGTGGCTAGCTTGGCTAGGGCCAAGACAAGGTGCAGTTTGGCTTGGCATGTGGGACCAAGGGTTTTCCATGAGCGCATGGCGTGACTATCTTGGTTAGGGCCAAGGCAAGGTGTGTTTGTCTTGGCATGTGGTGCCAAGGGTTTTCCATGGGCGCGGCTAGCTTGGCTAGGTGCGGTTTGGCTTGGCATGTGGGGCCAAGGGTTTGCCATGGGCGCATGGCGTGGCTAGCTTGGCTAGGTGCAGTTTGGCTTGGCATGTGGGGCCAAGGGTTTTCCATGGGCGCGTGGCGTGGCTAGCTTAGCTAGGTTCGTGACCAAGCTAGGGTTTTGGGCCAAAGGTCGTTTGGTAACCTCGGACGGCTAGGATTTTCTCCTAGGATTGAAGGGCGACCGTTGATTGTCGCACGCCTTCGTTTTTGGTAGCCGCGTAGGGAAGGCCAGCAAGGTGGCGCGGCTAGGTTGGCATGAGGCCATGGCAAGGTGTGTTTCGCAGGGCGCGCTAGGTATGGCTGGCATGGTTTGTCATTGGCACAGGGGTACGGCTAGCATGGTTGGAATGCCTTGGCGCGGTAGGCGTGGCTGGCTAGGTTTGCCATTGGCACAGGGGTGCGGCTAGCATGGTTGGCATGCCTTGGCACGGTAGGCGTGGCTGGCATGGTTTGTCATTGGCACAGGGGTGCAGCTAGCATGGTTGGCATGCTGTGTGCGTGGTAGGTGTTACTGGCATGGTTTGCCATTGGCACAGGTGCGACTAGCATGGTTGGCATGCCCGGGCGCTGTAGGGTGTGGGGCATGGTTTTCCATTGGCACAGGGGTGTGGCTAGCATGGTTGGCATGCCTTGGCGTGGTAGGTGTGGCTGGCATGGTTTGCCATTGGCACATGCGGTGTGAGAATTAGGGTTTTGGCTATCGAAACCCTAATTAGCATTAAAAAATGTACCCAGTAATTTTCTTGCAGGACAAATTAAAGGGTTCAATAAATGTGCTTGGTTTGGACATTATTACTCAAGTTCTGTGACGTCATTGTCTGACTAGGGTTTTACGATTTTACCCCTAAGCTAAGAACCACCATCAACACATGTATACATATTTGTTAGGGTATATACAAAATTAGCGTGTATATGGTGCGACCAAGCTCGCGGTAAATGTTGTTGGTGCTTAGAAATCTAAAACCATATCTAGCAAAAAAAAAAAAAAAAAGGTTTGGATTTCGAAGAACTACTCCCTCCATATAAGTATAAATCGAGAGGCTGAAACGGACTTAAACATAACAATGAAACATTTATAATATCATCGTTGACCTCACTATTTCTCCACATTATTTCATTTGATCAACCCATATCCTGCAAGATATGAGTTCGCCCTCCTGCAGAGTGATATATATCGGTTCAAACACACATTGCTTGAAAAGATGTAAGCTCAGCCAAACAAAAAATAGCTAGCTCCAAGAATATGTTTTCAATAAAAGAAAGAAAAGAATTTGGTTGATGTACTATTAGATAAAGAATCTGTCTTAAAAATCATATAACAGCTAGCGAATAAAGAACTAAATGTAACCAAGCCGTCAGTTACCATCTCGTGTCGCAAACTTGTCTATCATATTGTATCCCCATACTTGGGATCCACACAGATAAGGAAGGTCAAATAATATGTACATGAATTCAAGAACAGTAATTTCGTTTGTGCTAAACAAATCATTTATCCTAGAAAACCAATTCCTATGGCTTGAAGAATAAAAAAACATTATCACAGTTCCATTAAAACATTGAGCCGATAAAATTAACTACAAAGGAATGAAATGGTACAGTGATTGCTCATACATGTTGCTTGAATAGTAAAACATTATCATAGTTCCATTAAAACATTGAACAATATTAAAAGATCAGTCAAAAATTGTGTAATGTTAACTTTGATACATACCGAAAGGAGAGCTTGTTATTACTGGTCCACATGAATTCAGCAATAACCCATAATCTTGTATAAAATAGAGTCCCACACACGGAGAGAAAGAATCAATAGTATACAAACGCATTCTAAGTTACCGCATCAAAAGGAAGCAAAAACGGTCTCAACTATACAACAGTTCAATTCTGTTGTCTATTTCTAGGAAATAACATTTGTCAATCCATACCAAAAAATAAATAAAAATAATGACTGAACAAAATGAAAAATAGAAATTATCACACTAATGGACCCTTGCACTATTTTGGTAGTAAGTAATATCTTGAGACTTGCTCACCATGTTCGACATTTATTTCACCACATAAGATCACTGAAATGTATAAACTACCCCTGGAGTTGGTTTTTTTACATATACATATTGGACAAACAAATTTCACACCAAATTAACACAAAGATATTATGAAAGAATAACAATTCTCCATCAATCAAGAACGAATATAGGTCACATGGCCAATGAGACTCTTCAGGAAAAAAAGAACATGTCGATCGATTTGCAGAAACAATTCGGATACCTTCAAGAAGCTGACCTTATGGAGAAGGGTTTTTCGACGTGCCTGTATGAAGTTTGAGTTATGTATTCGTTAGTTATCGATGTTCTAGAATTTGATCCAAGAGCCATTTTGGAAAAAATGATTTAAGCCCACTTGCCAGATGTCAAAGGTGTCAGGGAAAAGCGAAGTCTTGGAAGTACTACCCCAGCCACAATCGGGAATGTCACAATGTTATATGCAACTTCTCATATAGATTCTGATGAATTTTTACCATTTTTGCCTTCGCAAGGTCCAGAGCATCTACCACCTACCAAATATCATACCACCTGCCAAATATCATAAGATGTATTAAGAAAAGCAGAAACAAAGAAAACCAAACACATCTATTTACATTAACACCATTTACTTTATACATTAACTCATAGTTTCCACATTTCGAAAAAGCAAGGTGATTAAAGCAAATACATGAAAAAAATTCTAAAGTAAATATACATGTGAACATCTAGAACTATTTAATATCTGTAAAGCATTTTTTCTTGACAAACTACTTAATATGATACAGGTTTCATTGAGGGCTAAAAAATTTGTTTACCAATGATATGACATCAACAGACTACGGCACTGCAAAGGTTTATCCTTCTTTATCACGAAACTGAATCAACATCTAGAAATAATAAAACTACCTAGTACCCACCTTACGAAACACGAAACCATTTGAGAACGAACCACTTAGTTTGGCGAGAGCATATATTCCAAGGGCTTCTGACGATCTCAGTTCACCTCCAAGTTCAAGATTCCCTGAATACAACAAAACATTTAGACACACCAAAATCTGTCTTCCCAAATTAAATCATTGATGCTACCTTTTAATGAGGAAGTAAATCTAAACCTACAAAATCAAAATTAAAACAGAAAAGCGATCTCAAAATTAAAATACCAATGAAACTATAGACGTTTATGGTTTGAGAAAATCAGGTTAACATAACCTCAAAAACAAAACTTGCGTCCTCTTCCTCTTTGTGTAACCAGTGTAAGAACTTTATGTCTCTAACTTACATAATTAAAAAGAAAGGATTATAATAACGAAAACTCAAAACATATTAGCTTTAGAGATTAGAAATACATACTCTCTGATTTTTTTTTCATCTGCATTGGAAATGGAGAAATTCTCGTGGTGGTGTTGTTGAAAAGATAAGATCTTCTTTCAGTTGGTTTGATTTTCGAAGCTAGATCCTATAAGGATCGTTCCCTTACCCTGTCAACTGAATAGAAAACTTAAATATCAATGAACCTATAACGAAATGATCAAAACGAAATATAAAGAAAAATCGACTGATTGATTATTAATAAGAACATGATACAAAAGAAAGCGAAACGTGAAACCCTACAAAAGTAGGCTCGTAAAATCTAGAGAAAAGAAGAAAGGGATTAAAGATTTTTAGCCATTAATATGGCGTTTAGTTGACCGAATAAAGTAAGGAAATTTCCCTTTATTGAATTGGTTTCACTAAATTTGGTATAATCGCCTAAACCTGTTTCCGAAAATATAAGACCTAAATCTAGAAACAACCAGTTACGGAGATGTTGTATAAATTGTATGTAAGATATTATATAAAAGCTCCTAAATCTGTTTCCAAAAATATACCAAACTATTTTTAGGCCCTTAAGTATTCCAATCTGATTTTATTTTATTTTATTTTTAGTAGTTCTTAGATTCAAGTATAAACTGTACAAAGAAATATTGAGTGTTTACTAAGAAAAACTGTAATTAAGGAAGTAAGATGAATTAGAAAAAAATCGAGAAAAATATAGAAAAAAACATTTCCGTATTTATTTTTATCTTTTTATAAATCTCGGCTTAAAAAATAAAATTGAAATATAATTTTAGTAGTTTGCGCATTAAAATCTAACGGTCTTGATTTTATTAAAAATCTAATCCGAAGGCCATGATTTTATAAAAATCATGTAAATGTGGTGTAAGAAAATGCCAACCTTACCGACCAATATGGAGCATTAGATCGTATCAATCCTATTAAAAATTAACAGCCACAAAATGTAGGGGGTATAAGTTGCTTTTCAGCCAATCAGGAGCGAGGGTTTCGTTCACCGGCCAATGGGAGGGGAGATTACCGTAACTCTCGACGTGGTGTGAGAGATGGCGTGGGGTTTTTAGGTTGTTGATGATAGTTGTGTAAGCTTAAGTTAGATCTTTAAATTTGATGGCCAATTATATCGAAGAAGAAAGGATGTTCTATCTAAAAGATTCATTGGATCGAATGTTACAAGATTCGCTGGCTAATGAGGCACAAGTTATAAAGTACGTTCAGGTTTTTTTCTTTGTATATAAGTCATTTTCATTTAAATCAGTTATTTATTTCTTATTTCCTTTAGAGAAGCAAGGCAATGAAAAACCAAAATCTTGGGGGAGGATGGTCCGGCAAAGGGGAGGATGGCCCGGCCAAGAACTGCGCTAGAAAGGGAGCGAAATACGAGTTAAACTACAAATAAATGTTGTACACTTGACCCGATGGTAGGATTGGTTCTGTTGTGTATGATGAACCAAAGGGAAATTAGTAATATATAAGGGGTCTTGTTAACTTATATACGCATACACACGTTAAGAAGTCATTAATAGCACACCTTTTATCTTGGAATTTGATAAATTTAATAGGAGTTGTAGTTATCTTGGAAAAAGATTTACATGTTTTTTATAAAAGGTTAATTCCATTTACACCCTTATGACTATATAATTTAATACCAACTCATACATTCACTTTGGTTGTTTACAATTTTACATCCGTGTATTCTTATGTTATAATAGGCTATGAATAATTTTGGTGGTAACAACACTTGATTTTAATGTTTATTCAAAAAATTCACGAGAAAAACATTTTATCTTAAAATACTCAGTTAATCATATATTTTCTTAGCAATTAGTACAAAATATATGGTCGGTTAATGATTATGTCCATGGTAAAAAAAAAAAGAAAAAAAAAACGGATTATCTTTGGGATGTATCGGAGGAAAAGTCTTCAAATATAAAGATTATGTCCTTGGCTAACGGGAGGAAAAGCCGTGAAAAAAATGAATACTTGATAGAAATTGCAGTGATACACGGTTTCAATGAATTTTTATCTGATAGTCATAAGTAGCGGGACCCAAATATTTAATTTATTTAACAAATCTAAAGGGTACTGATGTAAATTTCTCTGTATAAATTATGGTAAGTTTGTTATTAATAGTTATCTCGAAATTTGTATGAAGAAGTTAGAAAAACAAGATAAAAGTTGGCTATTAATGGCTCCCTAACATTTATGTGGGGATACAAGTTAACAAGACCCATATATAAGAGGTGGGACTCAAAGTCGAAGACTTGATAGACCAATTTGTCTCACAAAGAAAAGTCTATTGAATAGATAAATATGTCTCCCACATAAATACCTATGAGTTAAACTCAGCCTGAAATATCAAATGTGTATAATCGAAGTCTATGTAGCTATACGACTTTTGTCTCAAATAGAAGATAGATTAGATAGACTTTTGAGTGATAGATGAAGTTTTCACATACCTTTGTTGATGAACAAACTCCCCTTAGTAGTTTTTCGTCTTCAGTCGATGAACGCCGTGAAGTCTAAAGCTCAACTACACTTTCTATCCTAATCCGAGACTTAGCTATAAGTAGACTAGAAATCAAGACTTATAGTTTTAACAACTAAACTTGACAAACAAGTTTGAGATAGCAACGTTTGCGAGTTCGACAGAGCAGTGCTCTAACAAATACGCTAACGCTAGTGTTTTTTTTTTTTTTTTAGGAAGGAATTTTGAAAAGGTTAATATTGTTAATTAATGAATATAGTACAAAAAAATTGCAATTTCTAATTGTTGATGGTGGTTTTTAGTTCAAGTCTATAATTGTAAAACCAGTATTTAATGCGCTGTCACCCTGCAAAGGTTAAAGCCATTTGAAGAGTGACGAGTGCAAAAAAACCCTCCTCGCTCATTGAGCAATTCAATATATATATATATGAAATTCACTCAGAATGGTGCGCGTATTAGCAATCCCAAATATTCGTGAATTCTATTTTTGCCTTGACATTACCAATTAATGCATGACTTGCCTAGTATTTGAATATGCTAAGTTCCCAGCCGAACTCTCATTATTGACATGACATGATGATTAAGTGTTCACTCTCAGCAGAGTAGCATGAATCTCCCGAAGTGCCAGTATTGAGATTTGCATGGAAGTACTCACACAGGCTGCATCACTCTCTGAACAAAGAGAATTTTGTATCGATGCGTTTTTAAGATAGCTCGATCGAACACGCTTAAATTCCTTAAGGAAAATCTAGACTGTTAATATCAGTCTCAAAAAATAATCACAGCCGCACGATTTGGTCGCGCAATTCAATAGGCCTAGCCTGCTCCTAACGGAATTAGGCAATCATCACGATGACCACCGGCGTGCCCACTAACTCCCTAGCCGAACGGTTTTCATCTAATACATCCATAGCGCTTCGAACGATCAACTCTAACATGGGTGATCGCGCTGTTTAAGAAGAGATCAAACGAGCTGAGACCGACCAAAGCGGTCTCAAATGCATCACATCCGTCCAACTTTGCCAGCCTAGTTGGACGGCTTAGATCTTCCCTCGAATGATCGAAAGGGTACTAGTGTGATCACCAACGACCTAACTACATTCTTGGTCGATCGACCACGCCCACGCAAACCGTAAACGCGTTGAATCACACGCCCAAAGAAGGGTGATCGCGCCCCTTTAAAACCATAAATTGATAAGAAGCGGCGTTATAAAACTGCCGCAAATCAATCATGTCCATCTAACTTCGCCAGCCTAGTTGGACGGCTTAGATTGCATTTCAAACGATCAAGGAGATGCCAACGCGTTCAGCATCGAACCAACTCCACACGTGGTCGATCGACTTGCTCATAGCAAGACCAAAGCGCATCAAATCGTCGGCCCAAAGTAGGATGAACGCGTTGTTCGAAAACCCTAAAAACGCTTTGCGGCAACACACTTCTGTCACAAATTGATCGTGATCACTCATCTTCGCCAGCCGATTTGAGTGGCATAGATCTGATTTTAGATGACCCAGGAGATGTCAACACACTCACTAGCGGATCATCTTCACACATGCCCAATCGACCCGTTCGAATCAACTCCCAGTGCTTTGATTCGACTAGCCAAAATAGGGATGGTTGCATAACCCCTAAACCCTAAATTATATCAACGGCAGCAAACATCTGCCGCAAACCATCTCGTCCGTCTAACTTCGTTAGATTGGTCGGGCGGCTTGGATCAAATATAGGCGATCAATGAGATACCTCAATGATCACTGGCCACCTCTTTCTCACAAGGAGCGATCGACCAAATGGCGTCTCATCCATGCGGCCCTCAAACGGTCACCCAAAGGTGGCCGGACATGTTGCTATTTTAAGACGCTCAAATCCGCGACTTATTCAATCTAGCTCTAAAACAACGATGCTTCATGCACATCGATTATTTCGAGATGCTTGCTTAAAAGCGAATGTTCACATGCATTGAATACATACAATATTTTATGAATATCGTCCTCATAAACAAATTAGTTGTTTAACCTAATAGCGTCATACGCTATTCTTTGAAGCAAGTCCCATGACTTGACCCACTTACTCGAGACATCAAACGTGTCACAAACTGGGGTATTCGTCTGGCGGTTTACAGCGTGCGGCGTGCAACGCGCCCATTACGAGAACGTGTTAGGAAAGGACGAACGGTTAACAACGATGAGAGTAGTGGGTGAAGACGTGACCACGTGATGATCACCACCTCTTAGACAACCCCACTACTCCACTACTTAATCTTCTCCACTTCCTACGAGATCAAGGTTACGCTCAAATGACTTGTATAAATAGGTTCAACCTATTTCGACAACAAGAACACAAGACAAGTGTTATCAACGTAAGTAGCCGAAACCATTTTCTGATACAAGTCATAAAACAGCCACACCTTCATAATCTAATATTCTGATCTCAAACACCTTCTTCGCTTCCCTCCCTAAGATCAACCCTTCTCCTTCATCTTGTGACCGAATTGAATCTGGAACAACCATTTCTTGGTTTAGGCCAGAGTCTTACAGATTGATCTCTCGAACTCAAAAGTACTCATGTGCAGTACATTTGTTTAGGGTTTGAATTAGTTTCTCATCAACACACCCAAATTTACTAAAAACAGTAGAATCATTTTATACCCACAAACACCAATTTATCAAAAATCAACATATGATATGTCGGAGATTTTTAATCGTCATTAGTTACGAGTCCAAATTTGTTCACACTCCTCTAACGAGTGTATATTTCACATATTCATCTGATTGGTTAATTATTTAACTGATGACCCCATTACCCCTTATGTTTAGAATCACGACCCTCGTTACATAACTCCCTAAATTAAATCAAGGATAGAGATTGAAATGTGAAATATAGACTCGTTGTGCACGAATTCAGACTCGTTAGTTACTTTTGGCATGTAGCAGTTTTGTTGAAGATATATCCGAGTCCAATTTTGTGCACACACTTTTAACGAGTGTGCACGTAACAAAACGACCTCATTGGTTGCAACCGGTTATCTATATGATAAAAATATTTTTGTTTTGTTTTTATTTAATTTAAATCTTAAAAAGGTAAGAGGATATTTATCATATCTACCGGTTACCTTAAACGTAGGATTCTTAAACAAGAAATTCATGATTTAAAATTTAATTTTAACTCAAGGATACCAATAACTAATTTAATTAGTGTTTTCAGAAATTATACTAATTAGTGTTACGTAAGTTTTCTTAACATTTATCATGTAATTCTGATGACTTGCTTTCTCTGGCTGATTACCATGGAATGATATGATATATTGTGCAAGTTCCATCGCCATTTATTATTTGTCAATCCAGTAATAGGTACAGTACACCAATTTGATAAAAAGCTCTACGGCTGCATATTTGATTTGATTTCATACTGCAAATGCTAGCTATACCGGTGCAACACAGAAAAAACTATAAAATCAAACAAACGAGTATAGTCTCATGGATGGTTCATTATCATAACTGGCAGAAATTGATCCTTCTGCGTTTCAAATTAAGGAAATTCCATATCATCATAATACAGTTTATTAGTGGTAAGATAAGAATTCTAAAGCAATTTTGAGGATCCTATATTAAAGGTAACGATTAGATATGACTTTATCAACTTACCTTTTTAAGTTATAAATCAAATTAAATGAA
>JAJJWW010014070.1:0-31235 GCA_023531295.1 Papaver armeniacum
GAATTGGGGGATATATGATTTTGGTTATTTGATTTTATGTTTTAGTTGAAAGGGTATAACAGTCTTTTCATAATGTTTTTAATTAATCTAAGGGTGTTTTAGTATTTTTGCCCCCAAAAAAATACCCCTTAACAGCCACCTTTGGTTGGGGGAAGTAATTCATATCCCCCAATTAGATTATATGTCCCCCAATTACGCGTTCCAAATAAAGGAAAACAATTTAAAACCATTTAAGACTTGCCATTTCGTTAGTATCTCCACCCGAACCTATTTACAAACCAGATAAAGCATTTTTTTTTTTTCTTTTTTTTTGAAGCATGAAAAATTTGGTGAAGCATTTCGTTCTACACTTTGGCCCTCATGTATCACACACAAAAAAAACACGTTAAGACCGAAGGATTAACCAGTGCAACCATTGGTTATTATAATTGTTTAATTGCTAAAAAAATTTGGTGAATCACAAAACTGGAGATGATTCCATTAATATTTATAATGGCAGGATTAATAAGCTGTATTAGGCTGGTTCCTATGAACATGTTTTAAAGGATTGACCAGTGCAACCATTGTATTTACCGATGTACTACACAACCAAAAAAAATAAGCTTGTCGTTTCAGCTAAAATGGGTATGGAAGATATTTTAAGTTCTACAAGCAATTCTGAGAATGACGACTAACAAATAAGAACGAACAAGAGGCTAACAACTACTTAAGTTCAAAAGTGAATTTGTTTTCTTTGTCCTTGCAAAAACAATATACTAGTAAAATTTAACTATTTAGGTTTCATTAATTCACCTAAACATCCGTGTCACAAAGATTTGAAAAAAAATAGGAATGGAACGGATCTTATGGTTTGTCACTAGGTTCGGTAGAAAAAGGCATTAGCAATGTGGTAAATTATTATTATTACATGAAACTAGTTGGAAGCCTAACAAGCTAAGCTCCAACGACATACTACTACATTAATTGAACAGGTTGATGTGCTAGTCTACCAGCGGGCCTCATGGGAAACCTTGCCAAGGGAGCGAAACGGCGGGGGGGGCGAGATTGTGTCACAAGGGGGGCAAATTAACACTACCTTCCATGTTAATTCCTGCAATATTACGCCATTGGGGACTCGAACCTGGGACCTCCTGGAGCGCATTAAACTTTGGGGAACGGGGATGACCAGCTGAGCTAGGGCCCGTTCTTCAAATATCTGCAAATTAACTGTTTATATTTTTTCTCTTTAATTATCTCAAATTTCCAACTGTAGTATCTAATTATATTTAAGGTAAACTTCCTATGACACGTGGCTACGTTTTAGTGGTGGGACAGGAAGAGACACTCAAAAAGGTCACAGACGATCCGGAGCCGATTTTATTTTCCCCTTTATATGTTAATTTGGAAAAAAGAGCCTTAATATGGTACATACTCGATTTTCAAATTGAATTTGGACTTTCATAAAATTCCAAACACGGTAAGTTAGGTTTCCTTTTGAGTTTGTAATCTATGAAGCACGTATACTGATACGGGAATTCGTCAATTTTCAAAAAAATGGGGATACGGGATACGTTGGGATACGTGTATTAATTAAAAAATATTTAATTTATTAATAGTGAAAAGAATCGCATAAAGTAAGAAAATTCTAAAATACTATCTGGAATATCAAAAAAAAAGATAAAAAAAAAAAAAAAAAAGATAACCCATCACTCATCAATATTGAATAAGAATGTTAGAGTTAGACATTTATATACTGCTTCTATAGAATAATTTTTGATAAATACGAATATATTACATATCTAAAAATAATTAACATATTATGTATATAAATATTTGGCAATATATTATATATATATATATATATCTTATACTATAAGAAGTGTCCCCTCTAGAGTATCCGAGAAGTATCCCCTACCCTTTTCGTAATTAATAAAAAGGGACACTTTAAATGGGGTGTCTGATACGTATCCCCAAGTGTCCCCAAGTGTCCGACACTAATACGGCGTCCGACACGGATACGTCACCGGTTTTGAGGTGTCCGTGCTTCATAGTTCAAAACCTCCGCATCTTTGGAACCAATGATAGGAGAAGGGATATGCTCACGACCAGTTATAGCATGAATCGAAAGAACATAGAATACAATCAACAATAGGACAGAATAGGTGTATAACTTGGAGATGATTCTCAGAAATAATTAACTTCCACTTGATACTATTCAGAAATAATTCCATAAATTATTCATAGAGACACATTAAGAAGGATACTTTGCATTCAGAATATTTTGGAAAGCAGTCCTCCACATAGTACACATATAGAAATAATTGGCACTTCTAGCTTGAAATGTTTGTATATTTGATCTTCTTCCACAAATTTGATAAATCCAAATTTCAATTTCCTTTGTTGCGATTAGAAAAATCAAACATCATTCAAAAACCATAATACGTGTTACTACATACCTAAATTGCATGTATTAGATGAAATCCCCAATTCCAATAAACCCTAAAATAAATTTTGCACAAAACCAAAAGTCCATGTTACAATCAAATGAAAATTAAACAAAAAACTACGAAATACAGTAAAACATGGAGGTGTGTTTGATGATCGATTTCCCGTATAGACGATTTTTATCTCGATAAGCTTCTTTTTCGGTTGTAATGGTGAACAAACCCAACTTTGTCTTCAAATTTCTCAAATCGTGAAAAAACATCTTGAAGTCTATGTACCGAGAAAGGCGTTGATTCGATCTCTCCTATATTTCTCTTGATTTTTGTTTTCAAAAACATTTTTATCGACTTCAGTTTCTTTTGTACTTTCCAAATAACAAGGTTTTGTTCTCACTTTCTCTCGACAATAAATGGTGAAGAAAAGGGCCTTTTTGATGTCACATGGATGATGCAACATGTGTTGTGGGCAAGTGCATTCACAATATAAAGGACCCAGTAACAAAAATTTGATATGGGTTTGACCGGTCAACATATTATTGACTACTTAATTACAAGCAGCATCCTATAAATCTAGGGGTGTACATCGGGCCGGGCAGGCCAGCCCAAGCCCGATTATAGCACAGGCCGGGCCGGACGGGCTTGTAGTCCTTACTACCCATTAAGTTTTTAACAAAGGCAGCCGCTGTAATAACAAAAATTTAATGCCCATGGCCCATCCATACCGTGAAACAATACGAAAGCTAGCCTCTGCCCAAGAGATAATTCAAAATTTTAAAGTATATATGTTTTTTTTTTTGGCTTGATGTATGATGATATATCCGTAACTCGTTCAAATGATAGTTCAAGCAATTCATATTCATTCTGTGAAATGTAATTCGTAATTTTCTCTAACCCCAATAAATTGTCCACATATGAAATTTAAGTTCTTGAGAAATCCATCACACTACTAGAAATCTTTATTCGAGGCTATTGGCCACAGTGCACTGCAACTAAACTAAACACGGCTACGGGCGGGCAACGGAGTTGGACTCAATATTTGAACAAAACCAAGGTCCGCCCACTTATAATTATCGGCAAAGCGGGCAATGACACAATGTCGGGCGCCCATGGGTGCTTTGAGACAAGGCAGACATGGCAGGCCTTCCTGCTTAAGACATTCTGTACACCCCTATATAAATCCTTATACCTACTAACATAAAAAATCGACCGCTATCCAAAATAAAATGCATTAATCGACTTCTTAAATCTCAACATAAATAAATAAGTGTATAATTTTGTTCAATTGTAAATAACATTTAATTTTATTATGGAGTCAACTTCTTTCCAATTATTTTTATATTTGTCCATAAAACCAATACATTAACATAAATTTTTAATACTAAATTTAAACCATCGAATAATTAGACACCTAATGGGTATTAAAGTTTCCTATCTCTTTAAAAATATAACTAATCACAAATTTTCAAAAAAAATATTAATGCATTTGGTCTATAAGCCCGCCACGCTACGCTAAATTGGTCGATCCCACAAGCCCCAGGTGCATGTAAAAAGTTAGACACTAGTATACTCAAATTTCTTACGAGTAAAAATTAAACTCTTGGATTGAGGATAATTTCCTTGGAGAATAATATTCTCTAGGAATATGTTTTATATCAATACAATAATATCTTATGGAAATTATTACATGAGTTATGATGGAGATAATTCTCCTTATTCTAAATAAGGTAATGCAGATAATATATATTCTATTACACCCCTTAGTCTGAGCGGGAGAGGAGCAAACGCTGAGACTAGACCGAAAACGAACAAATAGCTGACGAGGGGTCCCTTGGTGAAGATGTCGGCATCTTGGTTTTTCGGAGGAGACGTGTAGAACATGATTTGTCACCAATACGAACTCGTTCACGTACAAAGTGTATATCAATTTCCACATGCTTGGTTGCGAAGATGAAGCTCCTCTCCCTTAATTATTCTAAATAAGGTAATGCAGATAATATATATTCTATTATAAACAAACATTTTGGATCAACTTTGATTTAAACAAAATAAAAAACATAGTGACGAACTTGAAGAAAAATCTTGTACCAAACGTACTGCACGGTATACTCGCTTAATTAGCCATTAACATTTTGATTACAGGAACTGTGGCAACCAAGTGAATAATAGCATCTACAATCGAGGCGTGACAATAACTTCATGAAGTGTCATCTTAGAGCAATTCATGCTTTTCTGCTAAATCCAGTTTCCCATTGGCACTTGCTGCTTTCATATCATACCGGCCGATGAATAAGATGGACCAGCATCACTTGGAATACTCTGTTCATTCCTAAAGAAATTGTCTGGATCAACTTTGGTCTTCACATATACTAATCTATCAAAGTTACTCTTGTAGTAGTTATTGCCCCAAACTGCAGCTTGTGAGTAACTAGCTGTACCATTACTGGATTGACCCAAATCAAGATCTCGATAATTCACATATGCTTCTCTTGGATTCTTTGAGACATAAGGAGTCATGAACTCGTGCGTTATTCGTAGCTCATTGAGAAACTTTTCAGAATCCACATCCTGTTCTTCGTCCCAGCTAGAATAGTAGAAAATGTCAAATAAGACTCCATCTCTATGCGGGAATGGAGTTTCGGATTCCGATATCTCGCTCATCCGTCCACCATACGGTGTCAGCAGCACAGCGGTTTGCTTGTCATCTACTAACCTTTGCCACATCAATTCTATACCAGTTTGTGAGATAGGTTGTCTGACATAATCTGATTTCCCCTTAATGAACAACTTCTTTTGAGGCACATTCAGTAAACTATCGGTTGAACTGTTAGCGGGAAGTCCAGCCAAGAGTAAAACAGATTGAATCCAACTCATTTCGATGAAATCGTTACTAGTCAGACCCAACTCGGGAAATTTCTCATCCATCAACTTTTTATACTTCTTAGCATCTCCAAGAAACAAGGATATGAATGTTGCTATCATGGGATCTTTTCTTATTTTTCCAGAAGAACTCACATCCCCTGCGCCTACCGAGATTACTATATAGATCTCTGGAGGAAGCATGTGTGCAACTTGTTGCCACTTATGCAAAAGTGAAGTTATTCCATCTTCTAAGGTTTTGTCTACTGTAAACGCAGTTACAGTTGAAGGAACCGATACTAATCTGATCTTCCATGCAAGAACAATCACGAAGCTAGCTCCACCACCTCCCCTAATTGCCCAAAACAAATCTTCTCCCATGGAGGTTTTGTTAAGAATTCTACCTCGAACGTCGACTACTCGAGCATCAATGACATTATCGCTTGCAAGACCATATTTCCTTGAAAGGGAGCCGACTCCGCCTCCACTGAAGTGCCCACCAGTACCCACAGTTGGGCAAATCCCAGCAGGAAAGCCAAGAGTATTACTTTTCTTGGCAATTTTGTAAAAGACTTCGCCTATTGTTGCACCCGTCTGCACCCATGCAGCTTTATTCTTTACATCCACTTTGATTTTCCGGAGATGGAGCAGATCAACAATGATAAAAGGAACATCTGATGCATATGAAAGTCCTTCTAAATCATGGCCACCGCTCCGAACTCTGATATGAATTCCATGCTTTCTTGAACAAATCACAACTGTTGGAATATGGGATTCTTTCAAAGGTGTTACTATGAGAAATGGTTTAAGAGTGGTGGATGAATTGAATCTTAGGCATTCAGCAGTTGATTCAAGTATAGAAGAATAACTAGAATCTTTTGGGGTGTAAATTGGGATATGAGAGTTTGAATGAAGTTTTATGCAGTTAAGAAAATCTCCGTGACTTGAAGCAGCATGCAAAGTCGATAACACAAAGAAAGATATCAGAAATGAAACTAAGGGTGGGGAATTATATCTTGATGAGGAACTCATCTTAGATACAGAAAATGTGTGAAGGAGGATATGATCCATATAGTCTGATACTGAATTCAATATATAGGAAAATATTCAGCTCTTTGATCACTAAACTAATGGTCTTCAACTATAAAATTTTTCACAAAATTGGTTAAAAAGACCAAAATCAATAATTTCTGGGTGAAAAAGACATTTAGCTTTTGATACTGTTTAATGGATAAAAATATAAAAATAGCCAGGATGTAATCAGTTTCATCCTACCCATTTTTCAATTTTTTTTTCTTATTTTTAATTTACATCAGGATGCATCCAGTTTCATCCTCGCTATTTTCTAAATTTAAGTTTAGGGATACATCGGTTTCATCCTTGCTATTTTTTTGTGTCCATTTCACCCATAATAATTTTTACTAAGTCCATTTGAACCATGTATTAAATTTTTTGGACAAATGACCCATTTTCTGATTTTTTTTTGATTTATCTATCTTTAATTAACGCATTAGCTGGATTGTTGAACTTATTATAACGAAAATGCTAGATACCACGCTTAATTCACGCGGCTTTCACGCCTTCCATCGTGGCAGCAACGATGTGGACTTTTTCTGTTTTACACGTCACTGATGAGTAGGTTAGAGAGAGAAAAGTAAATCTAAATCTTAACCGTTCCTTGAAAATTCAAATTAAAGTGAATCCGTGTTTCACTCCCTCGACAACATCAAATACCGCGAAAATAATTGACCCTAATCTTCTCCTTAAAACTTAGAGAGTTAGAACACCAAAAACTAAACACATAGCAAATTCAGTAGCAGATCTCTCTAAATTTTCTTCAATTTGATAAGAACAATCATGTAAGTTTCTCATATCATATGTTTTTTTACCCTAATTTTCGCAACTGTAACATTTTGTTTGCGTATTTAGATTGTTGAATCTGAGATTTTTGCTTGATTTGTTAAAAGCTTTTTGGATTTTGGTTTTAGATTTGTCTGAAAATCTTTGTGTTGCTTCTTATTGTATTAAGAGGGAAAAGAGCAATACTAATTTGTCTTAATTTGTGGTTGTTGATAGATGGTTATGGAAAATAGAGAAGTAAATGTCGATGACATTAACGCTGATTTGTATGAGGAGGATGATGATGATGCTGATTATAATGCAGACGAGCTCGATGAGAGTAGTGAGAATGATGCAGAGTATGAGGATGAGGAATACGATGACAATCCCGAAATCTTCATAGGTAAGATTTTTGATACACCTCTTGAGGTAGCTGAAGCATATAAAAAATATGCAAAATCATTGGGTTTTGCTATGAGGAAGAAAACCCAACGAAAGAATACCCAGGGAATTCTTAGAAGTATCACTTATAGCTGTAATCGATAAGGAAAGTTCAAATCCAGATCTTTGAAACCAAGCAAGACCTAGCAAGACGTCGAGGTGTGGGTGCTTAGCTTCGCCATCGCAAGATTGAATAACGAAGACAAATGGGAGGTATCTCAATTCTTTGTTAAGCACAATCTTCCTATTAATGCTGAGAATGCTCGACATTATCGTTGTCACAGGTTTATTAGTCCACATGTTAAACATAGGATACTAAACAATGATCAATCAGGGATCAAGGCTACTAAAACCTTTCAATCTGTGTCAAACGAGCATGGAGGAATTGCTAATTTAGGGTGTAATGAGAGGGATATAAGAAATGCAGTTCAAGAACTAAGGAAACTAAGACTTGGGGATGGAGATGCACAAGCTATGTGGATCTATTTTTCTAGGAAGAGCAAAGAGAATTCTAATTTTTATTTCAAGGTGGACATAGATAAAGATGGGCAGTTGAAAAATGTATTTTGGGCGAGATGCTTGGAGTGTAAAGCATATAAAGAATTTGGTGATGTTGTTTCATTTGATGCCACTTACCTAGTAAACAAGTACAACATGCCATTTACTCCTTTTGTTGGTGTCAATCACCACGGACAATCTATATTTCTTGGTTGTGGGTTACTTGCAAATGAACGAGAAGAAACATATGAATGGTTGTTCACAGAATGGTTAAAATGCATGTCCGGGGTTTCTCCACAAGCAATTATAACCGATCAAGATAGGGCGATGAAAAAGGCGATAAAGACCGTGTTTCCAAAAGCTAGGCATAGGTGGTGTTTGTGGCACATTCTGAAAAAGGCGCCAGAAAAATTTGGGAGATATAAAGAAAAGGATGATATAATACTCGATTTGCAAGAAATAATTCATGATACACAAACTCCTGCCCAGTTTGAAGAAGCTTGGGAAAAGATGTTGAAAACGTATAGTTTGGAGGAAAACGAGTGGTTAGGAACACTATACGATGAGAAATGAGAGATGGATACCGTGTTTCCTAAAGAATACATTTTGGCTGGGATGTCATCAACGCAGCGTAGAGAAAGCATGAATGCTTTCTTTGATGGATTCGTCAACTCAAAAACAAGTTTGAAACAATTTTTAGAGCAGCATGAACAAGCATTAAGGAAAAAATTTTAAAAGGAGTTGATTGCTGATACCGATTCATTCTCAAGAACAATCGAAGCAATTGGAAATCCATTTGAAAAGAAAATGCAACGATTGTACACTTCGAAATATTTCGAAAGTTTCAAGTGGAAGTTACAAAGGCGGTTAATTGTGTTACAATGGGAATGAAAGATGATTCTGAAGGTGGTACTACATATGAAGTTCTAAAGAATATTTGGAATGGAGGTTTTTGCAAACAATTGAATTTTATTGTAAAATTTCATAAGACAGAGACTTATGAAGATGAAATCGAGGACATAGCCCACGCCGAAGAAACAAATGACAAGAGCGAAGATGTGGACAAATGAAAGTGAAAGTGGAAGCGAAAGCGAATCATATGAAAGTGAGGGTGATAAATGTGAAGAAGGAACTGAAAAAAGAATAAAAAAGGTTGAATTTGATATTCATTGTAGCTTCCAAAAATTTGAGTTTAAAGGAATCCTTTATAGGAATGCTATCAGCATATTGATACGAAACAATATTCGACTTATATCAGGTAAATACATCTTAAGGAGGTGGAGGAAAGATATAGTTAGATCACACAAAGGTGAAAGTGAGTTATAGTTGTTGGGAAAATAATGAATCAAGTGTGCGTTTTAATCAGTTGGGTGTGAAGTTTAGTGAAGTTGCGGACTTGGCTTGTGTTAGCAAGGAACAACACACGGTTGTAGATGAGTGGTTGGATGAGATAATCAAGAAGTTACGCGCAATGAAAATAGAAGTTGAAAAGTTTAAACAAGCTGAGATTCAAGGGGTATCAATAAAAGATCCTAAAAATGTAAACTCCAAAGGGCGACCTCGAGGTACTTGCTATAAACCTAGGAGGAGTAAGAAAAGGAGGAAGAAAAAAGTATCAACTGAAAATGGCCAAGTAAGTTTCTTACCTTGTATCTAGATTTTTGTATTCTCTGGGTAGTTTCATCCCTACATAGTGAACTTATTTGCAACATTTTACTTTTGTGTCTCTGTAGGATCACATTCAAACAGAAATGTCTGATTCCTTATATGATGGAGTTGCAATGCCCCAAGAGCATTTTGCAACAACTGAAATGACACAAGAACAAATATATTCGAGTACGACAAAAACAGTAAGAGACGCTCACCAAATAGCTCTAAGGGGCAAGCAAGTGAGAGGTGGAAGAGGCACACGAGGGCAAGGGCGAGGGCGAGGTCGAAGAGGTGCATACATAAGCTCTCCCCATACGCACAATGTACCTTATATGAGCACTCCTTGTATTCCATATGTGGGCAGTCCTTATGTACCATACATGGACAGTTCTTCTGGCAGGTATACAAGTGAACCTTTCACGATTACACAACCTTCTTTCATGGAGCAACTATTGGTAAGTATTGTGGTCTGTAATACTTACTTAAATAAAACATCTTATCTAACTCATGGTAACACTATTGGTTCCCATTTTTATTGTAATGTTTTGTTTATTTCTTGTGAAGGCGTCTCAATTTCCACCAAGGGAGAAAGGCCATGGATGATCACATGCAGTTAAGCTCAACTGAAGTTCTGTGTTAAAAAAGCCACTGCTTTGTTAATATTTTGTTTATTCAAGCTGTTTGCAAAACAAAGTTCTGTAGTACTGGGAAGCTTTGTTAATATTTTTAGGTGATTCGGTCTGTTAAGCTCAACTGAAGTTATACACTAGAAGTTCAGTTGATTTTTGTTATACGACTAAGTTTTTGAGACAGTGGGAAGTTTAGTTGTACTAGGCGGTTCAACTTTTTTTTTTCTGTAATATGATCGACAACATTTTGAGTTACTGGAAACTTTATTTAAACTTGTACTGACTTCTGACTTTCATATTGCAAGTTTCTTTTGATGAGATAGAACGGACATTAATTACAAGCAGCTCATTGTCATTTGTATGCAGGAGAATTACAAGCTATTTTAGCAGAGCATAGACAGTACATAATCAAGTTCACAGCCGATGATCACTTTCACATTTCACTGCCTGCCCAAACCATCTTTTCTCCACTGAATTGAACACTGCGGCACTAAATCTTCCTGCACCTTTCATTGCCTGCCCAAACCATCTTTTCTCAACTGAATTGAACCGACATCTTCAATACATAAATCATACAATATCTCCCAAGAAAAAACTATTACCCATATACTTGGTTCTGGCAGGAATTTTCTCAAACACCTATTATACATATCCAGAATTTTCTCAAACACCTATTATACATATTCAATTTATTAATTTACTGATGATTGTAAGCAAAATTAATAAGAACCCAGTAAAGAAAACAATCAAATTAAAAAAAAAGAACAAATCACGAATTTAGATACCAATTACATCAGTGAGAGTTGCGGTTGCATTACCTCCATCGAAAAAACCTAATACAAAACTGTTGGGACCTTAGTCCCAAAAACATCTACTCAATTCCTAACCATTCGCTGTTTTGCCTTTTCAGATTTCAATTTTTTCCAATTAACATCAATTTCAGATTTGAGTTTCTTCATATTTGAATCAATTTGATCGATTTAGCAAACAATTGAGAGATTTTTGTAATCGCAAACAAAATGAAATTAGTGATTGAAGTATTTCCACAAAGCCAAAAGGTTTTAAAGTAAAATTGGATCAAAGTGAATGACGAGAATCTGGATTTTTTGTTTCTTTTTGAAGAACATAGATTGAGAGAGAAAGGCGCATGTGTTTTCGTCAAAGAAAAATACTCTTTTTATTTCTCTCTCCAGAAGATGATACGTGGAACCATAAAATCCAACAGTGTTGCCACATCACTGATACAACTCAGAGTGCGTGAAAGTGGCGAGCAAAGAGCGATCGACCTAGCGCGACCGTTATTTTAATGGAATGGAAGCAAGTACTTCATCACCTATGAAGCACGGATACTGATACGGGGATACGAATACAGGGATACTGATACGGGGATTCGTCAATTTTCAAAATATGGGGATACGGGATACGTTGGGATACGTGTATTAATTAAAAAATATTTAATTTATTAATAGTGAAAAGAATCGCATAAAGTAAGAATATTCTAAAATACTATCTGGATTATCAAAAAAAAATAGATAAAAAAAAAAAGATAACCCATCACTCATCAATATTGAATAAGAATGTTAGGGTTAGACATTTATATACTGCTTCTATAGAATAATTTTTGATAAATACGAATATATTACATATCTAAAAATATTTAACATATTCGTATATAAATATTTGGCAATATATTATATATATCTTATACTATAAGAAGTGTCCCCTGTAGAGTATCCGAGAAGTATCCCAAAAGTATCCCCTACCCTTTTCGTAATTAATAAAAAGGGACACTTTAAATGGGGTGTCTGATACGTATCTCCAAGTGTCCCCAAGTGTCGTTTTCGATACGGGCCGACACGGATACGTCACCGGTTTTGAGGTGTCCGTGCTTCATAGTTCATCACCATCTTCATGTTCGTCGTCAACGTCCTTAGAAGGATTGAATAAAATATCGATAAGAATTAATGTCAGATAAATTACCAAGAAAACAACCAGAAAGAGAACAAATTTAGGTGCTGTAATTATGGATACTTACAAGCTGGGTCTCAGCCATGGAGAGAAATAAAGTCTGCGACTCTGCATGCATCATACATTCTCCAAGTATTGCAAATTGTAATATTTAAATCAATAATACGTTGCCAGGTGTCCTCACCTAAATATTGTCATGTCATGTTCCAAATTGAATTTGTTTTTTTTTTTATCCTTTTCCTATTCTTTTTAAACCAATTATATGTTTCCAAGTGTGCTCACCAAAACACCCATTTCATTAAACTCAAAAAAGGACTATTTCGGTTAGGAAGGAACGTTTCCTTACCGTTCAACATGGGAGCTTTATTTGTCTAGACCTTTAAGTCTTTTTAGATGCTTCCAATTAATATAGCTGGGATTCGGGTTGGAAGACAAGGCACGGCCACAATCCTTTTTTGTTGCATGGATTTTTCACGTTGGACTTCTTAAAGACTTGTGAAATATATTGCATTATTTTGAGGAAAGAAGAAAAAGATTACTTGTTTTTAATACTATTTTATAGAATTGATTTTATCTAGAAGTTATTACGTAGTTTTTAATAATTTTCTTCAACTATTATGGTGATTTTTGTCTTCACTAGTAAAGCAATTTGCTCTACATTCTTTTAGTGTTTTTTTCTATAAACTTGTTCTTGATTTGGGTTTTTGGATACAATCGACGATTTGACGTTAAAATCAAGTTGTTCTTCAATAGAATAAATAGATCTAGTGATTTCGGGCTTCTCGCTAAACATGAGTTTTTGGACAAATCACTCATCTCTAATAGGAGTATCTCTTTTCCAAAAAGAAAAACAATCAAAATGGTTGAACTTTAATCGCGAGTACCATTCCTTCTCCAATCTCAACGTACAAGATTAGGGTGCTACCGTCATAGATCGCTCGTCTCTTCACGATTTATTTACGTTTTGCATCTTTCGTTGTATTTGTTTCATGTTTATGATGAACTTATTTTTCTTGAAAACCATTATATAAACGTTTCTTCATAAAATGAAATCTAATAATTGATTATCGAAAAACAAAAAAAAAAAAAGATGACAATTTAGGCAAACAAGTTCCATATTTGATTTTTTTTTTCTATCTTAACATTAATCGAGAAGAAAGTCGTTCCATTAGAACCCTCTGAAAATAATATTTTTCCTATGTATAATTCTCACGTGGCAAAAAGTACATTAATAAACGATAATTTTGGTTTATAATCACCTCAATTACCCATGAATTTTTTTTTTTTGTTTTTTCTTTTTTGACACGCACTCGTAAAGCTTAAGTGATATTTAAGATCTTGATCCTTCCGCTGGAGATGAAGGAATTGGGATAATGTTTTAAAATTTTAATTTTTAGTTTATATATAATATTATATTTCTAAAATGAAGACATTAATATATTTTAATAATAATGAATTTCAAGTGTCAGAAGGTCAATTGTTACTAAAATTATCCAATCTTTTTTGAGTTTTTGACACCAAATTATATTGTATTATTTTACCTTTCAAAATTAATTTATATATTTTTTACTCAAAAAAAATATATTTTTATAGGATACTTCAAATAGAGAGTAAAACAACACTCGCTCCATCCAAGTCATATAGACGGAGAACTAGTTTTTGGTTGTCCATCTACATAGACATTATTCAAATTCCTAGATGATTCTTTCCCGTTATCCCTTTATAATAGTAATACTCTCTTGTCCCACTATTAAGTGACCTAGTTCAAGTTTGCACAATTTTTAAGGCAAACAAGGGGAAAAGTATTTTTAAGCACTTTTTATATTTATACCCTTATGGATAATAAATAGTGAAATTTTGGAATGATTTATCTCTCAAACTACACCACAGATGTTCGCAAACTTCGTACCATTGAAAAGCATTTTAAAACACATACGTAACGAATATAAACATGACTATCAAATTATGCATATTTCTTATATTTCTTATAATCAATTAAAAGGATAATTTAAGGAATATCTCCTTGTTTAGTGATGTAGGTCACTTAATGGTGTGACAAAATCAAAAATTAACTAGGTCAGTTATTAGTGGGACGGAGGGAGTATTACACTAAAATTAATTTAATATTTCTAGTTTTTATCAAAAGTAAAGGATAAAACAGTAAAGGGTAACACAAGAAAGAGGGTGGACATTTACAAAACCCGTACAATTTACAATTTTCTTAATCTAAAGGATCTGATTTCTCCGTTTATATAACTTGGAGGTAGGGAGTAATACCAAAAGGTATTAAGCTAATCACATACAAACATTTCAACAAACAACTTTGTTATACTTTAAAAAATAACTACTATCGGATTTGACGAAAAATGAATAATTATTTTAAGTAAATTTTACCACTCATTAGATGTTTCTTTTACAATTTTTTTGAGATAAAAATTTATCATTAAAATAAGGTTTTACCTATTTCCTATCCCCATTTTCCCTATATCCCATCCCAACTCTACAGATTATGTTTTGTTTGACTCTTTGTAAGTTAGGTGAACAAAACAGACCCTGCCATACGCTATAGGTAACCAACAAAGTTAATCAACCACCTTCTTCTTCCTCGCTCTCAGATGTCAGCCTAACTTTTCCCCTACTATAATATTTGGTTAATGAGCTACCATACATTTTACCTATCATAATCTAGCACCACCATGTCCCCTATATATTAACCACTATATTCAATTGTTTTCCATACACATGTTCTGATAAAGGTTGGGTGCCCAAATGAGAAGCACAAAAGATATACTTTGATCGCAGAATCGGTTATGCAGTCCTTCTTTTTCCTTTTCAATTAGGTTTTGAATCCAATTAGCCCAATTTTAATAATTTTATATTAATGAAGTTTTACTTCAGTTGTCCATGCTATTAGAGAAGGTACGGAAATGCAAAGTAGTTACGGTTTGATCTGCAAACCTGGTTAAGGCGGTGATGTACAAATAAATTTCTAAACCTAATTAGTTCGTTTAAGGTTAAATATGGAGATTAGGGAACATTAAGTGGGTTTTGTTTACCCAATCTAAAATGAGTTATACAAATTTTAATTGCATAGTTGGGATAGGATTTAGGAAAAATAGGGGTAGGAAATATGTAAAACCTAAAATAAACATCTATTCTTAAGATAAATATAATTTAGAAATCTGTTTTTTAGGGGGCTTGTTTATACGGAGGAGTGATTACAAGAAGACAAAGTAGAACCGTCGAATATTGAATAAATAACCATGTATCCATATACTTCTAACAATGGCTATGGCCTCAATTGATCTGTGTTGATGAATTTAATTAGCTTAGCTAATTAAGTGTTAATGCTTAGATTAGACAAAACTAATATTTTTATTTTTTATTTTTTGTTTACGTATCCAGATACCGCTATGAAGTGATTCAAATTTAATCACCTCTACAACTAGCAAATGAAGATCTTAGTCATATATTAGTATTCTTTTGGTTTTTACTGCTAAGAAAAAATTCACTCGTAGCCGTAATTGAGTTTACAAAGTATAATATTTCTTCGTAAAAATCCTAATCGTAGGTTACCAAATAAAATCTTTACGGCTAGAATTTGAAAATAAAAACCTAGTCGTAAAAATATTTACAAATTAAAGAGTTATTTACTGCTAGGTTGAAGATACAGATTCCTAATCGTTTCTACGCTAAGAATAATCACTAATGACACGCTAGGTGTTTTGTGAGGAAAAACAAATATTGAGTATCAAATTACTATTAGAATTTTTCCACTTTCTTATCGTAGTGGTGTTTACGGCAAATACGACCTAGTCATAGACTGATCCAAAAGTGCAAGTAAAAAAAAAAAGTGAAAAACAATAATAAATAGCAAATAATTAGAAAAATTATGAAATTATTACAATAATAAATAAAAAATAAGTAAATAGAGAATTATATGATAATATAGATTATTCAAGGGCAATTTAAATAATTACCACATATTAGGACACTACTTAACCATATTGTAGACACTAGAATGCCAGGAGAGCCCTTGAAAGAAAATCAAAATCCTCAAAAACATGTTTCATTTTAAGGGTCATGTTAACTTATACACCTGTATACATGTTAAGGTTCATTAAGAAACAATTTTTTGTATCAAAAATAAGATTTGTTTGTTTTATTATATTAAAAATAGTTATTTTTTTCATTGGGTATAAGATTTGTTGTTTTTGGTGTAAGAAAAACCAATTTCTAATAGAATAAGACTTCTTCGACTTCTTTAGACCTCCTACCAAAAACCCTCTGGTTCCTTTCATTCCACACATTCCAAATAATAGCATAGTGCAAAATGTTCCACATGTTCTTGCATTTTCCAGTCAATATGTCACAGTCCCCTGCTTCAAAAAAGCCGTAACACCTTACCAGGCATCGGCCAAGAGATTCACAATGACTTAATGAAGTAATCCCACGATTAAAACGAATAGTGACAGTGTAATAATAGATGGACATCTTCATTACTTCGTTACAAAAAGGGCAAGCATTGGTGTCCAGTTCAACCCCTCGACGCCTAAGCATTTCTCTCATAGGGAGCGAGTCATGGAAAACAACCCAAAGTACAAACCTCAACAAGTATCCGGATATATAAGTTAACGAAAGCCTCATTTCAGTGTTTTGGTTGATTTGGGCATGTCAATGACTCGGGAGTAATAGTGTGGCTCATGAGTTAGCAAGTAAGGCTAGACTTGAAGCTAATAGTTTCTCTTATATCTTAAATTATCCTCCTGATATTGTTAAATGAATCGAGGAAGACTTTGTATTACATGGAAGAAACTGATCAATAAAATTTTGAGAAAATGGGTCATTTGTCCAAAAATTTTAAAAAACACGGTTCAAATGGACGAGTAAAAAAAGTACGGGTGAAATAGCCAAAAAAAAAAATAGCAAGGATGAAACTGGATTCATCCCGGCTTATACTTAAAAAATAGCAAGAATGAAAGCTGGATGCATCCTGTGTAAAATAAAAATAAGAAAAAAATATTTGAAAATGGACGGGATGAAACCTGGTTACATCCCGCCAAATTTTAAATTTTTGTCCATTTAAACAAGAGTATCTTTTTAATTTTTGGCTATTTAAACAGTATCAAAACCTTAGTGTCTTTTTCACCCAGAAATTGTTAATTTTGGTCTTTCTGACCAATTTTGTGTAAAATTTTCTTTTAGTATCAAAAAAAAATGACTCAGGAGTCAGCGCCGGCCCTGCTTAACATTCGGGCGTCTCGTTGGACCGCATGCAACGTCATCAGTTAGATCCACAGTGAGTTGTAAAGTTATCATTAAAGAGCACACAGATGACACATCTCACTGTCTATCAAAGGACCACAACCAATACCTGATCAGTGACCTGGACTGCTACTTATTGTGAACATGATGAGTAAGAGATCACAATTAATGAACAGTTAGCAATGCTATCCTGCTTTAATCACCGCCATATTCATTGTCCCAAGAAAAATTGTCCACTTTGGTATGTAATTCCTTAAATTATGCAAACAGCTGCAGTCGTCCATGTGGGTGCTCAATATGTCTACTTAACTCCGGCTTTTGTTAACTCCGGTTTCATACTGAGCCGCTATGAATTATTCAGGGGCATCATGTTTCTTTCCGGTTCTGGAAAAGATATACTCCCTCCATCGATTATTTTTGAGTTGCTTGTTTAAAAGTGATGCTTACAAACGATATTTTATGAATATTGATTTCATAATACTTTAATTATTATTTAACCTAAAAGCACCATATGTTATTTTTTGAGCGATGACTCACGACTAGTCTCATTCATACGACTTGACTTGTCATTCAGATTACCCGGCACCTAGATTGCAGCGTGATTGGTCGAAATAATTAGGTCTTGCAAGCAAGACCCACTCATTAACTACCATGTAGGACTTATTACATTCTTCATGTAACTTGCTCCATATTTTCTACAAAAATACTCGAGACATCAAACATGACAAAGCGGGGATGTTCATCGGGGGTATTGACACAGCGGTTTATAGCGTGTGGCGTGCAACACGCCCATTGTGAGAAAGTGTCGGGAAAGGCGAACAATTGATGGAAGTAGAGAAGTAGTGGATGTAAACCGACCAGTCTTCCCTTCACAATAGGGACATGGTTATCACCATTTTTACATGATCCCCATTTTTCCATCACTCAACTACTTCCACTTCCTACGAGATCAGAGTGTTTATTTTGACTTACTATGTATAGATTTTATGTATTGAACAACAAAAGAGATCACCAACGCAAGTATCAGAGAATTCGGAGACTTTGCGGCTTACCATCTCTTGCAACAAGTTCCATTTTCTAAAACAAGTCATCAACAACTATATCTTACGAAATTCATCATTCGGGGTCTCAACACTTTCTCCCGCTTCCCTACGTAAGATCAACGGAACGGACATTTCTTGGTTTAGGCCAAAATTGTATAAATTAATCTCGAATCTAAAGTACCCATGTGCGAGTACATTTGTTTATGGTGTAGGCTCGTTTCTTATTGACACACCCAATTTACCATTTTCAGCAGAATCAATTTTTACCCTACTACAAATTGGCGACCACAGCTGGGAGATTAATCTCTCGCTTGCAAAATCAATTTCTCAATTTTCATTTGAATATTCTCATCTTTCATTTTCAATCTCTCCAACTTCACAATAGTTGGTTTTAATCCAGACTCAACGGTTACCAACTTCAATCTTGACCGCCCGTTTCTCCTTTTATTAGTGATACAAATGACAACGACGAAGATGTTACTCCTATTCTTGCCAACGGTTGACAAGAGAAGTTAGAACAAAACGACTTCAAGTCACTATGGAAGAATTGATGAGGAAACATGAGGAACTGGAGAGAAATCTCACGCACATATAAAGCAATTTGAATGAAGTATTCGCTATTTTTCAAAGTCTGCTAAATGACTTAGGGAATCATGGCATTTTCAGAGACATTAGATCTCCAATACAAGGAGCGGATATCCCGGGCCGATGATCCCCTCCCTCCGCAAATTGGAAGCTTCACTTCCAACAAGATTGATGGATCAGAAGCGCCTTCTCTGGTGGAGAATCTATGTTTGCCGCAATCAATCAAATGGCTCTAGACACGCATTTGATTCCCTCATCTCCAAAAGCCTCAAAAAAGCGTGGGAAATGTCTATAAACAATGTTACTTTCACCGAAGATGACATGGTGGTTAAAGAAGGTCATAATGCAGCCCCGCATGTTACTACACGCATTAAACATTCAGAATTCAAAAGAGCTCCCATCGACACAGGAGAAGCCTCAATCGTCATTCCTCTTAGAACTTTCAGGACAACCAGGGTTCGGCAAAATAAGATTGTGCAACAACCGACTATAATGACATATTTTGAAGGAAAACCAAACTAGCACATATGGGCACGTCTACTTGACCTAGTAGTAGGGCTCGTCCAACCAAGATGAAATTCGAGGTGATAAAGAAATAGCCGGATTACCACATGATATTGGGGAGGCCATGGCTCCATGATAACAAAATCATCCCTCAATATATCACCGCTCGAAGACCGTGTTGAATGAGGAAGTTTTTCGCATACCCGCATCTCGTAGGTTGGCATGGGCATGGCGCTGCTGCTTAGGTTTTAGGCCAAAGGTTACCATGTATCGCGTCCCTGCAACCTGCAGGCTGGGATTCAGCTCCCTGGATCACAACTGCCGATCACGCACGCCTCGTTTGGTACCAAGTGCAGGAAGGCCGCATGGCGGCGGATGTGCGTTTGGCATGTGGCCATGGCTTGGTAAGTCAGTTGGCACATGGGGCCGCTATCATGACCAAAGGCTTCGCTTGGCATGGGGCCAAGGGTTTGGCAAGCCGCTGGGACATGGTGCGGCTAGCATGGATAGGTGCGGTTTGGCTTGGCATGTGGGGCCAAGGGTTTGGCAAGTCGTTGGCACATGGTGCTGATAGCATGGCTAGGTGCCGCTTGGCTTGGCATGTGGGGCCAAGGGTTTGGCAAGCCGCTAGCACATGGTGCCGGCTAGCATGGCTAGGTGCGCTTTGGCTTGGCATGTGGGGCCATGGTTTGGTAAGCCGCTGATACATGGGGCTGGCTAGCATGGCTAGGTGCGGTTTGGCTTGGCATGGGGCCAAGGGTTTGTAAGCCGCTGCGCATGGTGCGGCTTAGTATGGCTAGGGCCAAGGCAAGGTGTGGCTTGGCTTGGCATGTGGGGCCAAGGGTTCTGGCAAGCCGCTGGCACTACGGTGCGTCTAAGCATGGCTAGAGGCTTGGCTTGGCATGTGGGGCCAAGGGTTTAGGAAGCTCGCTGGCACATGGTGCGGCTAGCATGGATAGGTGCGGCTTGGCTTGGCATGTGGGGCCAAGGGTTTGCCATGGGCGCATGGCGTGGCTAGCTTGGCTAGGTGCGTTTGGATTGGTATGTGGGGACGTGGGTTTGCCATGGGCGCATGGCGTGGCTAGCTGGCTAGATGCGCTTGGATTGGCATGTGGGGCCAAGGTTTGGCGTGACCAAGCTAGGTTCGTGACCAAGCTAGGGATTTGGGCCAAAGGTCGTTTGATAACCCCGAGACTGCCAGATTTGCTCCTGGATTGAAGCGGCCACCGCTGATTGTCGCACGCCTTCGCTTTGGTAGCCGCGCAGGGAAGTGCTAGCATGGCGGCACGGACTAGGTTTGCATGGGGTCATGGCAAGGTGCGTTTGGCATGGCGCGTAAGTGTGGCTAGCATGGTTTGCCATTGGCACAGTGGGTGCAGCCTAGCATGGTTGGCATGCCCGGGCGCGTAGGTGTGGTCGGCATGGTTTGCCATTGGGACAGGGGTGCGGCTAGCATGGTTGGCATGCCTTGGCGCGGTAGGTGTGGTTGTCATGGTTTGCCATTGGCACAAGGGTGCAACTAGCATGGTTGGCATGCCTTGGCGCGGTAGGATGTGGTCGGGCATGGTTTGCCATCGCATATGCGGTGTGAGAATTAGGGTTTTGGCCTGTCGAAACCCTAATTAGCATTTAAAAGGTACCCTGGTAATTTTCTTGCAGACAAATTAAAGGGTTCAATAAATGTGCTTGGTTTGGACATTATTACTCAAGTTCTGTGACGTCACTGTCTGACTAGGGTTTTACGATTTTACCCCTAAGCTAAAAACCACCATCAACAGGGAAAAACTTTTTAGTTGCATTATTAAACTCCAGAACCTAGAAATTTATGTCAATTAAGGATGGCACTAACCAATCTAAGTGGATGGAAGCATCTTGATTGGTAGGAGTTGAGGAAACAATCCGAGTGGATGGAAACATATACATAGAGTCTATTCATAAAAGCACAGAGGTTGATGGGTGAAAACTACTCCCGCTGAATTTGGTAATTTGGGTGTGGATGAGGAATGAATTTAAACCTTCAACAAATGCACCGCGCGGTGAGTGCTTGTAGATTCGAGAGATCAATCAGGCAAGTCCGGCCTAAACCAAGAAATGGCCGTTCCTGCATTTGTTTTGGCCACAAAGTGAAGGAGATGGGGTTGATCTTAGGGAGGGAAGCGAAGAAGGTGTTGAGATTGTGAAGATGTTGGCTTGCTTATGACTTGTAACAGTAAAGATGAGCAATGTTGATGCAAGCAAGCTATGGGTGTTTGAATACGATGTTGTATTAACACTTGGTTTCGTCGACCGAACTTGTGTTGTTCTTGTCTTGTCCTTGTTGTTGGAAATAGGGTATGAGAACCTATTTATACAAGTCATTGAGCCTCATTCACGTTTCGTGGGAAGTGGAGGTAGTGGAATGATGGAGTGGTGGAGTTGTGTGCTCTGCAGCATACGACCGGCCTTGCCCACTTCTCCCGCTCATCTCTAACCGTCCATGACTTCCTAACACGTTTGTAATGGCGCGTTGCACGCCGCACGCCGTAAACCGCGCACCAATACCCCAAAAGATGTATCCCCAAGCCTTTGTGACATGATTGATAACCGGAATGTGGATCGTGGGATCCACTAAGATAGCATGTATCGCTGAATTGAATAATCGCGTTATTCGTAAAGTCGATACTTGTGAAGTATCGTGTGTATTTTATGTGCATCAGATTGTGGTGTGGTAAAGTGATGGGTAATGACTCCTCACTAACCAAATAACTCCCGACTGTGGTTGTATAACCAAGTCGGTGAAGTCGGACGGATGAGATGATGTTTGAGACACTCATCCGCGACCGCTGATGAAATTAGGTTTTTAAAGAGGTGCGCAAGCATCACTCTTCGCCTTGGTCGAAACCAAGCATGGGAAGAATTTTGAAGAGGACCGACCATACATGCGTGTTGGGACGGCATGATGGTGTACACGTCCATGTCTCACCGTCTCATGAAAATGCAATCTAGGCCACTCAATTTGACCGTCAAAGAGGAGTGGTTGAGATCGATTTGCCATGCAGTAAATCTCTTGCCGCAAAGGAATTGATAACCGCATGTCATCCCAAGTTTGGGCGCGCGCCCCAAGACGACCCATCTTGGTCTGGCCTTGGTCGATCATACCACCGTGTAGGTGGTAGGCTGGTGTTCACACCTATACTTGATTATCCCATGAAAACGTGATCTAAGCCATTCAAATCATCCTGAAGTTGAGCGGTCGAGATCGCTTTAGGATTTGGGGAGTGTAACCGCACGAGTTTGGGCGGGCGCTTTGGGTTGGCCAGGAATGATGTGCCTTGGCCGACCGCAAGAGGAGGTAGATGGGCCCACGGTGGTCATGCCGGTATGACCGGCCTTGGTTAATTTGATCCGTGACCTCCATTCGTGCCGAGAAGATGGACGCGTGATGACTGAAACCCTAATTTTGGCTTTCAAAGCCGCGCGACCATGCTCTTTTTGGGCGGACGGTTTTGTTGTAACCAACCATGGTTGGCTTTGACCGATTGGTCAAGTGTGTAGGCGGTCACATGGTGATTGTGTCGACATGCTCCGGCCCTTTGAGTCTACATCTACACCCTCCATCTATACCGCGAAGATGGATGGTTGAGACCGCTTTGCGACACATGTAATATGCCGCAAACCCTAATTTAGGTTTTCCGCCCATAATGCTTGGTATGGACGGTTTCTTGGCAAGCAAAGGCCAATGGTCGACCATGCGGGTCGGGCCGTGTGTATTCCATACCCGCTTGGGGGTGATGGAATTGATCCGTGGTCATCCAATCATGCTTGTGGAGTTGGATGATCGCGATCGATCATATTTGGCAAGCTAAGGCCGTGGTGTATTCCATACCGCTTGGGGTGATGGAATTGATCCGTGGTCATCCAATCATGCTTGTGGAGTTGGATGACCGCGATCGATCATATTTGGCAAGCTAAGGCCGCGGTGTATTCCATACCGCTTGGGGGTGATGGAATTGATCCGTGGTCATCCAATCATGCTTGTGGAGTTGGATGATCTGCGATCAGATCATATCCGAGACCGATACGTATCCAAGTCCTGGATGCTCAATCGGGCTAGTATAACACACCGAGAGGGCTCAATCGGGCTAGTATAACACACCGAGAGGGCTCTGCCAGTATAACACACCGAGAATCACTGCACGGGTATTTCGTACATGGATTCATTATAGTGCTTGAGGTTCGTGTTACTCGTAAGAGTAACACTACCGTCATGCCACACCGATAATGGGTACAGAAATACAAGGCCGATATGAAATTCACAGAAGGGATTGTTGCCGCATGCTCCAACCTCGAGGAATTTCATGTATTCACGTAATGGGATTGTTGCTACATGCTCCATTCTTGGTGAATTAAGTGAGGAGTATCCGTCACTTATAAACGGCTTTATCTTTTACAAGATGTCAGCGCATGATTTTTTTTGGTTACTTACAAATTTAACCTTAAACGAAAATCCACCATCAACATTAAGTCCCCCGCCTAGCACATAATGGTTACACTATTGTGTGGTAGGCATGAGATGGTGACATACGTAAATGACCAAGCTAGAGTGAATACATATTTACCGGATAGTTTCACATTGTCGCGCTTTCTCGGAACTGGTCTGGTCTTGATTAAGGATGCGAAGGAAGGTGACTTGATCCGGTGAGTCGCTTTGGTTCCTCTTGTACATGTATGAGCTTGCCGCTCCTTCGTGTGTACTTCCTTAGTTATACACGGCCTTCCTCGTAAATTTGATAAGCCTTGTTGATTGTTATCCCGAATTAGTAGCCTTCATAGGTGGTAAGTAGAGACTTCTCTTCCTTCGGGATTCTGTCGACTTGTGAGATTATAAAGAATCATCTCAACGTGGTCGTTTATTCTATATCCCAGGTATCTCAGGTACTGCTCTGATTTTCCGATTAACTGATCAATGGATTTGATGATCCTCTTTTTTTTTTTTTTTTTTGTGTGCTCATAACCTCTTCTTCTCTGCAGATTATCATGAAAGCTGTAGACGCCATTCTCGTTGCTTCCCGTAAAGAAGTTTTGAGGTTGACAAGCCCGAAAACCATGCGCATGGAGAAGTGATGGCTAAGATCGATCTTCCTCTTCGTGAAGTCGGCTGTGCTATACAGGGATGTCTATCTCCCACCTTCGTATTGTCGAGGACGTATCCGTGCACTTTCACCGCAATTGACATGGAGGAGCGGCGGAGGCGCGAGGAAACGCCGCAGACACTAGTAAGCGCAAGGGCAAGAGAGATTTGCAGCATGGCCAAGAGGCTGAGAGTTGAGCATGAACGACCTTTGAATGAAGGCAAGTGTGATTACCCGGTTCAGACGGCGTGATAATTCTTGATTCCGATACAGACGAGCCCGAACATTCGAAGGCAATTTGCGGGCCCCGGTGTTGCTATGCCCTTTGATGCTCCCCGCCGAAGATGTTGGGATGGAGGCGCGCCGCTGCCGCGGCGGGGATGCCCGATGCGTGCTGAGGAAGATCCTGAGGGAGGTGCATCGACAGTGACGGAGCCGACGGTGATGTGGGCGAGACCGACCTCTTGATGATTGAAATTTCTTTTGTTTTGTTTTTCTTTCCAAGTGCATGCTCGAACATCTTCCTTGTACTCAAGTGGCGGCCGAGTTCAAGGTTTTTCTTTTGATTATTTGAATAAAGCTTTTCTTTACAATCCTTTGCCAAGATCAGAATCGAATCTTCTCAGCGCAAGGGTGCGCCTTCATACATAATTCTTAATGATAAAAGAAGTTATATCAGAATGGAATATCCACGGACTCGTGATGCAATATCTTCCCGGCTTTGTCGGGCGTATGGCTCAAATCATTTTCCGCACACGTTCTATTCCCTTCATCCCGTGAGATGTTTGCTTAGGTTTCTTTTCTTGCTCCAAATGGACTCGATTTAAGCCGACTCAGGGTTGGTGTTTTTAGGAGTAAAGAGGTTCTAGATGAAAATAATGCTTCAATTGAAAATTGAAAATTGAAACCCTAGCTATGAATGCAAGTATTGCAATCATTTTCCTGGAGGGATTACAAATATGACATGAAATTATAAAAGGAAACACTACTGGAAAAATATAGCACAAGCTTTTAAGGTGTGTAGGATGCCGGAAAGTGGTAGCACAAGATCTTAAGTTCGGTAAGGTTTGAGCCATCGTGAGTGAACCGTTATGCCCTCCAGGTTATCAACATGATGAGCTTGCAAGAGCCACCCAGGATAACATCTCGCTACTGTGCACCTGGTTCATCTTCTCTTTGGTGGGTGAGTCAAAGAGTGGTCATCTTCACCGTCATGTTTCCAACATTGAATGTAGTCGCTTCGTCACCAGGTCTCCAATCCCAAATGGGTTTGAGCGCAGACACTTGACCTTGGCCTTGTTGTCTTTGACCAAGACAGCCTTCTATGCTCCCGATAAAACGTTTGAAAGGGGCGGCTTCCCATTCACATCTCCTAGCCGGGGTTGGTTTGTCGGTTGGAGCCACCCCCAGGATTTGTCGAATGAGGGGCGGTAGTTTGCAAGGAGGGTTGTGTGATGAGACTTACTTGAGACCGGAACCTTTCAAAGGTATGCCGACAGTGCTCTCTCCGAAAAATTGTGTTATATTGGCAAGTTGTCGATGCGGCAGCAAACAGCCATCGTGGGGTCCAAGGCGTGTTGAGATTCTCTGTGTATCGAAACCCAGAGAGGACAGATTTCCAAGATGGCTTTGTTGTCATGCATCCAAGAGCTTCCTAGGATCATGTCGTAGTTGGGATGATCTTTGACTACATAGAACTTTGCTCGTGTTGAGGCATCTCCCAATTTGACTTCAAGGTCGATGTATCCATACGCATCTCTAAGCTCTCCTCCCGAATCTTTGACCACAGCTGAGTGACGAGTAGCCTCCCGCTTTCGAAATCTTTGCCGCCTCTCAAGGTCTTGACAAGAATGATGTTAAATTCGAAGCCGATCGATCAACGCGTTATCAAACTCAACGCTCTCAAACGAGTGACGGTTAGGAGTCCCTGGGCCTTTGCTCGCATCTTTCAGAAAGACCGAGGTTCTTGACCGGTTCGTGATACACGCCCGCCCGACACAACGTGGGTTGAGGGCCGCAAATATGTCTTGACGCGCCCCTTGGAGAAATATAAGATTTCACACATGTGCTCCATCATAGATTGCACGGCCTGCGAAGAGTCCCCAGTAAATCATGCAGCTTCCCGATAGGTAGAGGATCCCTACGAACACCTTCGTTTCCAAGCCGGAGTTCCCTGCCTCTACCTTTTCCCCGAATATTTGTTTCAACTCGTTGCAATCTTTGGTTGGATGATGGACGAACCCGTGGTAGCAGAAAGATCTGGGATCTCGCTATTTCTTCCTGGCCGGAGGACGCCCGATAGGGGTAGTTTTACGGCATCATCTTGGATCCACGCTTCCAAGAGCTCTATCACTTCATTCATGGGAAAAGGAAAACCCGTGTCTTTGGCATTTTGTGGGAGTTTTGTCTGCTTTTCGAGACGAAGTCTTGTGTGCCGAGGATGTTCGCTTGGTTTGTTGTTCCGTTATCGAAGCTTTCCTCTTTTCTCCTCCGCTACCACACTCGCTGCATGGGCCGTTGTTGTATTGTTTGTTTGTGAGACGCCCGCTTCCTCGACTTTCACGCAAATCTTCACTTCGAACAACTCGGTTCTTTCTAGTAATGCTGGTGCGCTTGTTGGTTTGAACGTTTTGCAGCCTTCGTGGAGTTCGTGAGAATGTTTGAAAGCCCGCATTCTCTAACAGAGCGCAGATATGGGTATCATCCCATTGATGCATGATTCCACCAATTGCCGCTCGCAGAACATTTGGTCGTGACACCAAAGGCTTGGGTTCCGAATCTTTTAACGAAGTCGTTGGGATGTTCATTGTTCCGCCGGGAGAATTCTTCCTGTGTCCGAAAACGTGATTTGTTCGGGATACGAAGAAATACTTTCGTAGAAAGCACCGACCATCTCGCTCCAATTGGATATGCCGTTAGGCGCAATGTTGTTGTACTGTGTGTATGCCCTCCCCGTGAGTGATTTTGAGAATTCTTTTAGGCGTAAAACATGATTGTATTCATGTTCCCCAAGGCTTCCAAGAATCGAGAAATGTGTTCACGAGCATTACCAAAGACTGGGCCGCAGGGAGAATCGGGAGAGGTGTAACCTCTGGTAGAGGAATTCGTTGCACATCTTGAGGGTACGGCGGCCGATGTTGGTGTATGTCCGTTCGGTCCCCTTTTCTCGATTTTGGAGAAGTCGCTCTAGATCTTCACGCGTAATGAAGCTGGAAGACCGGCCTCTCTCCCTTGGCGCCGTGAGCAACACGAGTTTCTTCATTCATGTGAGTCCGAGTGGAAACACCCGCTCCGGTGTATTGAATGCATCTCTCGCCGACTCCAAGGGTTGCCGTGAATCTTGCGGCAATCGTTCACCAAAGTTTTAAGGAAAGTGAGTATCTCTTTCGAGTTGCGGCCATATCTGTTTGAGTTTTAGCAAGAATTTCCCGCTTTCTCCATCAAGTCTCGCAATGGTACTAGACGGCGGCCTTCCTCTTGTGTCTCCGCCTCCTCGTCCCGGTGGAGGAGTGAAAGTTGTTGCTGGGTAACCACCGGAGGCGTTACGCCGAAGAGATGCCAGGATTTGCGTCGCTTCCGGCTCGTGATGGGAGGAGTTATTCCTACCGGGATATGTCGCCGCTACACCGGTGCTGGTGGTAGAAGTGACGGCTCCACGAGATGTGTTGACCACGGTAGCTCCACCGACAGTACTTCAACACCGGAGGATTGTTATCCACAACGGCTCCATCGAATTGATTGCCGATCCGCACCTTAATTCCACCATAATGATTTTTTGATTGAATCGGTTCTAAGATCTACCCTTTGAGATTGATGAAATTGAATTGAATTTGAAGAAATTGACTTTACAACCGAGAGATTAATCTCCCACCGTGGTCGCCAATTGTTGATGGGTGAAAACTACTCCCGCAGAATTTGGTAATTTGGGGTGTGGATGAGGAATGAATTTAAACCTTCAACAAATGCATCGCGCGGTGAGTGCTTGTAGATTCGAGAGATCAATCATGCAAGTCCGGCCTAAACCAAGAAATGGCCGCTCCAGATTTGTTTTGGCCACAAAGTGAAGGAGATGGGGTTGATCTTAGGGAGGGAAGCGAAGAAGGTGTTGAGATTGTGAAGATGTTGGCTTGCTTATGACTTGTAACGTAAAGATGAGCAAGTTTACTGGCTGATGCAAAAGCTCTGGGGTGTTTGAATACGATGTTGTATTAACACTTGGTTTCGCTCGACCGAACTTGTGTTGTTCTCTTGTCTATTCCTTGTTTTTTGAAATAGGCTGAGAACCTATTTATACAAGTCATTGAGCCTCATTCACGTTTCTCGTGGGAAGTGGAGGTAGTGGAATGATGGAGTGGTGGAGTTGTGTGTCTGCAGCATACGACCTGGGCCTTGCCCACTTCTCCAGCTCATCTCTAACCGTCCATGACTTCCTAACACGTTCTTGTAATGGCGCATTGCACGCCGCACGCCGTAAACCGCCCACCAATACCCCAAGCATGTATCCCCGCCTTTGTGACATGATTGATGTCCTGAATGTGGATCGTGGATCCACGAAAGATAGCATGTATCGTCAATTGAATAACACAAGATTCGTAAAGTCGATACTTGTGGAGTATCGTGTGTATTTTATGTGTATCGCATTACGGGTGTGGTAAAGTGATGGGTAATGACTCTCACTAACCAAATAACTCCCGACTGTGGTTGTATAACCAAGTCGGTGAAGTCGGACGGATGAGATGATGTTTGAGACACTCATCTCGCGACCGTTGATGAAATTAGGTTTTTAAAGAGGTGCGCAAGTTATCACTCTTCAGCCTTGGTCGAAACCAAACATGGGAAGAATTTTCAAGAGGACCGACCATACATGCGTGTTGACGGCATGATGGTGTACACGCCCATGTCTCACCGTCTCATGAAAATGCAATCTAGCCACCAATTTGACCGTCAAAGAGGAGTGGTTGAGATCAATTTGCGCGGGTAAATCTTTGCCGCAAAGGAATTGATAACCGCGTGTCATCCCAAGTTTGGGCGCGCTTCCAAGACGACCCATCTTGGTCGGTCTTGGTCGATCATACCACCGTGTAGGTGGTAGGCTGGTGTTCACACCTATACTTGATTATCCCATGAAAACGTGATCTAAGCCATTCAAATCATCCTGAAGTTGAGCGGTCGAGACCGCTTAGGATTTGGGAGATGTAACCGCACGAGTTTGGGCGTGCGCTTTTGGGTTGGCCGGAATGATATGCCTTGGCCGACCGCAAGAGGAGGTAGATGGGCCCACGGTGGTCATGCCGGTATGACCGGCCCGGTTAATTGATCCGTGACCCTCCATTCGTGCCGAGAAGATGGACGCGCGTGATGACTTGAAACCCTAATTTTGGCTTTCAAAGCCGCGCGACCATGCTCTTTGGGTGGACGGTTTTGTTGTAACCAACCATGGTTGGCTTTGACCGATTGGTCAAGTGTGTAAAGGCCACATGGTGATTGTGTCGACATGCTCCGGCCCTTTGAGTCTACATCTACACCCTCCATCTATACCCGCGAAGATGGATGGTTGAGACCGTTTTGCAACACATGTAATATGCCGCAAACCCTAATTTAGGTTTTCCGCCCATAATGCTTGGTATGGACGGTTTCTGGCAAGCGAAGGCCAATGGTCGACCATGCGGGTCGGCCGTGTATTCCATACCGCTTGGGGGTGATGGAATTGATCCGTGGTCATCCAATCATGCTTGTGGAGTCGATGACTGCGATCGTGTCATATTTGGCAAGCTAAGGCCGTGTGTATTCCATACCGCTTGGGGTGATGGAATTGATCCGTGGTCATCCAATCATGCTTGTGGAGTTGGATGATCGCGATCAGATCATATTTGGCAAGCTAAGGCCGTGTATTCCATACCATGCTTGGGGGTGATGGAATTGATCCGCGGGTCATCCAATCATGCTTGTGGAGTTGGATGATCGCGATCGATCATATCCGAGACTCGACACAAGCCAAGTCCGATGCTCAATCGGGCTAGTATAACACACCGAGAGGGCTCAATCGGGCTAGTATAACACACCGAGAGGGCTGAGGCTAGTATAACACACCGAGAATCAACACGTATTTATTTCGTACATGGATTCATTATAGTGCTTGAGGTTCGTGTTACTCGTAAGAGTAACACTACCGTCATGCCACACCGATAATGGGTACAGAAATACAAGGCCGATATGAAATTCACAGAAGGGATTGTTGCCGCATGCTCCAACCTCGAGGAATTTCATGTATTCACGTAACGGGATTGTTGCTACATGCTCCATTCTTGGTGAATTAAGTGAGGAGTATCCGTCACTTATAAACGGCTTTATCTTTTACAAGATGTCGCGATGATTTTTCGGTTACTTACAAATTTAACCTTAAACGAAAATCCACCATCAACA